>BOPP01000080.1:1499804-1528877 GCA_017312745.1 Gryllus bimaculatus
TACGAGCAGTGGGTTAGGGAAGGGAGGTGACGGAGCGGGTAGGAAAGGGCGAGACGAGGAAAGGCGGACGGGCACGGGGGAAGGCAGGCTAGGGGAAGGCGGGTTCGGCTTTTGGGGGAAGTGGGTTGTTGTGCAGCGTGGCGGCCGATTGGGGTACGGACGGATGGGATTGGATGGGATGGGATGGGATGGGATGGCGATGGGATGGGAGGGAAAGGGAAGTGTACGGAACGGACGAGAAGGGGGCCGAGACGGGGCCCAGACGGGGGCGAGACGGCGGGCCTAATCTCTGTGTTCGTGATGGGGGGGGCGAGCGAGCTGCTGCTGTGTGAGGGCTGCGGCGGACGGGGGCGGAGACGGGGCGATACAGGGCGAGACTGGCGAGACGGGGGCGAGTGTGTGTGGGTCTGTGTGGGGGGCGAGCGGGGGCGAGACGGGGGCGAGCGGGTTGGTGCGAGAGAGCGAGAACCAGGTTCGCGAACGGAGACGATACGCCAACGGACGGGGCAGCAGTAGAAGCTAGACGGGATGCGGTGTCTGGAGCGCGGGTTGTATGTGTACGAAGGGGTGAGGGGGGAGGAAGGGGCGGGCGGGCCCCGGAGGGTGGGGGTAGTGAGAAGCCTGGACGCTGAGCGACGGCGGAGCCTCCGGGGCTCTCCACGTGGGACCCTCGTCCGCCGCCGCCGTGGACATGTGAGCGCGCTTTTCGAGAGCCTGTGCGCCCCCCCGCCCTCAGCACTGTCACCGCAGCCGCATTCGCTGATGACGATCCGCTGCTGTACAGCGCCTCTCCCTCGACTTCTCGACATTTCTCATCAAAGCAGCGCTCAACCTTACGCACGCAAATATACCGTTAATTCAGTCTTGCGACTATCGAAGTGATTATTGAAGTAGAATTACCTTTATTCACAATTGCAAATAATATATTATTAAACGTGTGAAAATTTCCTAGCTTTCTGGAATTTTTTCAACAACTCTACTTTAGTGTCTAGTGGCCCCGATGTTGAATTGAGTTTCCCAATGCTAAAGGATCCTTGCGTGTTCACCCTACTTTTAATACACCAAGATCCAACTTCACTGTTTTTGATGTCTTTCAAATTATAACCAATACCTCCTTTCGCTCTCTCAAATTTTCATATCTTTAGTATCGCATCAATTATAAAGAATAGGTACGGATTAGAAAGATCCTACGATCTCGAGTTATATAATGTTTAACACTCATTTCTATGAAAATGATAATAGATATAATCTAAAAATGCTGGCTTGAATGTGATTTAGAAACTTTATAAAAACATTATCATATTAAGTCTTTAATGTAAAGCCACACAATAAATTCATCGATAGTAATATCAGGTGATGTAGTCTCTCTTGTGTTATTATTAAAACCACCACATTTTCTATATTTTGCTTTAAACCAAAACACATTTCATAATGTTCTCATCTGCGATAACTCCAAAATAATTTATTATTACATCTATCTGCCAGTCTATTTTTCTACAGATAAAATTTTCGAGAGAAATGTGAGATTTCTAATGATTATGTACAGAACGTTGTTTCACCCATTCATAGTTATTAGAATTACCCTGATTTCTCAGCTTTCTATCAGTGTGTAATAGGCTCTCGTTGCCTGTATGTATTGTAAAACTTCCACACGAAGAACTAACAATAGTTGTCATTCAAGAACTGTCCACTTTATTTTATATTATGATTGTAGGCGTGTCGATGAAATTAAGTGTGTCTGAAATCAAGAAGTTCTTCAAGTAATACTTTCAAGGAGAGGAGTATTTCTTGTGCTTCAAGATAAAGCAGAAATGTGATGAAAGTGAAATGCACTCGAGAACTGCGAGAACCTATTCGCCAACCCCCACCGCCACCGCCCACGCCCTCGCCAACGCCCCCTGCCAACGCCGACACCACAGATACTGTCACCACTTCGCCCGCAACCCCGCCCCTTCCGCCGTCACTTCTACCGCCAACGCCCACTCCGCCGTTTGTGGGTCGCAGGCTCCCGCAGCAGCGCGGTGCGCGCCTTCGCGAAAAAGCCGCCCACGTTGCGCCAGACTTCCCCCGCGGCGTCGAGAACAACGCGCGTATTAGCGCCCACGCTCCCGCACGCGCGCTGCGCCGCGCTTGCGGTGTATTCGGGCAGCAAATGCCACGTGCCCACGCCGACCGCTAGAGAGCGAACACGCCGGGGAGCAAAACAATTCACGGCATTGCACGATTAACAAAAAATGAAATAGACGAGGAAAAATTATCGTACGCCCTAACCCTAAGACATTCATAGATGTGACTGTGCAAAAAAAAGTCTGCCTTATAGTTAACATTCTAATCGTCCGCGACAACGGAATGAATAATGCGAAAAGATCGAAAAAGAATTGCAAAAATGTTTAAAACTTGGAGACGTTTATGTTAATTTTTGCATTAAAACGTCAATATAGTAGGAGGTCCTTGAGATATCAAAAGAAATAAGGTTAATACTTGAATAGACATCTTATTTGCAAGATTACAAATACACGCTTGCAGCCGCTTCTGATAAATCGCTTAATTCAGTTTTGTGTTACGTTTGCTCAGAATTACGACCGTAGATCCCACAATAAAATGTCTCAATAACCAAATATAAAAAAATTATTTTAGCTATTTGTCATAGTTTTTGTCTTATAGAAAGCAAAGTTTGTCGAACGCTCAAAAATGTCGAAAAACGAAATGGCCACGGGCTGTGAGTTGAGGCAGTAAATGTCGCATTCCTGAACCCCAATACCCACACCGAGAGCTTGTGCTCGAGAGCCGAAGGGAAATCAAATAAAGCAACATGGAATAAAGCAATTGTACGTAGGTAGGAAATGCATCATTGTTTCTTATGCAACATGATGTCACAACATTCGTCAACATTTGATGGCTTAATTTGATGCGTGTATGAGGTTGCAAACGAGGAGAGTTAATTTTATAAAGCACCATTATTTTACATAAAGTATTTCTATTTTTATTTGGACTTATTACTACTATTGTCCTGTTAATACAGAATGAAATATCCAGCATTATTGAGGATTTCGAACTCATACAGAACTTCTATAAAATTCCATGAGATAAAAATAACTCCATTTTTAGAATTTTAAAAGTATGGCTTAACTATTTTTTATTTCTTTATCGTTTCCGTGGACAGTCGATATTTATGTTTAGACTTATGTAATTAGGTAATGGGGAAGGAAGGATGAAGTAACTTGCTTCCTTGTATGCTAATCGTGAAGGAAAGACATAACCGGGAGAACAAAGATCGAGGTTGATAATAAGTATGACACATTTTGCAAAAGAATTTAATGCATTTTTACCATTTGAAAAGATAGACCGAGTAACATTATTTTTCTTGTATCTTCTAAAGTATTGCTCGTGAGAAAACTGTTTGTTTACAAGCCCCAAAATGCAAAGGTGACGAGTCGTTTGGCACAAAAATGTATGCACAAACGATAAGGCAACCGCTAGATGAGCCATGATCAGTGAAAGATGCGTCCTTTCCTTATGCTTGTGCTTGTCGCGTAGGAGGAGAAAAGCTACATTCAGCTGTCATGTTGTTTGATAAATGACGAGTTTTCAAAGGATCGCTATTTCTTCGAAAAACATTTTTGACGTGACCTCAACAAGAGAGGTTAATATAAAAATACGGTACATGTTATATAATATTGTAGACGCCACTGGTAACTTTGTCTTAGAGGTATATTCTCCTATAGAGAAATTTGAAGAAGAAAACTTCAGATTATAAAATTTGTGTTTAGAATATTATTTATCCGTAAACATATTATTTCTAGTATCTAGTAACCTCTCCTAACTTTCATATTTCTTTTTCAAATTGAATATTTTCTTAATATTTCCAAACAAGTTGACCCTAACGTATCTCTATAACAATTTACGAATATTTTTCTACGGACTACAATCTGTAACATTAACAGGGACTTTACTTGCCTGAACCCTTCAGCAGTTTATATTTCGCGAGCACTTCATTGGTTATAGCGTTTTCTTATTCAGAACTCCCACTCTATGGCGGATACTTCGGCGCGAAAGTTGAAGAGAGCGAGTTGTGCTAAGCGCACTTCAATGCTGCTGCGATGCGATTACCTTTGCAGAATGATGCATCGCAAAAGGGCAGCTTGCCCCCTCCGCTCCCGAGACGCGAAACCCGCCCACTTCTCGCTCCGCCAAGTGGGTCAGTGGACCTAACGGGAGACGCCGCCCCCATCCGAGGGGGACGCACAGAGGACGGACCGAGCCGAGACGAGGATATCGGTGAGAAGGGGGTGGAATGCAGCGTGTGAGTGCGGAAGTACACCGAGTAACGGCACATGATTCATTTGTTTGCTGTACCGGAGGAAAGGATCGTGGGAGGACTCCGGGAAATATGTGGACCAAACCCACACTACACGTCGAACTTACCAGAATTAATATGGTGACCGTAAGCAATGGGATGCGACCTACACAGTAAAATAATGAAGGAAGAGCAACGGATATTCGACCAAGATATATTACTCCGGAGTTTCTCCTGACGTTTTGAATAGGCAACTGGGATCTCATTTCCAGCAAGATAGAAAATCATGTTCTTAACACAACGAAACTCTATTGTATAGCACGAGGAGAACAAGAGAAAGCAGTGAATCGATTCAGACACTGAGTATACGTGGGATAAACATATAAATGAAGGGAAACGGAGATGTACAAGGAGGAGTTATCAGTAAGAACAGTTTGGTCTGATAAACGAGCAAGCAGAAGGGATGAAAAATATTGAAATTCATAATCCCTACCCATATACTATTTGTTTTATAAGAATGAACAAAAACCAAGAAGTGACTTTTAAAAGTCTGAAGACCAAATTATTGTATTCCAATTTTCGTGAGTAGGTAGACCCATTTCAGCAAGGTAGCACATCGGTGTAAGAGTGTATATAAAATTTAGTTATCCTCACGCATATACCTAACATTCAATCACTACGTAATTTTTGAATCACCCTACCAATCACAAAAGTCCATTAAGAGAACTGTAAACGACAGTCACGGGACAGTGCGAGCTGAAACCAGCCCGCGCCGAGACTGGGATGGGAGAGAGTGCTTTATGAAGTGCAGGCCGGCCACGCCTTCAGAGGCCGACGGGTCAATTTGCAGACTCTTCTCTCCCCGCGTGTGACTCAGCCGCTTCCACAACAGCGTTTCGCTGGCGTTATGACGCCTCGCTGCGGTCGAGATTAATGCACTTGGTAAAGACGGGCGATTTACGAGCTTTCGATAGCTTCCATTTAGTTCATGATAACGATTGATCTTAAGAAATAATATGATACAAATACTTTCGACAAGTCAGATTTCATACGGTAGTATTGTTGGGGGTTAAGAAAATAACATTTTTTTAGAAACTTCAATCTGGTAATCTGTTGGAAAAGGGAGGTACAACCGAAGGTAAAGCCCAAAGCCATCGAATTAAGCTCTTCTGGATTTTGTTTTTTGAATAGAATTTATCCAAAAATACGTACTAAAAAGTTTAGAAACGAAGTCTTGAAGTTAGAAAAAAACTTAATATTTAAAAATAAAATACTTATACAAGAAAAATGGTTCGTGCCGTCGACAGGAGTATAGTATTCGCATTTTGTACAAAGCATAATGTGTTGAATCATTTCAATTTATTCCAGAAGAAGGGTGAAGGAAGGGTGCAAGGGATTTTTAATATTAAATCTATATTCTACTTTTACCAAACTCCTATTGCTGTTCTCTTTAATATTGCGTTAATTTGACCGTTTCAGAGGCGAAAGAACGTATTTTTCTTAAAGGCGAGAAAAGACGATCCAGATGTAGGAAATCATCTCTGTTTATAATGTGCGTAAAAAATAAATATTCCCTTTCATTTGCATGTAGGTGGACAATATGCAATCCCATAAAACAAATTGTGCTCCTCAAACGTATGTGACGCATTAGAGATATTGAGATAATTTGTAAAAAAACACGAGATTTTTCCATTATAATGAAATACAATTACGTTTTCCCACAGAGCTACCGAAAAAGTGACAACTAGCATGTACAGTTCCCACATTGTGATCGCGTTAAAATTCTTGCACACAATTTCCCTTTAATCTGATTTGCAAAACTACACGTGTGTTTTGGCCATTCGTGACTTCCGTTATGTTGATCTGGTGGCGATATAATGAAAAAGATTATGTTATATGGAAAGAAAGTTTTGTTACAGATCAAATCGACTTCCGTATTTCAAACATATTCCGAAGTTAACTAGAAATTAAAACAGTATATAACAACTTTTAGTGACAATGGGAAGTCATATGATGCAAGATATACATCAAAGAGAAATTCCCAGAATCGTAACTAAATAAATTTGCACATTGACAAAACCAAATTAAATAGTATTTCATAATGTTCCCTGAAAGAGCAGTCAATCATTTTCGTCTCAATACGTTTCATAGTTTCAACACCAATATGTGTTAGAGATGTTAACAATAGTAATTTGTCCACCTATTTTATCTTTAAAATACAATACTATAATGTTTAATATATACTTTAATACTGCTGAAAAGCTTTTTACCCTCCAGGGGTGCATCAAACACATCTGAAGCGAAAAACATAGAAATTTTGAGGTTGGGTTTGCATAAAAATGTTGAGTTACCTTTGTGTATGACTCGTAAACGATGCATCCTAACCACATAAATTTAAGTATTCATGTTGTGAAGGGTACATGTTTTCCTTATGAAATTACAAAACTTAATTGTTTGGATTTTTTGTTACAAATTTTGTATTTTTTTTGGTGTATTCACAACGCAAGAACAGCTGAATCGAGTACAAAAATAACTTTTTTTCCCACACATGCGTTAAAATTTGAACTGAAAGCTGGACTCGCCTCATAACCATTGGGTCCTGCAGAGTAATCCCCTTTGTCGTTGTAGTCTACCTCAGTAACTCTAACCGGGATGTCCTGGGGTTCGAGTACGGACTGTGGCAGGATTTTCGACACTAGTTACTTCTAGATCGACACTAGCTAGATCGAGTTCAGCCGCTGTCTAGAAGAGATTTTCAGTGACCGTCTACTCGGATAGGTAGTTTACCGCAGATACTCCCATCAACACCAGGCTAATGCCGGAGCATTATCCTAACCAACCACCACGAAACGCGCACAATATTTCCTTCACCCTCCTTATCCTTACTTACGCAAACACACAGACGATATATGTATTGCAGTACCACGCATGTCGGAAGACCAGCCAGGAACATAGAAAGGCACCTGGTTGGGGCGGCGTCCCGCTGGCGAGAGTTATCTGATTGGGGAAAACAGCGCAAGTCGACGTTTACGTATAGGTCGGCACCGGAATTTGTCACCCAGTGGGAGAACCTTCACCTTTCACAATAAAAGCATGCACTACACTTGCGGGACTAGCTGTTGACCGGAAATACCAATAAATCACAAAGTCTTCGTTCAACAAGCATTGCAATTGGATCCGCCAATGGCATGGGTTAGACGTTGAGATAATCCCTCATACACTCCCCAAGGAACTGGCTCACTCGGACAGTCGGAGGAGAGAAGGCAGCATACACGTCCCCTGCGCCCGGCGCGCCGAATCCGCCCTCAAGGTTTATTACAGCGCGGTTCATCCTCGGCCGAGGTGTTCGGTCCGTTGCGGGCTGCAAGCGCTCGTCCGCCGAAAGGCCGGCGGGGGAGGTGCGGGCGGGAGGGCGGGTGGGCGGAGCGGGCCCTGGTTTGCCAACGCGACGCAACGGAAGCAATGGTGGACGTGTGACATTCAGGAAAAACGCCGGTCTCCACGAGGCCATGAAGACCTCGGCGAGGGAAGGATATGTCGACTGGCCCTCTTGCAATGTGCTGTGTGGTGTGTGTGGTGGTGTGGTGTGCCAGAGTGTTTGAGGAACGTGTGTGAAGATCATGCGGCGCTTTATTATATATAATATTATTTAAGTTTAAATATTGTGTGTAATTTTTACGACATTAACAGAGATTTGGAGAAGAAAAGTAGAATTAGTAAAGTCATTAAGTGCTCTCTTGTAAAGTCATTTGAGAAGAACTTTGAAAGTATTCCCAGGGGGTCACTAGTTGTTCGTGACAATCTTTAAGTTTTGTCTGACTCCTGTATGTGTGGTGTGTAGCCATGTAAGTGAGTATGTAAAAAGGAGAGATTAGAAAAGGCAGAGGAAGGCATTTGCCTAATTAGCGAAGAAATAAGATTTGACATCCGAACCGCTAGACGCTCTCAGACAAGGCCTGAACGATGACTAGTCAATGGCTAGTGTCAACAAGCCCGTCATCATCGAACTTCGAACGCTACGCCCGTTTCCGGTGAAGAGGGGGCAGAGATAGCGGCAACACTGAGTCGGAGCTAAACTCAGCCGCTCCTAAGTGAACGTTGTACTTCAAAATCTTAACGAACGATAGAGATTAGAGTAGCTTTTCGTTGTCTTCTTGGGTACTCGATATATGAATAGTGTTACACTAGGTGTTAAACATCCCACCATTTCTACGATGCTCTCTCTCCTCCTGCCAGAAACTCCGCCCCGCCCCGCCCGCCCGCCCCCGCACGCACTGCGTCATCCACACTGCTCTGCCGCCACCGCCACCGCCATCGCCATCGCCACTGCCGTCTCCATCACCGCCACCACCACCGTCACTGCCGCCTGCGCTACCGTCTGCGCTACCGCCCCCGCCGCCCACTTCACGCTCCCCCGCCCGCCAGATGCGTATCGCCCCGCGGCGCGGCGCGCGTGACGTAACGGCAAACTGCAGCGCTCCGCGTTGCCGCCACCGTCGCTCTCGGCGAGAGAGAAACCTTGAAGAGCGCCGGCGGGTGGCATTGGCCTCAGCGGCTCGGGATGCAATTGCGGCACGCGGCCCCGGGGCGAGGACAAACGCACGTCGCGAAGGGTATTTTCAGAGGTGTTATCCCCCAAATTACTCGCTAAATCGCTAGTAATCCCAAAACATTTTACCTAGAAGTATACTGTATGCATTGCAATCAAAATATTACTTCGTGATAGGAACATAGAAAATAATGAATTCCTTCTATTTAAAATACGTATGAGTACGACTTCGAGCCCCACGTATGGCGTAGTTGTTGGCACGGAGAGGTTTAATTCTCATACTTAAAAACACCGTTCACATCACTCCGTCACGTCTATTTTATTAACTTTGTGGACAGCAATCGAGCGAATCTCGGGTTCGCTTCCCGAAGGAGTCAAGTAATTCTTGCAACCGCTGTATTTAAGCATACGCAACGCCAACGGCGCTGCTGGCTGTTTTTGTATTCCACACGAGTTTGTTCATTATCTGGATAATGTATCAGCCAGCGGGTGCTAGCTAAGTAAGGTGGTTGACTGTCAAGCATCTTCACAAGAAGAACTTTGGCATAAATATGAGTAGGAAATTATGGTTTGAATTATGAACTTAAAGTTTCTTAATGCAAAACGTGAAGGCTGAAGGCCGTAATCTTGTCACCGAATCCGGAATGCGTAGGTAAGGTGTACATGGTAGGGATAGATTTGGTGGTATCTTGTAAATTGGAATTTACGACTGATTCAGTGGAGCTCCTACCTTCCTACCATGTCTATCACTAACCTTGCGATCTTCCCATCAGCAGTCGTATTTCTATTTATGAAATAATATCAGGTATTTCTTGTCACCAAATCGCGATTTCTCTGTTACATACTTTTATATATTTGGTGCATTATTTATGCCCATACCACCTTCACAACAGTTTGTATGAAATTACTTCTTCTTCTACCCTTAGTGTTAGTTATAATAGCTGATTCATCTCTGCCATAATTTATCCTTTATTTCATTATTATTACATTTACTACATATACACGTTTAGTTTAATTATTGACCCATGCGAACATGCGAACATTCACCGCTTTGAAAATCGTTATTTTAAAAGAGAAAAGGGCTCATAATGGAAACCATTATGAACGGCCAGGCTCTGTAAAGTGCGTTACATCATGAAAGCTATGTTGCTGTACGTGGATAAACGTTCTAATACTGCTTAACGTGCAAGTTAGCCGATTACTATAATGCATCAGGAAAGTCTCTGCGCCGCTCTTGTTTGAGAGAGTGCTAGTAACAAAAATATTGGTTATAAATGTTATAGTATTATGTTGATTGAATTATGATAATAATCGTAACATACCCTGTGTTGTCCCCTTCACTGTTTCCCTGCGATCTGGTTGCTACCTACATTAATACACTTTTTAATAAGTTCGATAAAAATGTAAATCGTCATTTCACATTGAAAGTGTTTGAAGCAACTCGATAACTTCTCTTACGTTTGTGAAAGATTCAAACGCAAACTTCAAGGGAAAACAGTACATGGAAATTACAAAACATACGTATTCTTTGTATTTTGGCTGTCGTGTTTGTGATGAGGACAAACCATGCGCTGCTCACTAGTGTTGTGTCACATGTACAACGAGCCTTGCGTTGTGGCCGTAGTGAAAACTCAGATCATTGTCGCTCGTTCTGCCAATGTTGAAGAGAATACCAACAAACCGTTTCAATATCTGCATAATATTGCACAAATATGAGTATTCCATTTTTAACATGTTCTCATTTTTAACATGTTCTTATTTTTAACATGTACCTCATGTGAAGTACAGAAATACAATTTTGTAATAATGTAACCGGAGTGACAATGTGGAAATTAGAATGGGATTTTGTTAAATTAAATGTTTATATATTTTTAACCTTGCATAATATAAACTTTTTACAACGATTTTAAAAATCAGCGTGATCGTTTTCTTTAAGACCACTTACTTCCATCGTAGAGGAATGAAAAAAGTGTTTTCTTCCCTAGTGTAATCATTGAATCCGCCTCGCCACTCGCACGCGTGCCGAGCGAAAACGGCCGCCTCTGAAAGCGGGAAAGGGGAGGCGCGCTCTCCGCAAGCGACGCCCCGGGGGTCAGCGCGGCCACGTGGCCAGGCGGAGAAACTGGCGGAAGGAAAGGGCCGCGCCAAACCGGCCTCCGACGCCTCCCATCACGCGCGCACGCACGCACTCACACACGCACGCATGTACATGCTCACGCCACCGGGAGTTTGGCGTCCGGGCAAATTTTATTTAATTGATTGATTGGTTTGTGATTCTGGGTGCGCCGCGGCTAAGGTCTCTTATCCCGTAAGTGTAGTACATGTTTTTCTATAGCGGCCGTGGTGGTGGTGATCTTCCCCGCTGGATGATGAGATACGGCACCAACCTACGTCTGATAGTCGGGTATTCCCCAATCAAAAATCTGCCACGAGCGTGGCACCTCCCCAGCCGGGACAAGCTCTAAGTGTAAGCTCCCGGCCGGTCTCCCGGCATGTGTGATAGTGTAGTGTATGGAAGTGTAAGTGTGTGTAAGTAAGTAAGGGGTGAGAACAGAACAAGGAAGAGGAAGAAAAGATCGGGCGCGGTTTTTGGCCCGTTTGCTAGGTTGCTGCTCCGGCATTCGCCTGGTGTTGATCGAATAAACCACGAAAAACTACGGATCAGAGCAGCTGGTCGCTGGAATTCTCCTCCAGACAGCGATTTAATTCAACCTAGCTGACAAGCTAGTGTCAAAAATACTGCCACCGTCGGAACTCGAACGTAGGACCTCCCGGTCAGTTTCACTGCAGTGACATTTGATAAACCAAGCCACCTCTTCCGATGCGACAGGTCGAATGTCACTAACGCCCACATTAGGGGATTTATTATTTATTGTACGTATGTTTGTTTGTATTTGGCATTTAGGGCCAGATTAAGCCAGCTTTTCCCTGTTAGCGGTGTTACCAGGCCTGGGATCTGTTTTTATTCATTACTCACGCCTGGAGGGGTAAGGGAGATATGTGGGAGCATGACATATCATCGTATACGTAAGCTTCCGCGCTGCCCTGAGGAAGCCTGCAACATGTCAGGCGAAACGTCGGCACCCCAGCCAACGACGCGGCGTCTCCCGGATAGCCGAGAATTCATGACATATCATCACCGTACCTAACTTATTTGACCCGTCCGAGTTCTCTTTCGTCATTCAGCTAAAGAAATAGAGAAGATTTGGATTAGAAAGGTAGAGCTTCATTTTTGCCTCGGCCGGAACAGCATCACAGGGAGCTAGCCCGCTGTTAATGAGCCACCCAAGGATCTCTATGTTATAATTCATTGTATGTCGTGACGATTATTGCGGTCATTTGCGACTAATTTGTGCTACAATGAAAAGGAACATTGCAGGTATTGAAACATTAGGGAACTCAAGCAAAGCTTAGCGCACGGTAATCGACAGCCAAAGTCGACCTTCTGCGCATACGCAAAAAGGTGGAGATTTCTGTCGATCTCTATACACTACGATACCCTAAAAATTCAAAGGGCTGTGTTAGATGAACGGATTCCTTTATCATTTACATACAAAAAATTGGCAGTATGTATTTTCACTAATTGGCTATTCTAATAAACGTGGACTATGTTAGAATGGGGTAAACACCTATCTTGGCTCATTTACGTTATTTCTTAAAACTTCTGTTGTTATTTATCTAAAAAAAGTAGATTTTAATATCTTTCTTTTAAACTTCTAAACCTGATATAGTACTTTAATTTAAGTATTTATCACATTTAATAAGAAATTGTAAGTACGAGTATAGTGCTATGTTTTTCATATTGTATTTACCATGGCCCACTTTCTCATGGAGGCATCATTATTTTCGGGTCATATTCATTTCACTCACAGGCATCACGTTCTAACGGTTACCATATCTTCTTCATCATAATTATCACTTTCCTCCAAGAACTGTTTATTGAGACACGCGTGACTGCAAACAAGTGAAAACAACCTCTTTCACTGACCCGCAAAACGATAAGTCTCGGCGTCCACATTCTTTGGGCTACGATTCACGACAAAACACGACGTACGAACGAAATAAACTTATTGAAACGCAAAGGAGTCCGTTCACGTTGAGAAATTTCCGTGCGAATATCAGATGAATCAATGGCAGGAAGACAACTCGAAGAGAGAGGCGCACGTGAAGAAAATATACGTACGTTCATTTGTACTGAAGATACAAAAATTATATAGCAATGTTAAACCTTTTGCGTGAAACTGACGCGTGCCATTTAAAGAGGATTTTATACAGGTAGATCGTACTCTTAAAGAAGTAATTTGAACAGTACACCCTTCAAAATGTATGACCTGGATAACTGCAAGTGATCTACATGAATTTTCATTTATTTTCCCTTTCTTCCGTTCTACTCTTTACGTGTCATGTGTAAATAGAGCGAGAAGCATTCGTTTGTTCACGAATTTCCTTTTTTGCTGGCGATTGTATCTAAAACTACAGTGCGTAACGTAATGAACCAGTGAAATCAGTTCACTTAGTGTATGCAAACAAGGTGCCCATGAACATCCGAGATTCTTCCATCATCTGACCAAGAAAAATTGTATTACATTTCGTAGAATAAACTCGCATCAGCCCCCCGCATCAGTCCCCCGCGTCAGTCCCCCGCGTCAGTCCCCCGCGTCAGTCCCCCGCGTCAGTCCCCCGCGTCAGTTCCCCGCGTCAGTCACCCGCGTCAGTCACCCGCGTCAGTCACCCGCGTCAGTCACCCGCGTCAGTCACCCGCATCAGTCACCCGCATCAGTCACCCGCATCAGTCACCCGCATCAGTCACCCGCATCAATCACCCGCATCAGTCACCCGCATCAGTCACCCGCATCAGTCACCCGCATCAGTCCTTCAAATGCAGTCCTACAGTGAAATTTCAGAAATAAAGATGAAATTTGCTCTTTACCAGATTTCTAATGATACAAATTACGCCAATCTAATAATTATGAGTTAGAAAAAGTTAAAATAATTACACACTTAAAAGTCAAAACGTCTTTGACCAGTATTTATGAATATGCTTTAGCGAGTTTCTTTCGTCCGAAAACTCCATGATTTAAAAAGCGAAGAGGAACTGAGTGCGAAACTCTTGAAAATTGTACTTGGAATTTGTATCACATAATGGCCTTTCATTTTAAAAGAAGTTTTACATCAAATGACTGCGTCGTCATATACGACGGGATGCAAAAGTAGCGACTTACCTAATTGCTTGAGGCTCGAAAGGCGCGTGAGTCTATGCAAATGCCTTGGTGTTCTTCTGAAGTTCGGAAATTCAAAGACGTTAATAAGAAAAGAGGAAAAGAACTTTTAAAAACTAAACTAACAGCGCGTATCATATAATGGCCTCACCGTTCAAAACGTTACGTAACTGTGACGAACAACAATAAAAGTAGGTAAACAGTAGGTCACTGTACGAAACTCGATCGACACTGGTACCTATGCACTTAGGTTGGCGAAGCGTTATATTCCAAAACTTCCATAATTTAAAAAAGCGAAGAGAAACCGAAACTCTTGAAAACAAAACTCAGTATACCTTCACGCAATCCTTCGCATTTCAAAAAGTCAAATGGCCATTTCGCCATTACCAACCGACGGCAGAGCTCTTCCTTACATAGCTTCACGAAACTCTATTAATACTGATACCTAAGTACTTGGGTTGGCAGTGAGCTTTTCTCCAAACATTCCACAATTTGAAAAATTGACGAGAAAATAACACAAAGCTTGAAAACAGATCTCTTAATACCTTCTCTCAATCCTTCCCATTTAAAAAAAGTCAAATGTCCGCCTCGCCATGTAGGAACCGAGGGAATAGCACTTTGTCACACAGCTTCACGAAACTCGGAGCCCGTACCTATAATGAGCGAGCGAGCAGAAGCCCTTCCTCGCCCTTCTCCTGCAAAAACCGCCGAAGGGGGCGTGGCGTCGAGGGGCGCGGCGGCGGCGCCCGGGGGAGGCAGCGTTAGAGCGGCCAAGTTGGCCGGCGAAGAGGTCCTCCACGGCAAGGACACTCGAGAAGCCTACTCCGCGGTGCCCGCCCGCCCGAAGACAGTTTCCGTAAGTTCCGACATCTCTTGCCGTCTCTTTCCTCGCCCTCGTCCTTCGCTTTCGCGCTACCCCTCCCCCTCCCCGTCCTCCCCCTCCCCGTCCTCCACCTCCTCGGCCTTCTCTCCCCCGCGGTGGCGATGTCATCGAGTGCCCTACAGTTTGCAACTCCTTGCTGGCCAGCAGTCTGTGCGACGGTCCGGTCCGCGGCGCCGAGATCCACTTCACTCAGAAGTTTGTAATATTCCTCTGGCATCCGGAGGGGGAAGGTTTAAAGAAATAAATGGGGATCAGACCTCTTTCGAGTAAATCATTCTAAATTTAAAATGCGGCTTGACCAAATCGTCGTATATTAACCCTTAACTACCGACACGAAATTCGGGAACGCGAACACAGGCATGGAATCAATTTGACTTCTCTCATATTTTAATTTTTATGATCTTACGTCTCGAAATTTTTATTTGTAATTCCAAAATTAGGTTTTGTATTTCTCTGGTAGTTTTTTATAAAAAAGGTTTATTCGAAAAATGTCGAGAAATTCAAACAAATTCAATACAGGCATTATTTCTGATTAATTTCATCATTCACAAATTATCATTACATATTAAATAACCTGAGATCCCTCGCGCTAGTCTTCTTCCTCCCCACCCTTCCCTCTCGCACGGTGGCAATGGCATCGAGTGCGGGCGCGGTCGGTGGAACTACTTGCTGGCCAGCAGACTGAGCGGCGCTCCGTTACTTCTAGGCTGTCCGGGTGACGCCGCGTCGTTGGCAGATAGGCCGACGTTTCGCCTGTCATGTCGCAGGCTTCTTCAGGGTACTGACAAGTAAAGCTCCGCCTCCGGTGTTATATCTTATTAGCCTACGTGTACATGAGCGGCGCTCCGGTCCGCGGCGCCGAGATGCACTTCACTTACTCTTAGAAGTTTGGAATATTCCACTGCTCGCCGGAGGGGAAGGCTTAAACAAATACATGGGGATCAGAACTCTTTCGAGTAAATGTCTAAAGATTTCAAATTCGGCTTATCCAAATCGTCGTTTGTTAATTGAAAGATATATCGTGTGTTAAAATTTGGCTGCTTTGTTTGCGTCATTTGGAAGCTGTTTTATTGTGCAATATTTTCTTTGTTCCCCATTTCCAAGAATCAATTCAGGCGTATCTTCTACATTCCACCAATTACTTTCCCATTTTATCTTTTTTCATATTTTCCGTATATTCTTTCCTCTTCTTCGCTTTTGAAGAATCTTTACTTCTCCACCAACCCATTGGTGACTGCCAGTTTCCTATCATCGTCCTTATTCCTGAATATATCTCTTCCCCCAATTGCCCTCCCAACTTTATGTGCTCTTTCTAACCCATTCGCAATCATTCACTCTATCGCAATTTCTCGTACTCCCTGCCACACGCTTCCACAGCTCTTTTCCTCGTGTGAACACACTCGCGTGTTGTACTCACACATGCTCCACTAAAATTCCTTCTATCTCGTACTCACTTCCACTCCTGTGCCTCCTCAGTCTCTCAAATTCTCTCCACTAATTAATTCCCTTTCCTCTTCTTTCACGTGATTGCGCCATTTCTCTTCCCTACCCTTTTACTTCCATACCCTCCGGTGTTTTTTTTTACTATTTCAATTCTCCCGGGCCTCACTCGCGCTCACGTCAGCCACGTTCGTAGCTCGCTCTGTCTCCCTCGCTCGCCACTTCCTCGCTGGCGCCATCGGCAACTCCCCGCCAACTTGGGCCAGTTGGGCGACATTGTTTTGCGCGATGAAACGGCGGGCCGTGCGTCTTCGGCCGCCGCGCTGCGCCTGAAGCCCGAGGAGACGAGCGAGCTGCGCAAGGGCCTCTGGCGGGAGGAGAGACGGCGAGTGCCCCGCCTTCTCAACGACGCCCCGATGAAGTTTCAATTAAAAAGAGATTCTTAAATTCGTTCTACGTTCCAACGATGAAATTTTTTCACTTTCGTTTCCTATTTATCATGAACACATTACTACGAAATTCTTACTGCTGCTTACACAAGAACCAAGCGTCCAATATAAGCTCATTTTATTTACATGTTATTTGAGTAATTATGAATATTATTCTTAAATAAGAATCAACTAACATACAAAATATCACAGAATAAGTTTCCTAATGCGGTATAAACATTAATTCACCAATATACGGATCAACTGCTATCAGCACTGGGAATAAAAAGTGGTTTAAATTATATAGTTTGAAAATAATCACAATTTTGAACTGAAATTATTGCGTTCGTAGGTTTGTTATTTTTGGTAGTTTTTAATATACAAAGTTATAAATAAAAAAATACGAGGCTTGAGAAGTAATGTTTTGATTTTATAGAAAATTTCTTCACATACGGGAAAGAAGTGATGGCGTTGTATCTAAAACGGTAGCGTTCTTATTCATTTGCACAAATACTTTCCTTAACGATTAAAACTTGGAAATTCAATAACAATTGTGTAATAATATAATGTATGTTTGATATGCAGGCTAAAAATTACCATATTTGTGAACACATTTTTGTTCAATAAAGTTACATTGCGGTCCTATCATCACAAACTGTATTTTTACAAAAGTGGTAGCTCTGAAAAAATACGTGCAAACGCAACGCGGTAAAAACGCCATGTTAGATGGCAGGCAAATTTGTGAGGGGAAAGCAACCCCACCAAAAACTCTCAGCCATTGTTTAGAACAAGAAGTTGTCTTTTTGGTGCCATGAGAAACGTTATCCTTTCGTCGCCCTCAGGCAAACGGCTTTCAGGCAACATCTAAGGCACGTGCCACAATATCTACAAGATACAGCAAACCAGATACAATTGGTATTATATATTCCTACGAATATGTTGTATTGTAAGGACACATTCGTAGTCATACAATCGTAATAAGTTAATTAAAGTATTAAGAAATTTTCATTACTGTCTTATTTGTGTTCTTGTTTCTGTTAGTATGTTAGAGATAACTGAAAATTAAGAGTAACTTTAACGAGTTTAGAGGATGTCAAGGAACGAGTATACCTTACAGGACATTCACTAATGAGGCGTAATTATAGAAAATCCCGTCGAGATTAAGCAGGGCATTGTGAAACACTGAACAGACAATAATATTATTGGCAATGAAAAAGAGCACTATTATAGTAATGAATATAAGTTATACGTCGTTCAGAATGAAATGCAAAACGGATAAATTTATTTTTAAACTAATAGCCTGACTGCAACAAATACCTGTGCATACCAGAATCATGAGTAAAAAACTCAATGCAAACTCTATGCAACAATATATCTCATATACAGTATATTCACTCTCTTTTGAAACAGTTAACTCACTCGCCTTAGAAGACCAAAGAACTTAGAGCACAAAACTCAAAATATACAGAATATACATTTGAAATAAATGTTTTTGACTAAAAATAATAAATGAGATACTTTCTGTTACCTATGATGATTTGGTTATTTATTTTCACATCCTCGATAACTGTATTAGTTCATGTTTAAGTATATAAAGGTATATAATTGGGAATATTTGCTTCTTACACTTTTCATATTTCTTGATTGCAACTTAAAAGTTCATCTCATCATTTCGACTAACACAGTAAGCACTATTTTCTTTCCTCTGAACCGTACCATTCCCCCGAAATAACATTCAGCATAAATTTGCAGCTCACGTAAACGAATAAATACAGTAAGAAAGTTTAAGGTGATAAACACGCCATTACAAGACACCTTAGAATGAACTTTCCCCACAGCAACACAGAAGCCCCAAAACTCGGCAATAACATTGCGTAGCTTGTGTATCAGCCATCTGCACAGCCACGAATTTTCACGGCGTCAAGGCCGCTACAACTTTCAACGCGCCGGCGAGCTGCAAATCAACAGAGCTTTCCCTGTCCGGTGACTTCTGCAGCGCTAAATCTCCCGCCAGCCCGCATCCTTCGCTGCCTCTGCTTCCGGAAGTAACTTCCGACGACACCTACCGTTTCCGGCGGGAAACAGCCGTTTGTCCACTGTTATCCACTTGCCCCCATCCGGACGATGTTGTTTTGTTGTTCTTGTGACGAATGGCTGGTGCGATTATGAGTTAACTCTGTGTTTACACGGGAGCTGTCGCTTGCGAGTTGTGTTTCACGTGCTTTTAATTTTCTGATTAGCATTAGAATACTGAAATGGTTCGCTCATTGCTCTGAAATGTTTCTTCGACTAAGAGAATTATTAGACAATTCTCTTATGACACTGACTATAAAAACACGTTCCATGTATTTTTTCATACAACATTTTTATTTAAAAAAATGTACGTATGATAGAAAACTGAAAATTATAACAACTTTAAAATAATTAATAACAGTACAGTTTAATAAATTTACTCTATCATAAATACATTACTATCTTAGTTACTGTATCATAGATGCTTTCAGGTTACTTCTAGATATTGAGTACAGAACGTGCACTATCATTTCTGATAAATTCATCCACCCAACTGGATATCATAAAAGAAATAACAAACTTTGTTCTAAAATCACTGCCGGCAAGGATGTGTTATGGCCGCGGTGAACAAGCGACTAAATTATGTCGTTTATTAATTTCTTATTACGTAGTAAGCATACAAAGGTTTATATTCGGCGAGTGAAGATCACAGGAGTGCAATAGTATGGTAGCAGCCAAGCGGAAGTTACGTTCGGAATCTTGAGATCACGCTTTGACATTCCCATCACCAGAAGCACTAGCGCCTTCGAACTCCACCTTACCACTATGGTTGTAGCAACCTCTTATGACAGTTTATTTTGTGCCCGGGCGCGTCTACTGTCATGGTCATTAGCTCCATTTGCGTAGAACATGATACATCCCACAAGGGGCGATGTATCTCTTCCCGCTGGCTTGTGAGTTCCGGCGACGACCTTCGTGTCGGCTAACGTGGTGTCCTCCGCCTGGTATCTCCACCAGCGTATTTATGTAGCAGTATATTCCCGATTCGTTTCCCAACGTAAATGGTGATATGATGTAGATTTCGTGTAATGATGTTTACACTGAATACATTGTCATGTATCTTAGCGATAAGACGCTTTTTGATTCTAATGTGAAATAAATTCAACACGTTCTAAAAGATTTACGTCTTTTGACGTAGTATTGATATCCTGGCTATAGTAACCACAACATTTGGTAGTTAAGTGCATGTAATCTTAAGAGTGTGTATGTGAAGGGAGAGGATTGAAGAAAGCTGAAGGAAATATCACATGAGGTACGTTGTCCGTTTATTAGAGTATTTCTGTGGCATTAACCGGGTTTTGGTTGGAGAAACCACGGAAAATTATCGACTACAACAGCCTGCCGCTAGAAATCTGCCACATGCATTGGGAGAAAATTACATAGTCATATAGCTAGTCAAAACTCCGCCCCTGTCAATATTCGAAATCCAAGACCTTCCCAGTCAGAGATTCTGCAAAGGCGAGAGCTGTTGTTCTCAGTCATTTCTGCCGGTCCGCCGCTGGTACTAAGTCACAATAATATTCTTTTCGTCAGCGCAGTATTTCTTGCACTTTCTCTAGCGACCCGTCTTCCTTCTGGAAGCCGCTTTACGAGGCCAGCGGACGCTTCCTGCAGCAAGCAACAGCCTGTTGGTAAACAGCGCCTAGTCTCTAGCATGGGCCGGAGGCGATCGACAGCTTTATGGGAGGGGATCTCGCACAGCCTCCAGCCGGCTTCCGCGGCGCTACCGCCTCTGCGCCGCACCGCCAGGCCACACTCACGCGCTACCTGCCAGGCCGCTTCCCCCCCCCCCTCAGAGAGCTTCCACCGCAGCCATTAGTACGGTTCCGCCGAGGAGCTCACGTGTGACATCAGTGCTTGAGCGGAGAAAGGGCGCGTGCTGCGAGCAGGCTGCTCATGTTGCTTTCTACGGGGTTAGCGTGAGAATTCGCAGGGTTTGCTGGGCGGTGATTATTTATGGAATTAACGAACAGCTTATCTTCTTCTCTATTCGTCTTCCTCTTCATCTTCACCTTTCTCTTCTTCTTCGCCTTTTCCTCTTCGTCCTCTTCTTCTTCGCCTTTTCCTCTTCGTCCTCTTCTTCTTCGCCTTTTCCTCTTCTTCTTCTTCGCCTTTTCCTCTTCTTCTTCTTCGCCTTTTCCTCTTCGTCCTCTTCTTCTTCGCCTTTTCCTCTTCGTCCTCTTCTTCGCCTTTGTCTTCTTTTCCTCATCCTTCTTTTTCTGGTCTTCCTCTTCTTCTTTTCCTCGTTTTCCTCTTCTTCTTTTCCTCGTCTTCTTTTCCTCGTTTTTCTTTTCTTCTTTTTGTCTTCCTCTTCTTTTTCTTCTCATCTTCTGCTTCTGCTTCTTCTTCTTCTCCTTTTCCCCTTTGTTTCCCTCTTCTTCTTCTTCTTTTCCTCTTTTTGTTTTTCTGTCTCCTCCATTTCTCCTCTTCTTCGCCTTTCGCCTTCTCAAACTTTCTAGCGGTTTAAAGCCAAACCAATTTTGATACTAAGGAAACTCTGTAGGATTATGATTTCATAAATTCTACATTCGTCGAATGTAGTCTCATTTTAGTATTTTAACAAACAAAAAAAAAAGCTTTTTCAATTACTTTGCGGCCACGTACGTTAAAAATTGATCTGACAATAAGTAACAAACAATGAAATTAAATTCAGATACCGTTACAAATATAAAATAAATCATAATGATTCGCCTACAGATCTTTCATGAGTAATAAATGGTACGGAATTTACGTGCCTTAAGATATTCCATTACTATAGAATGTCTTCAAATTATCTCATTGAGCATTCACTGACTTATTTCTAGGAATAATTAAAAGTATTCTTGTGGAAACACCGTAGGCATTAAATACCAAGTACGAAACTCCTGTCGCAAAGTCACCTCCTTGCGGTGAATCGACCAAATATTCCCAGCACTCCGACACTCCTGCTTCCTCATTCCCTCTCCCCACAATCAGAGACACAACGAGGTCCATAACCTCCCCACCCCCGAACAGAGACCTCCCCCTCTTACAAGCATTCTGCCTGAGCCATTAGCGGCGTCTGGAACCGAAGTTCTACCCGCCCCACCCCGCCCCGCCGGGATTGTAGATTCAGTCGGTCTCCCAACTTCCGTTGCACATTTTTCTCCCTCCCTCCCTCTCTCTCTCCCTCGCATGCGCGCGTGAGGAGAAGGGTTGAAAAACTGCCGACATCTCGCAAGTTGTGCCGAAGAGAGGGGCGGGGGGCGGGCAGGCTGCGAGGGCGAAAAGAAGCGTCGACTGGCAGGGAGGAACAGCAAACTTCCACTGCCCCCACCCCACCCCCAACACGCGTGTTTGCGTTCGCCGGTGAGTTATGTGGCTTGTTTCCAACTCGCGAGCCGCGGGGGCGGGGGCGGCGGGAGCGTCGGCGGTGGCGCGGCGGGGGCGCGGCGCTGTCATTACGCCGTGAGGGGTGAGAGGGCAGACGGAAGGGCGAGGGAGGAGCGGGAGGGTGAGAGGGACACGGGATGAGAGGGTGCCGCGCTCTTTAAACGGTCTGGCGGACGTGCCGCTGAATGCGGGATCGGGCTCCGCAGCTCTGGTACGGCTACTGAGAGAAGTAGGAATGCAACTAAAGTATGTGACTGGATCGATTAGACACGGATCGCGATCACACTAAGAAAGAATTTAAAAAGAAGCACAAATCAAAAGTATATGAAACTGCTGATAAGTTGTCTAGGACGGAAATCATCTTAAAAGTTAATCTGCATACCTATAAAAAAATTTAAGGTGTGTAGAGGACGGATGGAAAACGGGTGAGAGTGTGAAGGGGATGAGCATTAAAATGATTCGGGCGACGTGACACTGTAAGCGAGTGTGCGCTCCGGACTTTTAATATGACACATCTCTTGCGTGATAACTAACAGTGCACATAAAAAAGGCCAGATTAATTGAAACAATCTGTGTATACACAATACAAAAAACAACTGGTAGTACCACAATTTAATGTTGTACCTTTCTATGACTAAACTAAGCTCTGTAATGCTCATTTATTGTCCTTTGAATATCGTGCATTTGGTTATGCAAAAAGAATTATTGGAGCAAAATCTACATCAAAAAGTTAATTCATTTAATAATGTGTCCCTTGGCTTTGTGAATTTAGTGATAATATTTTGCGATCTCTGCGAGAAGTGAAGTCATGATTGATTTCCCTTACCAAATATTTCTATTTTTAGTGTTCCCTAAAGTCATGTAATGAATTGCAAAACGACATTAGCTCAGTAAGAAATCGCTATTGCTATAAATCAACATACAATACTAATAAAATCTTCACGATAAATATCTATCTTCTACGACCCTTGAATAGTATATGTATTCCCGCAATTCCTGTGCAATCTAGTTTGGAATTCACAGGCTGTCGACCAACTACGTTCCAAGAATTTTCAGATGTCATGAACAGATTATGCATTCTCCTTGTTATAACGCTTCCTTTGGACCACGATGAAGTGAAAAATTTTGTTTATGTGCACATTGCTCATACTTCACTCATTACATTTCGCACTACTTTCTTATCAGAAAAAAAATGTTGATAGCAGGAACAGTCAGAATGAAATGTGTACGTCACTTGAAATTTTCGCAGTAGCAAATTTGACAACGCTTCAACTATTACCAGAAAAGTGCAACATTGACTGTGAGCAAACAAAGTCATCATTTATAGAGTGGAAAAAAATAATAGGGTGAATTCATTAACGAGAACGTTTTCTTGCCTTACGTTCATAAATATTTGTGTACAAAGCTTTGTTAAAATACATTCCTTTTTGAGAATGAAACATAAAAACTCCTGCATAAAGTTGCCTGGCTTACATTAAGTTAGGTGTGATAAATATTTGCTTGATACAAATTTGTTGTCAGATCTCTAAATTAAAATGTTAACTTCACTTTGTGCGAAATTGCATATGCTAGCATGTAATGCCCCTTTGGGCCTCCTCATTAACTGCTAATCGCGGTTAATTCTTTTGAATTTTAAGTTTATTCTGTAGAAAGATACACGAACTCTACGGTCTCTAGCTGTAATATATAGTACTGTAAGTATAGTGCTGAAAGTTAAATATTGAATTCACACAGAGAATTAGAGACATTGTAGTGGATTACTGCCGACAATACCATCCACAGCGTGCAAAAATCAGCTGATGAATCTAGTGTTGGTTATTTCAAAATCGTGAAGAAAGTATAGTCTTCCATCCTAGCAACAGAGTAATTATTCGCTCGTTGAAGAATGCACTATTACTGAAACCGTTAAAACTCCTCATATAACAAACCGAAACATCACCCACAAAACAATTCCAGCTACATAAACAACTCCTTTCCATCCCATTGGCCTCCCCCAGAGGGTCGAGGCAGTGGTGGCAACGCCCCCCCCCTGTTTGTCTGCTTTGAATGGGTGGCGGTGCGCGCGCCGCTCCGTGGAATTGTCACCGAAGCCCTCGTAATTGGGTTCGCCTCGCTGAGAGCCAGCGCGCGGGGTCCGGGCCCGCCCGGTGGGCAAGCGGCCCTACGCGTCGAGTTCCTCGCATGGCTGGGATGTTCAGGATAATTAGCCCCAGGGCTTAGCACGCGCCGCGCCGCGCCGCCCCGGCCGGGCACCCAGAAGGAAGGATGGACGGATGGATGGATGGATGGATGGATGGATGGATGGATGGATGGATGGATGGATGGGCTACGCGACGAGGTAGCGAAAGAGCAACAACGCTTGAGGAGGGAGACGGTGGGGCGGGGAATAGGGGCGGGGCGCAGAGTTTGGTAGAGGCACAGAGGAGGGATGAAGAGGGAAGCAGGGGCGAGGCGAGGGACATTGATAAGGCGAGAGCAGGTACAAGGTGGAAGCAGGGAGCAGCAACAAGGCGGAAAAAGGAGCGAGGTGTGAGAAGGGACGAGCCGGGAGAAGGGACGAGGCATGAGAAGGGACGAGGTGGGAGAAGGGATGAGGCGAGAGAAGGCACGAGGCTGGAGCAGCGACGGGAGGGAGAGAAGAAGAGATTGGTGCAAGAACGATGCAGTGAGTAGCTATTAAACAAGAATGAGAAGTCGATGAGTGAAAAAGAAAATTTTGGCCCGCAAAAACAAAACTTTATGGAAAAAAGTAAGGACCGCACCTCAGTGACAAAACATCAAGAAGAAACCAAGAAGCAATAAAGGTAGATAGAGATAGATAAATATATATGAACTGTCGTTGGATATTTCGAGGTCAGTTCATTACAGTGATTTAAAAGTAATTTGTATATTTCAAATAATAAAGGTTTTCGTTTAGAAAGAGGTTCGAGAATTCTACTCAATCGAATTTCGTGATTTTTTCTTTAGATGGAAGTTAGTGGTCTTTACATGTGTGCACACGTGAATTTTTGTTGCAACTTTCCTACAGTTCTTCCATTTGATCATGTAATAGTAAGTGTTCATCGAGTAATAGTAAGAGTTATAATTAAAATAATGATTTAAAATAATACGATGAGAATAATAACATGCATATATAACACTAGGCATTCCTGCAACATACATTTGAAATTTGTAGTATAGTTTAGGCACCGCAACGAATTCTTCTACGTCACTACTCTGGGGACATGGTGAGGAACAGGGATACACCAAGATGGTCGCGCGGAAAACGCCGAAACCAGAGGGGCAGAAGCACGAGAAATAGGAAGCCGGCTCCTCGATGGGTCGAGCCGGGGGGGGGGGGGGGGGGGGGGACCTGAGTTGGGAATTCAGTTTGCAGAGCGGTGGTCGTTTTGTGGGCCGGCGCTTGTTAGCCCGCGCAACATGCCCCGCGTCCAGCTGCGGGCCGGAGAACAAATGGGGCCACGTCCGCGCGCCCGCGTTGAGCCGATTATAGCTTTTCACCGAGAGCCCCTTCCCGGGAATGAATGGGGCGGGGTAATTAATCCATCGTACCTTCCAACTATGGGGTATATGGATATTTCTTGCAGTTCGGTTAGCCCCTTAAACCTGGAATTTTCATACATCCTGAAAATGTCCGAAAAGGACCGCGTGAGGACCGAATTATGAATATATAAAATATATTTGCATGCTAACTTATTTACACAAATGAAAATGCATGTCAATATAAACATAACAGGTATTTGATTCCTTTGATTCTGACAATGTCGAGTTGCCCTTTTCTGATATTTGTGTAATGAGTTCTGATTAATACTATGTTCATCTAAAAACAACGTTTACGTATATTCATATTACTGCGCCACGCCTAATAAGACGTCATTGAAATGAATTCAGTTAATAGGTGGGTTCGGCGCAGAATGGACTGACGAGGCGGGGAGACAGTATGACGCCGGAGGAGACAGTAAGGAAAGGAGGGGGGCGGTGACAAGGTTTTTAAGTGGCGATTGATGAGGCAAAGAAAGCAGAGGAGAACGGGATGGTAAGATGGAGAGAGTGGAATGTTTATACAGAATGTGATGAAGAGGACAGGAAGTAGAGACGGAGGATTGGGACATATATAAGATGTGGAGAGAATAGACAAGACAAGATAGATGGGAAACAGGGAAGGCGAGAAGTTGGAGAAGACGAAAGAGCCAGAGAAATTGAAAAGGACGGGAATGGTGGTGGTGGCGGAGGCGGAGGTTGAAGGAGAGGGAGGGTCGTCGGTCGTGGGAGTCAGCGGAGACGTCGGGGGGTCGGAGGTGTCAGCGGCGGGGCGGGGGGCGGGGCGGAGGGCGGAGGGGGAGGGCGGGAGGCGGGGGGGGGAGAAGCCCCGTGCGTCGGAAGGCGGGATTACCGATGTCGAGATGCGACTGAGCGGCCGCCGACTAATGCGAGATTACAGGGGGGGGTGGGACGACGGCGGGCGAGGGAGATGTGAGTCCGAGGCGAGTGCAGGCGGCGATCAGGGGCGGCGGAAGGCGCCGGGGATAGGGGGCGTGGCCACGGTAGAGGTGGGAGAGTGGTGTAGGGGGTAAGGATGACGGTAAGGGGCAGGGTAGAGGAAGAAATAGACGGTGCGGCAGGGATCGCGGGAGTCCAGGGAGGTGGACTGGGGGGAGGGGGATGGGGGAGGGTGGGGGATGGGGATGGGGAGGGATGGGAATGGGGGATTGGGGTGGGGAGGGGATTGGGGAAGGGGAGGGGAGGGGAGGGATGGGGGGATGGGAGCGGGATGGGGATGATAGGGAGCGGGGCTGCTATCAGAGCGGACAGTGTCAGATTGGAGGCGGCTGACAGGAGCGGTGAGCAGGGGACGGCGGAAAGGTGGCGGTGGCCAGCGGACCGAGAGGGTGGCGGGGCTGGAGGCCTAGGGGGTAGGGGGTGACGGATAGGGGATTGCGGCGACGGCGATACGATTGCGGGAACAGCCGCGGCGGGGCAATGGCGTTGGCCCGTTTCGCAAAATATTGACTTTCAATCACACTGCGAGATTATGCGCCCTGGCGTTGACGCGACGCGCGTGTGGACGCGATTCGGGCGCCAGGAAGCGCTGGGCGCAGCGGCCGTGGAGGGGTGGTGTTTGCGTGTGCGGGGAAGGGAGGTGTGTGTGTGTGTGTGTGTGTGTGTGATGTGTGTGGTTCGAAGGAGAGGTTGAAATGCAACAGGGATGGCTCCGGAGTTATGCGTGACGGAGGTGGTGAAAAGCTTGAATAGATACTGAGTTGTTTAAGCTGTTTTGTTTCAAATATGCATTTTCATTAATTTGCTATACGCCAACATTCAATGTAGTGACCCAAGACCAGGAGCTGGAGAGGAGAGGGAATTGTCATCAATCTAGAGCTCTGTCACGCTCTCATTATTGGGTACTGAAGCCTCTGTCAAATGTCCCCTCTCCTTCCATCTCGTGTCATTTAAAGGACACGACATTTAAATATAGCGTTATTTCAAAATATGTATATGTTGTGGTAATTACGTTTTCCACAATGTGTGCATATGCTTCTTATTTGGGGTTTTAGCGTAGGTGTATGTGAAGGACAGCGTGGAGCCTGAGATTGCTGAGACATTTATAACTCGTTGAGTGAGTATACAATAGACACACACCATTTTCTCACACATTGTAAAGCTATCAACTGTACATAATTTCCAATAGTTCTACTTGCAGCATCGATGTCAAATTACAGTGTTTATACTAAAAAAATTAATCTATAATTGCATATTTTGCATTTCTTTTTGCAAACTATAGTAAATTATAGATTTTTATAAGTTACGAGCTTGTATTATATTAAATGTATATAAAATGATTATCATATTGTTTGGAGTGGATGATTTGGAGACTAATCGGCCTAATCACAACAATAAAATGATAATTTTAATAATCGAAGGGTATATTTGTGAGTATTCGATAAGAACATTTAAAAACTAATTACTTTCGTGTCTGCTAAGATTTTTTAAAGTAATGCAAATATTTTAGTTTAGGTTAGATAAGAAATAATGTTAATAAAACTAAGAATAGAAACGAGGTACGTAACAAACGGGTTTTTAAAACCGCGGTTTCACCACTTCATTGCGTCGTGAATTTTGTTGTAGGTAGTGGCACGGTTGCATACGTTCTAGGATGGTAAGTTCACACACGAATATTCACAACCGTTTGATCACTAGCAGTAATATTGATTTGTGTCAGAACGCGAGCACACAATACAAGCAAGCGGATGACGTATATTCTTATACGCTTTCCATTTATCCTCTTTTTTGCGTTGTGGGTTGACTGTGTACAGTCGTGAACTATTCTTATATATTGTGACACCGCGCCCCCCTCCGCACTGCTCCCATCTTGCTTTTTCGTCTCGACCTTGGACTACCTCTACTTTCGACCCCTCACCCTGCTCATTGTAGACCCCCCTCCCTTTACTGCTCTCGCGAAACTTCGCGCCATGTCGCCCTTTCCGTCACACTCGCACATCGTCTGCTCCGCTCCGTTCCATCAGGCCGCCCCTTTCGGACAGCCGGTTCCACGCTCGCACCGACCCACTCCTCCCACACCGCTCTTTCCCGGTTCAACCATTCCTCCCTGCTCCTCTTCACTCGGTTGGCCATCTCCAACTCTTAGCCCCGTCGGACACCCACTTTGCTCCGCTGCGCCCACCATGTCGAACCCACTCCGTCCCACAGCCTACTCCGCGTACCCCCCCCGCCAAGCCACGCCCACCCCGCACGCCCCGCCACGCCCCGCCACGCCACGCACACGCCCCGCCCGCCCGCCGCCGCCCGCCGCGCCCGCGGCGCCCGCAGGCATC
>BOPP01000080.1:1531632-1543002 GCA_017312745.1 Gryllus bimaculatus
CGGTGGCACGTGTAGTCGGAGTAGATGCTCAGAGGCGGACGAGGATGGATTCGAGCACGAAGTCGAATTAAAAGCAGGCAAGGGAAGTGTCTACTAAGTTGGGTAGAATAAGTCGGCAGAGTAAGAAAGAGAGGAGAGCAGAGTAGAGGACGGGAGTGGGAGACGAGTTATGGAGAAGTGATGGGAACGTTAACAGCGGCGGGAGTAAGCAAGACCCACCAGTGTAGTACAGCCTGCGGGTCGGCGGGGGCGGCGACGGACCAGAGGCGGGCGCGGGGCGTTGCCCAAGGAAAGCGAAAGACAGGCGGCCGGGCGCTTCCGCCGCTGTGCAAGCACTGAATGCAAAAACGCAGAAGAGAGGAAAAAGCGCGCAGGAGGAAGCGCGTGCCTTTTCTCAACGCGCGCGGAGCAAACGAGCGCAGGTCCCTCGCCGGTTGCGACACCGCGGCGCCTCCCCGCCCCGCCCCCGCCCCGCCCCCCCCGCCCCCGCCCCCGCGCCCTCCTCGTGCCCCTCGTCGCACACGTTCCTTGTACGCACACGCATTCGCCTCCATGGACGCCATAGACGCGTTCATGCACGTGCCCCAGAACGCTTCGAAATTCTGCTTCCCTTTAATTTTGCAAGGACCGTTTACCAATAATTTGGAAAGTAGATATTTTATTTTTGTTTCATATTGATGCCCTGTTTGACCCGAGTTCCCAGTTTATAATCCTTAAATGAACTTCATTTTGGAAAAGACACGACGTAATACAGAAAGTTTAAATCAGGTCCTTTGTAAATCAGCGTCCCAAAGCTGTCTCCTAGATCGCCTTCTGGAGCTACTTCCCAATACCATAGAGTCCCTTGATTTGGACCACTGCTCCCCTTCAAGTTTGCAACGACCATTTATCAATAATTTCGAATGGAGATATCTTATTTTCGTTTCACTTTGATGCCCTCTTTGTCCCCAGTTTCCAGTGTATGTTCCTTAAATGGACGTCATTTTGGAAAAGACACGACGTAATAGAGAACATTTCACTTAACTTCTTTGTAAATAAGCGTCCCACCTCTATCTCGGCTTCTGGAGCTACTCCCAATGCCATGGAGTTCCTTGATTTGTACGTCAAATTACCGTGAAAACCAGCAAGAGGCAAGAACGAGTGTGTAAACGTAGTAATGGTACGTCCTATTATTCTCTATTTTTTAACCTGACGTATTAGTAATTTTTTAAGCATCTCTAACTTTCTAGCCATATTCCATGAGGTATGTAGGGTCAAAAATTTTGGCGAAGTGAAACCGTCATTAAACAGTAGTGGGCAGTGATTATACAAATATGAGTTGGTAACTTGCATCACATGGATGACAAGGCGTCCGTGGATAAGAGTAGGGAAACCGATAGCTGTGCGATCATTGTAATAAGCGCTTGCGAGAATTGGAAAGCAAACTTCTAAAGGACCTGTTCACTTCTTTTGCTTTTAATGGGAATTTTGAAAACATGAACAATGTGATCACAAAGTCAATTTAATAACAACAAATAATAGATTTTACTCGACATTTTAACAAGAGCGTTTAATACGGGCTAATGTGCTAGTAAAAACACGAATTATTGCTCTTACGACAACTTAATATCATCTTCATTAAGAAGGTACATTACGAACTGATTAAACACTCGAAATCTGTGGTCCACGGTGGAATGTTGCATGTGGCATCACAACGATTTTTTTCTTATTTTTAATTAAACTTCTATACTTCATTATTAATTTTTTCCATGAATTCGTAAAAAAATCTTTGCATCAATTTTTTTACCTTGTAAAAATAAAATTGTATACAAAGCATTTCAGAATCGTTTAAGAGCGTTTGAAGCAGTAAGCGATTGTATTCGTTTTAGATACCCAAGACTTCATCAGGTCCCCGTTGTAGAACAAAACAAACGTTTTTGTCGTTGTGATGGTACCAAATGCCTTATGAATTTCACCAACTCCGGTTATAATTGTATGTCATAAATTAATGTATGTTATAAAGTGTTATACGTTACGAACAATATAAGATCAATAATAACAAAAATATTATGTTATAACTTATAAATAGTATATTCTTTGTTTAAAGAAAGAGTATTACAAAAGAATGCCTATTTACAGGCACATAAATCCTGTATTGCAGGATCATTCTGTTTTACAAGCAATGAAGCTTGATCGTTCCATTTTACATGCAACACTTGAAGCATTACTACGTCGTGACGTAGTCAACGATGCAATAACACAGGAGAATAATACTCTGATGCATTGTTCAAATTAATGACATTCAATTTCTTGCAGGATTTTGAATTTATTTACAACACCTAAAAAACTATTAAAAAATCACCACTGTAGAGAGTGATTATTTATCTTCCTGGAGTAATATTTAATGTTTTAAAGACTTTATTAAGTCTATTACTGCAAAAATATACGTAATTTAGTGGTTGTTGTAATAGTCAAATAACTAATAAAATTATGGTGATAGGTATTTCTGAAATTGCAATTTATCTCAATTACGAAACGTCGCACAAACACGAAAACTAAATGCGAAATAAAATGGCTTCACGAAGAAAAATCACTCTCAGCTAAATAATAGACTAATTTAAATTCGCCAAACTTGGCATCCCAGAATTTGGGTTGGGCTCCAAAGGAAAACGTTACCACCAAAATAAAAATGCAAATCAAATCCATCTAATAAACTTTCCCCGTAACAGAACGGCATATAAGTAAAAACTGCATGAATCCCTAACAAACTGTATTCATGGCGGCGTGGCAAAACTCCAACAACCACCGCGTTACTTTCAGCCATTATTTAAAGAGAGAGGCTTGCAAAAAAAGACGCGATGTATTTTATGCATGACGCAATGCTTGGCTGCACCTCCGAGAGCGAAAACCGCGCTGTAGTTGTGAGCGACCCCTCGTCTACCGGGGAAGGTCAAGGAAGGTGCGAGCAGGTGACCTTCATGAGGTGAGGTCATTGAGACGCCGTACCAACGGAACTTGGCTTGAAGGTACCCGTTTCGTGCAGTTCACAGAAGAGCCAACATCAATATTTATGAAGTAAGAGCTCTAAGAGTGTGGAATGTTACATGAATGTTATAATAAAAGAGGGGAAAAAAATTGCAGGTTTTCGATTTATTTGTACTAGTATTCCAAGAAGTAATTAGCAAGTACAACGACCGTTTTCACTCTATTGGCGAAGCTCACTTCTTATAATTACTTTTAGTACAATTGGCAAGCCTTTTTCGTTTCGACAAGTTTATAGTCTGAGTTGTTTTTTTAATTCTGCGAAATGCTATCATAACTTTTTTAAACGTATGGTTAAGAATAAACATCGCGAGATAAATGCGACAACGGGAAAATTAGACTGTTTGTGAATTATTCGTGTTTTCACTGAATTACATAACATAATATTCGAATTACGCGAGATGAATTTTCCACAGGCACATTTGTTGAGATCATATGAATTCCTTCAATTCTAACATACTGTATCATATATCGTTCTCAACCCTCTTTACGTTTACGAACTGCAAACAACACCTGACTATACTCACGATAAAAATTCATTTTTTACTCATTCCTTCACAAAATGCTTTAATTATGTATCATATTCTCATTACCCTTGCACTGCTTCCATGTCACCGTGCGTGAGTGGTAACTCTCGAAACCCACTGTAGGCCCCACCTTTCTCCCTCTCCTCTCTCTTTGGGCAAACAACGCGAAGGCTCCAGCTAGGCACGTTGCTGCCCTTATCGCGGGATAAGAGGTGAAGATTGCGCTTCGGGATCTGCGATCTCGGGAGGGGGAGGGGGGCGCCTTGCACCACGACAGTCCGCTCGTGTCGCAAGGAGAAAGTGGTTCTTCCTCTCCCACAGCCCCTCCGTCCCTCCCACGCCAACTCCGCCCACTTCACCCGCCACTCGCGGCGTCCCACCCGTCCCGCTCCGCTCCGCCGCGCTCAACCACCTCAGCCCATCTCGACACCGCTCTACCCTGGTCTGCCTCTCTCAACCCCGCTTCATTCCGTTTCGTTGTGCTCCATCCTGCTCTACCTAGTTCTGCCTTGCTCTACGTCGCTCCGCCTCGCTCCACGCCGCTCAACTCCGCTCTATCGACGCTCTACTCTGCTCTACCCTATTTTCCGTACCCGATCCGTGCTTAAGCCTGTTCCGAATCGTTACCCTGCCCTCCACGACTCCGACCGTCTCTCTATCGCTCCACCCTGAACTATCCAGTTCAATGCCGCTCTACCCTGCTCTGCCTCTCTCAACCCCGCTCAATCCTGCCGCCCCATCCGGATCTACCTGGCAGCGCCTCGTTCCACGCCGATCAACTAAGCTTTACAACTCTCTACCCTGCACAATTTGACTTCGCCCCGCTACACATCGCTTCACCCTGCACTCCATAGCTTTCGAGCGGCTCTATGCCGCTTCGCCCCGTTGAACGCAGCCAAAAACCGCTCTGCCTTGCCCCATAATTTCTCTTCTCAGATCAACAACGCTTCATCTCGTGTCGCGTCGCTGTGAATTTCGCTCCCTCTCACAGCTTCGCTCCGCCCCTCTCCATCCCTACTTGCAACTCGACCTCCCTCCACCCCGTTCCACCCGCGCTCAACCCCGCTCAACCCCGCTCAACCCCGCTCAACCCCGCTCAACCCCTCTCAACCCCGCTCAACGCCCCTTCCACCGTCGCTCCACTTCACTTCACTTCGCGTCATTTCGCTGCACCTCGCTCCACCCCGATCCTCGGCACTTTGCAACTTTCCACGTCATCTTCCACCACCCCGTTCCGTCTTTCCTTGCTTCATTCCACCCGACCTCTTTCTGTTTCGCTGCACACCGTCTCCCGCCTTGCTACGCGCCGCCCCAGCGCAATTTGCCTCAGTACACCCCGCTCTCTCCCGCCCCGCTCAGGCTGGCTGTTTCGTACCATCCCACATTACACCATACATTGATATTTCCGAGCACGTCAACTGCTATCGTTTTGTTAGTGTCGTGAATGTTTTAATAACAGAATGAAGCGACGTTCCTTCTCCACTAGAAAAAAGAGATCCGGAGCTGATCTACACGTCGGCTGCTTGGGAATTTCCTTCTGCAGGTATCTCCCCGCTAGGGTAGTGTATGTAAATGTGTGTGTAAGATGACAGAATAGGACCATGGCATTGCGGAAGAAAAGACTGCACATGGTCCGTGCCCTGTTAGGATACTGCTCTAGAATTCACCGAGAATTGATGGGCAAAACCACGAAAAACTGCCGAACAGAGCATTTAGCCGCTAGAATTCGCCCCTATCCATCGACTGAATTCGACTTACCTATGAAGCTAGTGTCGAAAATCCGAGGTAGTGGCAATGTGCTTAACAGAGCCGCTTTTACACCACCCGATCTCGCTCTGCTCCGCCTTGCTAATTGCCCAGTTTTACACCGCCCCGTCTCACCACGTCGCCAATAGCAGTTTTTCGCACATCCTAAATCGCTCTTCGCTTTACTCCGCAAAGACTCTTGACTCTCCACCTGGCTTAATCTCGCAACTCATTCCCCTCTTTATCACTTCTCGTCCTTCCCCATCTTCCTTACTTCGCCCGTTCCACATCCTCAGCCTAGTCGCCATCGGTATAGGGAGATTACTGTAAGAAGGGACGGCTTTGGCAGATACTGCTAGGCCCCTGTTGGCAACATAACTGCAGATTATGTCTATGCACTCATTTTCGCACGGTGGTTGTTCACATTTGTATGCTCCTCTATGTCTTGTGTATTGTCATCGCCCCGCATGACGTCCATTTATTTCCCGATCTGTCACACTGGTCCCTTCTTATAGTTCCCGCTCTATACCCTTCTCCCAGAGTAACTCCACTACGCCCAGTTCTCCTTCGCAGCCAGCGGGAGTTTTTCGCGCGTCGCAACGCCGCGCGGGGGGCTGAATGAGAGTATCGCGTGAGCAGTCCCTAAATACCCCGGCGCCGCCGCCGCCGCCGCCGCCAGGTTGCAACTGCGTCCGTCCAACTCTTCCGGCTGGCAAGGCGCCGCTGGCCCTGTCCTTGGCCACCGCGTTGGGCTCATGGTCCCAGGGCGCCCTACTTGGCTGGCTTTCCCGCAACTGCTAAAAGTGCCTAGGTGAAGGGTATTTTTGTGCGGCCTCGATCCTCCATCATTCTTTGCACTCTGTTTCTATACTAATACTTTTTGTTCCTTTCTCATTTCCATTTTGTTTTGTTACTCATCATTTTCATGCCACAAATACCATGGATCAGAAATGAAAGAAACGAGTACCTGCAGAATATTCATGAAAATGTGACATAAGAAAATAAATAAATAAAAGGTTTCAGACGAATACAATGAAAACCAAACTATTTGGCATATATTGTAAAATTTTCAAAAACGGAAAACATTATTTACGCGATGCAATGTAATCCATTTTTACCAGCTTATCATATATCATTGCGTGTTGATATATCTATAATTAACAGCTAACAACGTATGAAGGGGACTACACATTGTCACAATATTCTTTTATTTTAGTGAAACAATAATTACTCAGAGCCAATCTGTTTTAGAATTGTTTCGCCGATTAAAGTCGCTACCTTCCAAACAAGAAACTTATCACATGAGCAAAATTTCCCCAAAATCAAATTTATTCTGTAATCATGCCTCCGGGCCAAATAGGAAATAGTTTCCAAAGGAGTGGTTTAATATTTGAGGGGGGAACTCGGGGGAAAACAGGATGATAAAATACCGAGGTCGAAAATCATTTCTCTTCTGCAGTTACACTTTTTCAATATATGAAGTTTGAAACCAAAATTCAATTTTAAAAAAACCTTCAAATAACGTTCTCCTTCACACGACGTTGTTTTTCCGAAAGTTGGCACTCTGACAGAGTTGGATCGTTAAATTATTTTTAAAGGTCTCCGCCGAAAAAATTCCATTCTGCTGACGATAAACAATTTGAAAATTTTCACTCCACAAATAAGTGTACAAAACACCAACCTCCTCGCTTAATTCACGGTTCGTCAATATTAACACGTAATACGCCTGGCTTATTTATTACAGATATATAATGTATATACCATAACCAATGTACATACCAATAATTATATAATGTATTTACCATATATGCTACTTAATAATTAATAATACGAATAATATTAATAATAATACATCATTATATGAAATAATTGTATCTAATTATTGCAAAGTTGTAAATAATTATAAAGTTGCACAGGGCGAGTATGCGAGACCATGCGATGGGGGGTCAGAGAGCGCGGTTTGTGTGCGCTCATACTCAGCTTTTGACTTGCGATGAGAAACTGCGCGCTCGGGCGTCGTTATGACAAAATGCCGCCTTCAACTTACTGCGCTGCCGAGTAAAAACACGAGAAGCAGCCTTAGTGGGGTTCTGCTGCCCTACAGATTATGTTAAGACGGGAGGAATGAGTTTCGACGAGTAACGAACGGCATTTGTAGGTGCCGAAATTGGATTTGGAAGGGTCATGTACGAAAGGTGTGTGTCCTAACTTCAAATGTTTTTTATTATAAGTAAACAGATTGTACTATATTAGTTGTTTGTAACCGTTTTCACCAATTCATTCGTAGTTTCATATCTGTCTCAATTGCTTTTGAAATGCATAAATAAATATAACTCTATAATTATAACATAAAAATTATCTGAGTTTAATTTTTTAAATATTGATAATTATTTTTTGTTAAAATATATCCATAATAATGCACCATAAAACGAGAATTGGCTTCAGAAATATATCAGTTTTTAAATATCCTTAACACTTGGAAACAATAGGATTTTTTAAAATTTTCTATTAATTTATGGCTGATTTTTGAAGTACAGTACAACCTCGCTAATTCGAACCCCGCAAATCTGAAATTTCGGATAATCCAAAAAAAATGCAGGAGGGAGTAAAAATAAACAATATAAAGAAAATGCTTATTTGTAGTGTAAAGAACGGATTTTATAATTATTGTAGAACTGAGCAACAATTATTGAAACACAAGTGGTCTAAATGAAACGTTTATTGCGATGGAAACAATGATCTACATCTAGTGTTTATGAAGCAATAATTTGCACTAAGAGAATTTTTGAAAATCAGCAATCTGCTTTTGCCATCAAGAACTGAGTCTGTTTGATGATGCAATATGATTATATATTGAACTGATTGCTACACTACGTTGCCATTTACATTTGCCAGATATATTTGTATATGTACGGTACATTTTTTTCGGATAATCAGAACAATTCCGAATCCGAACAGAATTCACACCCAATTAGTTCGGAATCCCGTTTTCTACTATATGTGATTTTTTCGTATATTATTCCGCATATTTTATTTTACCTATAGGTTAGTTTGAATATTTTCATTGAAATAAGAACATGTTTTTAATATTTAAAATATCGCACCTTCAACTGCGGATACACAACGTTCTGCCCGCCACCCGCCCCTCAGCCCCTTTCTTGCTGATGGATTGAGCGAGGGGTGAGTCAACGACTTGTGTGGGTGATGGAAGCGATGGGTGATCGAAGAGAGAGAAGAGCCGGAGAGGGGTGACAGGGAGGCTGCCAATAGGCGAGGGAGAAATGGATAAAGAGACGAGTTACGGGTGAGGCTAGCGATCTCTAAGTGGCGAGACGTTGAGTGATATGGGTGGGGCGATATGAGAAGGGGGTTAAGGGGACAACAGACAATTAAAACAACGGAGGGGAGCAAAGATAAAGATGGAAGGGAGAGGAGAGGGCGGAGACAAGGAGGCGATTGACACCGAGTACGATAGATGAGAGGATAACTGACGAAGATCGAAATGGTCCTGGGACTTCGGATGTGTGTCCAAGTGGGACTGGGTGAGAGAACGGTGTCGAAAGAAAGGATTGGCAATGCAAATGACGTGCGAGGAAGGGGAGAGGGGTGACAATCCACAAAAACTACAGGCGGGGGCGCGCCAACAGCAGTCAACGAGCGACGGAGGATCCTCACGACGTGGCGGTAGGCAAGGGACCGGTGGCCGAACGAGCTGATTGGCGAAGAGAGCGGGAAGGGGGGCCGTCGGCAATGGTTCGTGCCTGACGGACGGTGAGCGAGAGGAGATGGAAACTGCAGCCGGGGGGGGGGGCGGCGGGCGCCATTTATTTGCACATAAAGCTTCGGCCGATCATAAAAGTACCAGCGGGCAGCACCCGTGAATCCGTTTGAATAATAAAGCGGGCTCGGCGGCGTCGCAGGGGCTCCAGGGAGGCATTCGGCAAATGGCGCGCCCGCCAGCCGGGAAATGGATGCGCGCCCGGGCGGCAGCGCCGCCGCCGCCCAATGAAGTGCGCGCCCCCTGACCTACGCCTTGGAACGATCTTGGCGCCCGAGAAGCGTCTTAAACTTAAAGTCTACAATTTGAGCCATCAAACTTAAAGCCTAGATGTTCAAAGAATGCTAACGTTCATAAAATTGTTCACCATCAAAATGTAACAATACATGGGGAGATAACCCTTTATCAATCTTTTTACATTATTCTATTCAGTTCACTTGCTTGTTTTAGATCAAAAAAAGGAAAAAAAAGGATATGACGACTGATAAGTTATTATCGGCGATCTCTTCTAAAACTAAATATTTCATACTACGATATTACATATTTCATATTTCAAACTCATATTTCACACCGTATTACATATTACTGGCTATTATATTTTTCCAAAATTGCTATCGAGGTAATATTGCTTATCTCGAGCACATATGTTTCATTCTTTCCTTATGATACACCAGACGTGTTTATATCTCTATATTAAATATGCAAATTTGATGGTCTACCCATCTTAAATTTCTTTTAATCTTTAACTACTATTCTTTTCTTACCCGGGCTTCTCGTCTTGGGTATGTGAAAAGTATTGTTGTTTTATTGCTGCATTTTGTGATATTTTGCTATATTTCGTAGTGACTAATCAATACTCAGTATCCTATTTACTCCCTTACATGCTTACATGAATATGTTTGCCTCAACTGCTTCCACGATTTCAGCCAATAACATGGTAATACACTATTACAAAAGCAATCTTTGAGTCCTTCATGCTGCACACACTACATCAATCCGACGACATCAAATTTTCAGAGCAATTTGAAAAAGTAAATAGTTCAACTTTTTCATTAGTCAGAAAGGAGAAAGAATTAAAGTTCATTGGAGAAATGCAAACAAAATTCTGTTTTACTACTTTTGCAAATCACATTCTTACCGTGAGAAGTAGCTTTCTAATCAAAACTTCCTCCTCTTCGTAAGCTCTTGGACAGATGAAAACAGACGGACGACGGATCGCGCGCGACATGTCTGTTCCTTGTATCATCTCCCCTACCCTCTCAGACGCATACATGCCCTGTGTTACCAAACGTAACAGGAGATCAACTGGAAGCAACAGCTTATCCCCGCTGGAGTGGTGCCCTGCTGGGGAGAATTGTAATGTAGCGAAGACCGTATCTCCAGCATTCGCCTGGTAATGATACAAGAAACCATGGAACATCCCCAATTAGAGCAAGAATCCGCTACAATTCTCCTACAAAAAGTAGAGGTGTAAGGGGTTGATGGTAGTTCGCAAATTACTTACAAGAATGCTGTTACTGATACTCGTAATTTGTCAACGATGCTTTAAAAAAAGATTGTCCTCAAAGTCGATTGCAAATTTTTCAATTTGTATTCACCACTCCTGATGGACTCATTTCCTCACATTGTATCGCCCACGCGACCGCATTTCCTCCAGCGTAGAAGCAATCACATTTACCCGTCCCGCTCAAACACGAGGAAGCCGGGCCGCATTTCCAAAACCAAGCAGCGGAACTAAGAGCTTGGCACGGTGGAGGACCTCGATTATTAACTGCCACTGAACCGAACCGACCCGTGCCTTCCGCGCCGGCACACACTGACTGACTGGCTGGCGACGAGAGGGGGAGCGTAGTGTGGAAGGTGGATAAACAAAGAGGGCGCGGGGTTGGGGGTGAGGGCGGGGACGTCTTCGAATATTCATTGGGCTGCGCTCGCGCACGCAGGCGTTCGACGCACGGGGCGGAAAGCGTGCTCGAGGCAACGCGCGCTGCGCAATGAGCGAGGCCGACAGCGACAGGGTTTTGAGAGCAAAAGCGACGCAGCGGACCAACGACGGTTGCAGCGAGAGTAAAATCTCGCAACGCCTTACGACTTGGACGGAACCGTGATGGGGAACTCAAGGGTTCGATTCCAACAAGTTTCTAGATTGATTATTTCGTGTTTCCGAAACCTCGAGTAATCGAAGCGTGCACGAAGTGTGCGAAGATTCGCACTTTTCACTACAGTTGCTGGGACGGATACGAGTGCAGTGCGGAGAGGCAGATCGGCACTTCGCCCTCGAGATGCGAAGCAGGCCAA
>BOPP01000080.1:1554742-1570887 GCA_017312745.1 Gryllus bimaculatus
TCACCGCCGCCGTCACCGCCGCCGTCACCGCCGCCGTCACCGCCGCCGTCACCGCCGCCGTCACCGCAACCGTCACCGCAGCCGCCACCGCAGCCGCCACCGCAGCCGCCACCACCGTTGCCACCGCTGCAGCCGCCGCCGCCCCCACTACCGCGCTGGGCGTCGCGCAGCGTGGGGAAGGCGGCGATTTGCTGTTGTTTCCTCGGAGTGGGCGACGTAGTCGCAAATCAACACCGCCGCCCCCCGCTGCTGGTCATGACCGCGGAGACGACGATGGTCGCTAAACGCTTCGGCTTACTTTCTCGGCGGCGGCGGCGGCGGCGGCGTCATCGGCGTTGCTGTCTATTCTGGAACCGATTGACTTTCGCGCAGGCGGACATCCGCAATGGGATTTTCTGCAGGCACAGCGCGCTCGCGTAAGATTTGCTCAGTGTTTGAGATTTTGAGATTTCATCATTGCCATGGCATCATCATTCCCATTTAGATCTGTCGCGATTTAATATTGCTGAGATTCAGTAATCGGGAGAGCTAAAGCGACGATGGGCACATTTCGATCCGTCCGGTTACAATACTTTATCGTCCGGCTACTCTAGGACAGATTCACGACTGCAATTTGATTATTTATTTATTTATTGTAAAAAAATCACCTTTTTTGCAGCATTACATAACTTTACCTCCACCGCGTAAACACTAGTGAGAAAGTAAACTAGCGTACGTTTCAAATTCTATTTCTATTTCAAAATCTATCTTTAAGGAACGGGTTTCGTTAAGAAAAAAATCTCTTATTTTGAATATATCAGTTGAAGGAAGACTCCGAGAAAATTTTGAGTTTTCGAAAAATTACAAGTTTCAATGATCATGAGACCTGCACCTTTCTCGTAAACACACTTCACACTAACAAACAACGACATTTAATCAACATCAATGGAGTCATTTGTTTAGAAATTTGGAAAATGTTCCAAGAGCATCATGTTAAGTACCCTACAAAATTAAAATATCGGTTTCAAATTCAAGAATCTGCTCGATAATCTGATCGATTAGGAAATAGAAATTTTGGAGAAAATCGGATGAACGATTCAGTAACTAGTTTTGTTCACACCCACACAGACAGACATTTTGCCGCCATTCGGGTTTTCGGTACCAAGGACCCACAAATAATGGATTTGGGCTACAACACAAGTTATAGTATTTTGTTTTCTAAATTAAAAAAAAATATTTATCAACTTTTTCGTCAACAGGGCCCTGTAATAAGAGTATTTCTTCCGAAAATTTGTCGTTTTTCGCGCAGCATTATATAATTTTCTCTACTTCGCAAAGAAAAAGTAAAACTTGTTGAAAACTGTATGTGACGTATGGGGGACAAGTGCAATATGTGCACGTTGTCTTGAGGTTGGGAATCCCGACACCCGCTAATTTGAATTGTGAATAGAGGTAATTTAAGCTCTTTTGGCAAAATATTGAATTCTAAAATGCTTAAAAATCGACAACAAAAATATTTCCTCCTATGAAATACAAACTTCTACATCAATTCAACAATGCTTCTAAAAATCAGATACATTTTTTTTCTTTTCTCATTTTACACTACACTAAAAGGAATCTACTCACTCACTCCAGAAAAGGAGAACAATTATTTCATGGCAGTGCTGACGAAGAAACTAAATTCCCTACCAGTGACTCAAGAAAACGTACACTGATACTTCTTACTTTATCTACATCAAAAAACAAAACAAAGAACCGCCTTATAACCTTTTCTAAACGGATCAAGGGAATTTGACAAACCGAAATGTGGATCATTGACATACACAACCCGAAATTCCCTCCACCGCGTTCTGAACTCAAATCCCAAGCGTCCATAAGTAGCTTCTGGTGGACTAAGCGCTCGAGGCCCTATTGGGTCCCGCACATCATTCCTCCTTTCGTCCAAAACGATTGATCCTCGGATTGGCACTAACCTACTGACCACGAGCCCTTCCGCGGAGGCTCACGAACCGAGTGGCAGGAGACGACGCCGGGCGCTAAGCGCTTCGAAGGACTTTCTCGGCGGCGGCGGCGTCTGCTTCGTTGTTTCTAATTCACTTTCGCGTCAGCGCGCATCCGGAATAGGCAGCCCGTCAGCTTTTCACCTCTGTGGACGGAGGTTCAGATCTCGGCCACTCGAAGAGACGTCTGGAACGGTGAGAGCGGTTTTGTGCGACGTTTCGCTTGAATTCTTCTCTTGTGTCTACGTATTCTACCGGTTTTTTCATTGTATATATCATCGTTGATATCTGCTGTTTATCAGTTCACTGACCGTCAGTTTCTGATTCAAGAACAAAGAGTTATAATAAAAATATCCAAACTGGGCGTAAATAGGATCTAATAATTAAAAGAGATCAAGGAGATTTCAAACCTAGGAGATAGCAGCGATGACTAATGTACAAATATCAAATTCAGAGTCTTTTTCCCCTCTACGAACTAATTATATTCTCTTGTTTGCATTATTTTATTGAAATATATGTATGTGTTAAAGATTTGATTCGAACAATGTGAGCTTCGGCGTCGCAAACAAGCTTTTTTTTTAAATTTAGGAATCATGACGTAAAGAGATAAATATACCATATTTGTACAGTAAAATGAAAAAGAAAAACTTATCCCAGCTCTTGTAAATATATCACCACAATCTTTCGTAAAGTGTCATTTTTTTACCACAATGCATTTTCTAATCGTCTCGTCTGTAAACCAATGTGAAATTTGGCGACAAAGCAGATAAGGACGGAAGAAAATGCTTTACATGTCTACCTTTCGTTTTTATGAGGCTGTGGCGCCGACACTACGTCTTCCGGGCTCACCTCAGGTCAGAGTTGATCACCTTTACTCTCCCTCTTGTATAGTGTTAAATAACTGAAGAATTATTAAACATCAGTCATGCATGAGGGTGTTGTGAAGATGTACGATGACTAGCGAGTGGAGGGTCCCACGTGTGTGACATTACGCTTACGCGATGTGTGGCACTTGATTGCTGGGCATGACTTCTCAGCGCAAACGTTAAAGAGTAAACAAACACAGGGACGTCAAACTGTCATGATGACATGTATGCATGAATTCGTTCGTATGGAGCGGACCATACTATACATAACGCCACAATTAGTAATTAATTTGAGTGACTGTCAAAACAAGTCCTTTTTTCATTTCTGTAAAAAACGAATGAAAGACTAGAAACTAATGTGAATAGTTATTGTTGTTCTTCGGTATTATCTAATTCCGGAACTTTCTTATCCTTGACTTAACACGTTTAAGATGAGGTACCAGATGAAGCGATATTGTAAATCATTCAACTTAGTTATTATTGAAATATTCTAGAAATGTATTCAAAATTCATTATCGTCCTGGTTTCGCAATTTTTTTTAAATTTTGTGAAAATATTTTCTTAATGTGTATTAAATTTAAAATGACGTACTATCAATAATCAAAATACAATTTTCAAGAAACATTTTCATCGTCTAAATTATTCTCAGAAAGGGAAACAAAAAACATCCTAACGTATGTTACACCAATTTATCTTAATTTAAAGGGATGTTTCTGACTATGAGGGCAACTCGCCGAGTCAACAACAATATCCACACATCACAAGCACTGTAATGGCTGATTACTGTGCACTCCTTTTACTGATGTACATTATTTGTATTTATATAATTTCTAGTGAACCGTGCAATCTCCGCTATTGCAGAGTATTACGCATCGCACACTATTGTTCACGTGATTGTTAATCACCTTTTACGCCGCGCTATGCGAAAATTCAAATAGATGAAAGACTTTGTCGCAAGTATGGGTTTTTCCTATGTCCTGGTTTGGATATTGTTGCCAAGTATCCTATTGTTAATACGTTCGCTCGGACCGACTTGCAGAAATTTGATTTACTTGTCCAAGATGCAAGTAATAATTTCGGTCGGTATTTCGTAACGGCAGGGGCAGCATACTTGTATGCAGGGAAAACGCGCTTCATCCCTCACTGTGCGGCGGGTTGCGTAGGGATCAGGGGTGTTTGAGTCGTCATAAACGAATAAATAATCATCAAAAACTCTTTAAACACTCCAATTACTAACAAAAAGAGAGTGAGAAAATATCAGCGAAATCGGTCGAGTAGGTTTTGTGCTTATATGCGACACACATCCGCACATTCCCTTATATATATATATATATATATATATATATATATATATATATATATATATATATAGAGAGAGAGAGAGAGAGAGAGAGAGAGAGAGAGAGAGAGAGAAAGAAAGAAAGAGATGCAGATGTAGAAGGACACACAGCAAGAATCATGTGATTTCGTCGCTTCCCGATTGTTCACCGATCGATCTTTTCCTCCATTACTCCTTATTCCTGCATCTTCCCCGCGTCGAGCGTTTCTCGTTTTAACAGGAGGCAGCGCATTGCGCCTTTTACGGCCTCTCCTCCGCTCAAAGGGCTTTTCCGAACGCGCGAGAGGGAGCGGGCCCCTGCACACCGGCTCCCCAGGGGGCTCCGTCGCTTTATTCGAAAGTCGTTACGCGGGGAGCGCGCCCACCTGGCGCCACCTGGAGATCCAGCGCAAGTTGGGGTTGGGGTTGGGGTTGGCAGCGAGAGTGGAATCGGAGGCGGGGGTGAGGATGGACCCTCTATCCATTCCACTCCCCCTCCCACCAGGTGTGTCATCTGTCTTTCCGGGAGCCCCATTTCTGCTCGAGATTTGTAGAATGCGGAAGGCTGTCAGGACGGTAGTTCCGCTGATTTAATAACTCTTTTTTTGAGTCCGATGTGTGATATTCATGATTTGCAAGAGAGACATTTTCAGCTATACCTATATCAGTTTGTGACTTGATATACTAGGGACAATCCTATTCCTCACGGTACCCACGGTGGTATTGTGAACGAAATTAGAAATAGCTGACATTAAGATCGATAGCTTACATTATTATTAAAAAAAAAACTTTAACGATACTATCGACAATGTTCCCCGAGCAATTACAATTATGCTAATAATAATAATAATAATAATAATAATAATAATAATAATAACCGCGGGCACATGCGCACGCACGAGTAAGTGCGCAAGATCTCTCTCACACTAATATGTACAATGATACAGACACGTGAGCTCACACACTAGCGCAGATAAATGCAAGTATACGTTCATAAGGTCACACGCACGCTCAAACGCACGCACAAACGCATGCACGCACAAACGCACGCGCACGCACGCACACGCACGCGCCCGCACGCTTGCGCACGCACGCGCATGCACACGCACGCGCACGCACGCACGTACACGCACACGCGCGCGCGCACACGCGCGCACACGCACGCACACGCACGCGCACACGGACGCGAGCGCACACGCATGCACACACACACACACACACACTCCCACCGTCACACACACTTCTAAGAGACACCAACAATCATACACTTCGCAGCTCTTCCGCACATGCGTCGCACGCCAGCGAGTCCCCAGCAGCCTCAGTGGGGTGAGGAACCTCGTGAATACCAACTGAAGAGTTGCCTCGACGGCTGGAGATAATATGCTCCTGCGTCTCATCCGCGCACTCCATTGTCCGCCCCCTCCCCCCCCCACTCTTCCCTCGCTCACCCACACCCACAGGGGAAGGCCGCCCGCCGCGCCGTCATCGTGCGGGACACGTGAATGCTCGAAACTGCACACGCCGGGCCTTCCTTTCCCGACTCTCATACGCTGAGAAAGTCAGTCAAATTGCGGTTCTGTAAATGCACTTTCGTGCACTCGCACATTGAGTTATATAACACATTCAATGAGAAGTTTCAATTACAGCCTACATTTTAGAGCAATTTAGTAATTTTCCTGCTGCTTGCGTTGCTTGAAAGTTGTATTCCATGCGTCTGAGTTGCATTGTTGTCCAAGGGCGGCAATTGATATTCGCGGCGCAAGTGGTGTTTAATGTTGTTTGTTCTGGGCCTAGAATTAGTCATTCTGTCTCAAATTATTTTAATAAGCAACTATGTAATTATTATTTGAATATGTCAACTTTCAATTCTTTTTTTCTCGAACGAAGGTACCGACACTAGAGGGAACCGAGAGAGGTGGCTCAGTACATCGAGTGGTGACACTGTAGTGACGTTCAAAGTTCGAGTCCCGAAAGTTGCCAGATTTTAGACATTAGATTGTCAGTTAGGTCGAATTCAGTAGCTGTGTGGAGGAGAATTCTACCAGTCGGCTGCTCTGGTCGTAGTTTTCCATAGTTTCTCCGATAAACACAAGGCGAATGGCGGAGAAGTACCCTAACAATCTGGCCACGGACCGAGCGCCATCTTTCCTTCCACTTCCTTGTCCTATCCTCACCACTTACACATACACTAACATGCACTACACTAACACACGTGCCGGGAGACCGGTCAGGAGCTTAGAGCTTGTTACGACTGTGGCGATGCCCCGCTGGTGGGAGATACCTGATTGGGGAAACCCCGCTAGCAGACGGTAGGTCGGCGCCGGATCTCACCATCCAGTGCACCACACTTACGGGACCAGCGAACTCGGTATTTGACGCGCCTCGAATCACTTACAACCAACCACTAGAAGAAATGGTTTATTTTCGTCATGTTTAAGTCAAATGGAATTAAGCACGAAAGCAAAATTTCATACATACGCGCTTCAAATTGAATAAATATCCAAATAAAAATACACGAGTAATTTTAGATTAAGAGTAAACGGTAAAAAAACATCACGACAGATTTTTTTCCATTTTCGGTCATATTCAGTTATAGAAAAAGTTTGTGATGGATTTAAACACGAAATTAAGAATCAATAACTTTCCAATATTGCAAAGAATTGACAAGTATATTGACTTAAATATATTGCAATATTGCAAAAAATTGGCAATGAGTGGAAAAAAAACTTGTTTGTTCACAGAGAATACCAGAACAACTACCATAAGTAAAGCACGTCGAATATTTACACTGTTTCTCATGCGGAACGGCCAAAGCGCTCATGTGTCGTTTCGCATAAGATACACTATATTCTACACCATATTCACGACACACCACAACATTCTACGACGCGTGTCACTTAACGCGGGTGAACGCAACGCTCGTGTGTAGAAGACACGGGATTTTACGTCTGCTAATTCGAACAAATTGAGATGTAATTTTCTTTCATCTATTTGATATATTTGCCTTTGTTCGTTACTTCTTACAGTCACTTACTATCTATCCATTATAAAAACAATGTCATTAAACCACCGTCGGGGAACAGCGCACGAATAAGACAAAATCAACGAGACCTTGGCCCTGTGAACGATACGATTGCATCGCAAGACCGGCACTGCGGTTATGTTAACCAACCGGTCGCGCCAGTACGAATAAACTAGTCGAAGACTCGAATCACCGACCTGCCGAATATGTGTCAGGTTCGTCCGGAAATGTTTTCAGGATCTGCAAAGCTAGATGTCCTGCCAGTACTTCAACTTCAAGGTTAATTGGTTTTTCGTGCAGCGAATCTTCCAGTGAACGGTATCAGAAGCCCGATCGACACGTAATAAATGAACGCATAATAAATAATGTATGCAGTACCATAAAGCCATTTTATTGGAGTATCCTTCAACTATGTTACTCGTTCAGAGCGTGTAAATCTAATAGTGTTTTCATGCTGCCACAAAACGTTACTAAAGAAATTCAAATGTGACTTAAGAAATTCACATGGACTGGAAGAAGTTACATTCAGATATGTTTTTGAACATGGACATTAGAAAGTTATTCGCAGTAAAGTTTATTAAACTCAGAAGGCGGTTCTCTCCAGCGAGCAAACTAACTTAAGTTTATTCCTAGTATATTTTATCTTCATTCCGTCACCTTGAGAAAACCCGAAAGAAAAACGATTCACAACCACAGAGTTTCAAATGAACATTTCCTACGAGAAAATTCAGTGTGTAATAGTCTTCACAAGAGTGCATGTAGTAATATCAGAATTAAAGAGGATATGTCATTTCAGGTCTTTATAGAATTAAATAAAATTAATAAATGCACAACCAATAACGCGATGTTTTTCACTCAGAAAGTTGCGAACCATATTGCGCCCTACTGACAAGTGTGACGTCATGAATGCAAGAAGGCTGGATCGTAGACGAGTGTCAGCGTCATTGCAACAGTAAGCAATGGGCGTACTCTTTTCTCTGAGCGAGAACGTTATACAAGATTTCAGACAATATTTCAGACCAGTTAATCTTGTTATTTGTGCATTTGTGTGTGAATAATAAACCAATTATGAGTACTATAATCTTAATTTGATTTTGATGAATTTTTCTGCAAAGAAAAAGTACGCACCTAATAACTATCATACTTCAATTAAAGTTTAAAAGAAATGTAAACTTTCATTACTTTACATTCCAATAAGAATAAATGAAACGTGAAATGTTGTATTTTATGGACTATTACGCTCATATTCGTATTCATATTATTATTATTATTATTATTATTATTATTATTATTAGCTTTACATAAACATTACGAGGGTCTGTGTGTCTGCTATATAATGTGTTAAGTGTTTCGAAAATAAAAAGCGAACAGTTAAAGAAACCCGTACGAAAATTGAAAATTAAAAATTATTACTATTATTATATCATGAACTACAAAATATATCTTAAAACATACGTTGTCTTTGAACGATAATCTTAGTACGCTCCCTTTTGAATGAGAACTCAAAATTACAAAACTTAACACGTTTCTTCTAAAATAATTCAAACATTTAAACCTGCAAAAACGAGTCCAGGCGATACATGTTTATCTTTCAACGTTATTTCATGACACTTCAGAAGGAAACTTTTTTCAGTTCAGCTACTGCAAAAGGTTTCACAGAAACACGGATCCTGAGCTGGCCTTGAACCTCCTCGTCCAACGCCTCCTGCACCAAATTGACCCGACCCTTCCAGTGACCTCGAGGGTAGGCCAGCATGCGAGTCTATCCTATTACGTCGTTCGCATCCCTTTCTCTCGGAAGCGACTTATTTCCTGGGGCCGATCTTGCTAGCGGTCCTCACTCGCCGGCCTGGTGGAGAGGATCGCCCGCATCCCGTCCTCGCCCCGCCGGCAGAACGTCTCGGAGCGCGTGAATTAGGGTCCCGTTGAGGGTTCGTCACGCGGACGACCACCGTACGGTCGGCTCCAGATCAGTTGGCGAGCTCGTATTTGCGAGCGGAACTTGATGTGGCTCGTTCGATCACGAAAGTGTTGAGAAGTGCTTCTAGTTTGTTGATAAGAACAGTGACAATTTATATCTTGTCTTTTTTACTTAAGGGAATAAATACGTTAAGAAACAGCATTTACCAAAATAAGCTTTTTGTATTCCAGCATTATAAAAGAACCTTTTCTGTTGCAAGAAATCGTTCATAATCGAGCATTTTACGGCACAAATGACAACGTATTAGATTTTATGTCACGAATGATTGCGTCATCACACATTCAGCCAATCGTAGCGAGAGAATTGGGGGGAGTAGAGCTAAACGGAACAGCCGACCACCGCTTACTCGCACTATGTCAAATACCCGAGTCGTCACGGGGACGTTGTTTTGCAAAATTAAGTTTGATCCTCTTGTAATTGTATAATGCTGTTATAGAAAAAATATAGTATGCAACTCGTTTATAATGTTGCTTTATTACAATCGTACAAATTTGAAAACTCGTTCCTGAAGTAGCTCGTTTTCAAAACATGTACTCATGCAATAAAGCTTAACATTATAAACTAATTGCATAAACTACTATACCTACATAAACAGGGAGAAACACTAACTATGGGCCACCCACATACTTTCTGAGATGTGATTATAAATTAAACGTGCCTTGTTTCCTGTAGCAGCCCTTGCAACTATTGGCTTTGGGAAGGTGGCCTTGGCGGCGGCGGTGGCACTTTTGCGAGGGGAGGGATGAGGCCGCCAAGGTCACCATCCCTAAAAGTGACAGCTGCGCGGGGAAGTATTGCACATTTAACTTAAAATCACATGTTAGAAAGTATAATTTTAGACAAAAAATACTATCAAATCATTTACATATTTGCATTCCTCTTTTTATGGTGTCAGTGCAAAAACGTATGCGCTCATTTAAAAAATAAAAAAAAAAATAACTAAAAATATTTCAAACATCATCTCCACACCATATTATTTGCCCACATAACTCCGCATTGTTGAGCATACACTGCATTTCTATATCGTGCAGAAGATAAAGGGGTGGCCCATAGTAGGTGGGATTCCCTGTAGCTTGCAAAACTGCACGGAGGTACTACTAGAGTACATTTCAACACCGAACATAATAAACGACGATTATTAAACTTTGTGCAAATATTTCGATTATGGTGTAACAAATAACGATGTACAACGTTCTCAGAATGAACTCATAGCATATGACAATCTGTAGTGAACCTCTTCAATTATGAATAGTATAACCAAATAAAAAACAATATAGACAATTTCAATTCTCCCAAACATTCATAGTCCTTTTTTTAGAAAATTATTTCCTAGAATTATCTTTAACAAAACAGTTTTAAGAAACCCTTCCCCACTCCAGCAAATTTATCTCTTTGCCCAGCTCACCCAGTGCAAGCCAGCTGAAGAGATTCAACTCGGGGCGACCCATCAAGTGTTTCCGCTGCTTTGCAAAGGCGTCTCCCGGAACTTCCCAAACCCAGCGTTCCCCGCCTCCCCCCCCCCCGACACCCCGGAATCGCGGTTTCCTGCAACTAAAAGTAGGCTAATAACTATTCCACGGACTCGCCCCCGCCCCCGCCCCCGCGCGGACCTCCGGGTAACGGATAACGCTGAGTTACGCGCCCGTGGGAACGCTTCCACGCCGCTGCTGTTGTGCGATCCGAGAAAAAGTTATGCGATTAAATTCTACACAGCCATCTTGTTCTATGGAGGAATACGCTCGTGTTTGGAAATTTACAGCTATGCGCCGTTACTTCACTTTGTCTACGTTGTTTGAAAAGAGGGGAATGTGTGTTTGTTTGTGTTTTTTGATGAGGAACCGTTGTGTGGAAATTGAAGAAAAATGTGTAACGCTAATATAATGAAGGCTGAGGAAGCAAATATGTAAAAGAATATTTACTTGTTTCAGTTTATTACTTTGAGGATCGGCCATTTTGGGAGGTTGTATTATGCGCATGGCTCCTCTCCCCTCCCCCTTTCCCTCTCCCTCACTCGCCATTCTCTTCCTCTCTATATCTCCCCCCCTCTCTAACTCCCTATCTCCCTATACAGATTTGTGAATACAAATGATACAACGTTATATACTGTGGATACAAATGATTCGCAAGTCATTAGTATGGATTTACGATGATTAAATATTAACAACATACGTTACCACGTGTTAGACAGAAATAAAGAATGATTAATCTCACAACTATCACCAAATTGAAAAGCTTAGATGACGTATAATCGTCTGCGTCATTTTTATAAACATGGAGCCCTGAGAAGGACCAGTGATGAATCATGGTGATCAAAATGTTAAAATATATTTGTAACAGAATATGAAGAATTTAGATCGAGCTACATTTCAAGTTTCCTTAAATGTTACTTTTTTCAAATTACAATAAGCGTAGATCCATTTGCTACTGTGGCGATGGAACTAAGTGTTCATCTTTCAGACGCAAACTGTGTAGTGACGGCTTGTACGATGCTTTACATTATATGTAAAGCATTACTGTAACATTACAATACAACCTTATACAATATTATACGTCAAACATACATTATTACGTGTAAAGCATTACTTTACATATTATAGACCCCATCGAGAGGTTTCAAAAACTAGTGAATTGTATAGGGCACATTACAAGGGAATACTTGAAGAAAAAAAACATTGCAACTTACCTAAAATGAAGACTTCACAGGAAATGAGAGATGTAATCCTCTCTCGTTGCAGTTGAAACTCACATTTGGAACATGAAATGCGGTTCTATTATCACGGCCAAGTTTGCACTAGTACTACCGTCCATTTCTAGACGGTCACACTTTCACCGTGAAAAGCAGACTGAGGCGCGCTGATAAGAGAATATCCACCGCGGACGAATATCCAGCTTAAACTTTTGGTCGTCAAGAACTACTTCTTCTCTAACGCAACAGTTTAAAATTTAATTCCAACGGATCCTAGCGTCCCACGGAATATCTAAATGGATTTCGCAAGTCCAACTCAAAATGTTGAAAACATTTCAACATTTTTTTTCTAAATTGACGAATTTAAATTAAAAAATTCAGTAATTTTGATTTCTTCTGTAATAGCCATTATTATACTTTGGACGTAAGAATGTAAGTATGCTAAATACGCGAACCATGATTTTAAATGAAAACTCTGTAAATTCAATTTTTGATAACTTTATTTAACTGTAAATAACAATGTTGCTAGAAAGAAACCTAAACAAAATAAAATAAAATGTATTGTTTCATTTAGTATAAATATTTTACTCTTATTATAATATTACAAATCCGTAGCATGGAAAGAAAAATTAATCATTTATAATAAAAAAATATCCTATAGTTTCACTTACACGACCTGAAATTATGAACTAAATGCGAAAAAGGATGTCTAATGAAGTATTAAAGCTTGTGCATATTCTAACGAAATTTAAAAAAATTAATGTGAAGATAACATGACTTTTTTGGGAGCGTAATACGTAAATTCCAATGAAACTGATACAAGTTCTATAAAGCAATACTGTGACTGTAACATCGTTGTTCACATGATTAAAAACGAATTAAAAATACTTGCGTTTCTAAGAAAAAGGATCCGAAAAAAACGATGATGTAATTACTCTATGAGTCTGGGTCATGGGTGTGTGCGGTCTAAAACAACGGGGAGGGAAAGGGTGAAGTACATTTCTGGGACTACTTGTCCATTAACTTACGTGTATGTGTATGACGTTTCACTAATAAATAAATATGCCACAAAGAAAATTGAATTATAACTTTAATGATTTATATTACTATGTATGCTTTAATTTTGAGCTATTAACAGATTTTGTGAGACTCGGATATCTTTCCCTCAGTGTTGTAAAACAAATTTCCTCTTTTACTAATTTTCACACAAAAATTTCAATTACTGTCAACATTTGTGATTCACTTTATGTTTCTTATATTTTTTAATGTGATACGTTCGCATTAAAAAACAGATGTCGCTAATGACCTCAGCTACATCTAAGGAGGCACAAAATCAATACAATTTTAAAACATCTTAAATGTCAGGTAAAACAGGAGTAAATTTCAAATATTTACAGAAATAAATTGTTTTAGACTGCTTCAAAAATCTCCAAGAGAACCAGCACTCCCTCCCCTCCCCCCTCTGAGCACGCCTATGGTCTGGACCATTCTAAGTTCAAGGTCAACTGTTTCGGACTGCAACGACTGTACCTCCAAGTGCGCAAAAGAGACGACCTTGCGATTCCTTAAAAATCAGAGGTCATCAAGTTCCGTCACTCCCAAACTTGCAGTCACCGGTTCTCCCACGAAGCAATGGACTAACGGAAACCGCAAGTCTCGCGAGATCCTGTGAAGGAGACACCGCTACGCACTCACAATGCACTACGTGTGCACTTTCACATTTTTTAGAAAGAACTGTGGGAATTATCTGAAAACTGTACCTCCAGGGAGGTAGCGTTGCTATCAACATAATTCCACATACTGTATTTTCTTAGTTGCATAATGCTTAGATGATACATGACCAATACGAAAAAAGGTATTAACAGCAAATATGTATTCCAATAATTTGATTTCATTTTATTTCACGTGTTGTAGCTGAACCATGATTGAAATGTGTTGTACAACACATTTCAATCATTTACATAGCTTGTTTTTCGGAATATGTTACACACATTGAACACTCGCCTTTGTCTCTGACATTGAAAATCATTTCTCAATCACAAAGATTACGAATAAACAAGAAATTTCTTTCTCCAATATTTCAAATTACCAGTGCACACGAAAAAGATGCGTATATTAAATTTACTTTTTAATAAGTGATTAAACGTGTAAAGAACATTGAAAATTTTATTGGTAAAGAGATCAGAAGGCGACTGGAAGAAATAGCAAAACATTTTGTCTCTGTCCACGAAATAAATGGCTCCGCTCCGATTTAAATCGTCCTGCAAATACTGCATGACACTTTTTAGATTGTTCCGAAATGAAAATATAAATTTGTTCACTCGTGGAAAATAGACAAATGGGATGTACCGTTGATTACCATGAATGCAAGTTTTTTAAGTGAGACTGGATGGAGTTCACGAGAATATGGATGCTTGAATGTAGGCCGGATATATTGACATTCTAGTTTAAAAACCCAAATAGCAGCGTCTTCAGGGTATTGGAAGTAAGGGAAAACCTTGGGGAAGGAATTTCAGCATATTAATCGATGGTTCTATAGTAAGGAAGCAGATTAGTGCGAAGGCGGTGAAATTAAAATATGCGGATTGATTCTGGTTACAGGAATTCACGAATGATAGATTTGCTTTGTTTGAACATGAACGTGCTCTTATTTAAATTACCACACCAGATACGCCAACGGACAGCAACTTTTGGACAGTGTCAATTCAACTGCAGTTGAATTTATGGGCGTTTATTAGTCTATATCTTTCACGGGCATCTCCGAGTGAGTACACTGTTGCGGGAGCATTGAGCTCAGACGATTCGTAACTTAGATGTATCACTTTTCATATGCATCAACAATATCCAACATCACTACAACATGATATAAGGCTAACTACATCAAGATAAAAAAATGTATGTAAAGGAAAGTATTATCGTAAATCAGACGCGTTACATTTCAACACCAGAAACATAAAGCGGCCACGCAATGTCCCAACATAAGTAAACTAGTGCATTCTTTCAAAACCCCGACTGAAATCCAGCATTTGCCCATTAAGTCACACGTGCTCATTGAATGCTAACCTGCTAATTACATCAAATGTCAAGATGCCTGCACTATCACGCAAGAGCGTCGCGAGTGCGCAGTGACCTTGAAGAGACAGTCGACGGACTCACCGAGCGCAACGCCCCGCCCACCGCAGCTGCATTTCGTCTCACGCCTTCCCACTTAGCACGCCCGGCGCGCGGGGCCAGCGACACGGAACGGGTGCACGCCAGCCAGCCGCCAGCCAACCAACCAACCAGCCAGCGAGCGCTGGCTGTCACGGCGCGGCCGCTGAGGGGCCTTGCAAGGCCGCCTGAACCGCGACCCGCCGCCGCCGCCATTGCCACAGCTACCGCCGAACGGTTATCATTCCCGCCAGAGAGCGAATTAGTCATATTCTTCTTGGGCCAAGTTACAAAAATTAAAAAAAAAAATCACCAAGACTTCTAATGATCGAGTGGCGAGGGTTAAAGATACTCGGGCTTTTTGTCGCCGCTCCATCATTAGAACCAGTGGTACATACAAGGTCTTTTTTTTACCTAATTTAATCATCCAGATTCACTCTTTTACTAATTCACTAGATGGTAACTCGATTCTGTCTTTTTATATTTTCCTCCCAAAATTACCTTTAATAATTCCTTCTCATAATTGCCTCTATATGAGAGCATAAAGCATCATTCAATAGTTTCCATATTTCCCTGGAAACTTCCTCTTGATCCAGTTAAGTTATGCAATGCACTAAATTGAGCTCCACGTCGAAAGCAATAACAAGCAATGTACCAGAAAAAATTAAAAATCTTTCGTTTGGAATTGCCGGCTACTTTGAATCCGATCCATTTGCCCACCTCCGCCATCGGATATAATTGCTGGGAATTTTTGAGTTCCTTCTGGCTCACAGCGATGCCCATAAATTTTGATTTCCATTTTTGCCGCCAGGGAGCGGCACAACAACACTCTCAGTAATATTCATTACGTGTTACTTGAGGCGTTCGCTGGCTAAGCAAATCCGGTATTTCGTTAGGACGAGAAGTGTCTGAGGAGTTTATTTTGTCGGGCATTTAGCCAGAGTTCTTTCACATGCCACAAGCGTGACATACCCATTGTGGACTTTCCTCTCTTCCGTAATCCACACACTTAAAGCCGGGAGCGAAAGCAGGATCTTGGAGAGGAGTGGCTAGTAACCACCCACTCACCATGGTTCACATTAAATAAATAAATAAATAAATAAATAAATAAATAAATAAATAAATAAATAAATAAATAAATAA
>BOPP01000080.1:1575083-1605304 GCA_017312745.1 Gryllus bimaculatus
GCCCCCGCCGCCCCGCCGCCTCTTCCTCCACCGCCACCTTTCCCTCCATCGCTGCCGCCCCCAACGCCTCCACAACCACCACCACCGCCACCACCGCGCCACCGCCGTCGGCTTCCTGCCTGGCGCCAGCGAGAAAGTGGAGGCAGCGCTGGAGGTGGAAGAGGAGGAGTCTCTGAGCAGACGAGGAAGAAGCCTCGAAGTGTGGGAGTTGGAGCTGTTTCACAATCATTCGTTCCTCGTTCTTCTTGGCGCCGAACTGATTTTTCTGGAGATGTATGGAGAGGTTTGTGCAAACGTGTTGCAGGCAAACGAACTTCCTAAAGATGGAGGAAGCGGTGGAGGATTTTGGCAGTTTTGGCGTGTTTCACAATTCCTGAGGTAGTCAAAGTATCTCGTTGTTGATTATGTACATTTTAGTAAAGATAAAACTAGTTGTTAGCTAAGCAAGCAACTAAACTCTCTCTTCAAGAACAATTAGTTTCCCATGGCTGCATAAAAACTAACTTCATTGACGTCTTAAGCTCCACTGGAACAGCAGGTGCTATAATTTTTCTAGTCACCTCCACTAAATCATAAGAAGTATTTTTGATAATGACGCTACTATACTTCAAATAAGAAAACGAGAAACTACTCTCGCAAGACTCCACATAGGACATGACCGTTTTACATATTCACACATATTTAAGAAAAAATCTCCATCACTCTGTATATCTCGTAACATCCATATAACTACCGAACATATCTTAAGTGATTGCCTAGTGTATTCAGACGTACGTAATACAAATTAACTTCCAAATAGTCTCCCAAAATGACTTACTGAAAAATATCATGTATATAATGGTCTCAAATTCCTAAAGAATATAAATTTATTTGATGCATGGCAAAGTATTAAATATATGATCGACAACGACCAAACATTTCATGCGAACTATGAAAATAATTATTATTAAAAAAAGTAATTATAAATATTAATAAACAAAAAAGTGGTTGTATTAATGATACCTCAGCAAAGGAGGAAGAAGTATTCCCGCACTGATAAATTTAGAATCTATTTGCTCTTAGGTAAGGAAAAGTTATGAAATTAAATATACTGTCAATAATAATGGATAGAATAAGGGTATCTGTCTAGCGAGAAGTAAATTTCAGTTTGGAGATGCGGCTTTTCTATGGGGCAAATCACTCTTGGACACCGAAAAAGCTAAATACGGAGAAACAAAAGAAAAGTATATCGTGGGGAAGTAACTGATAAATGTGCGTTCATAATAGAATAATTTTTTTTCGATTCGTAAAATAATTGTGTGAAAGTTATACTTAGTAGCATTTTAATAGCAGCGATAAATAACAGTACATGCTGTTTTGTGTTTTGTATCAGTTGATGTTTTCGTTATAACTTTGCAGAAAATGTCTTTCTACTTTAAGAATTATCACTTTAAAGTCTGGTACCAAATTTATTTGTCTATAAAATATCCTTTTCAGCTTGCAAAGTGTTCAACCGGTACCTTAATTGCACTTTGCACTTACGCGACGGAGCAGTTATCCAAAAAGTAACGGAATGCTTGTACATGTCATTAGGATTAAACAGGAAAATAATTTGTATTTTCTGCTCACAAGAGTTAATGTTTCTGCATACAATTAATTCTTACAAGGATACGTAGAGGTATACGTTTCTGTTACCTTAGGTATTCGTAAGAATTTGTAGTGTCTATTAACATAAATAAAATCTCTTCAAAGATACGAGTTTCTAATTACACCTTTAACTTCGTGCTTCAATTCTTAAATGATTTATTGTGAATTTTAATGTAATTTCATTATTTGGCCGATCGCCTGCTGGATCGATGGCTCTATATAAAATATTTGACATTGATTTACAACAACCACTCTTCAATTTCAACACTTATGTTACTAACACATATGCGTATTTTACTTAATATTTTCTTAAACATACACCATTGTAAGTTGCTGGAACCTAGATCGAATTTATAACGCAATTCAATTTAAGTTAATCAAATCCTACTATACTAAGCAATTATAAACAATGAAGCAATTCAAGAGAACATTTCCAATCAACGACTCCCTGTCACGAGTGGTTGGTCACGACCTGCCCCAGTGTTAATTCTGAACGTCCCGGAGTTCTAAAATTATCCGGGGAACCGGCCGAAACTCGTTTGCCGGGCGCGGGTCCTACGCGCGGCCCGCCGTGGCTGGTTCCGCTACATAGCGCAGGCCACCTTCCTGTTCACGGCTAATTACCCGCGACTCCCCATCGCCTGCAAGCAACGTATGCAGCGTTGCAACGGACGGCGAAATGCTACGAAAAAGAATCTCTCAATTGAATTATCAACAGAAACGGGGTTATCGAAGCGAAATATTAATAATGAACTAATAAATCTAGTGAATATTCATTACAAAATAATATTAATGCATGCGGACGTCAGTATTTGTAGAAAGGTGATAAATTGTGGGTTGCTAGTGGTGAAAATTTATTTCGAGAGTTATTTCATCATCAAATAATAACTTTCATGCGGTAATTAATCAGTTCTTTCACGTAGAAAATGATAAGAGATAAGAACGCCAGTTTATAGATCAATTATCTACGCAAATAGATGTCTAGAAAGCAGGAGGGAATATTTCTTGTTATAAAGTTTTTCCAAAAACGCTCGTTACTATCTTTATTAATAATTCAGCATAGTGTATGGTAAAATAAGAGTGAGGTTAGGCTGAGCTCGAGAGAACGAGAACAGATTGCACTTCTCTCCCATACCTCACACAGAGTTATTCACTTTCTTTGACGATAAACAAAAAAGACTTGTGAATAATTTAGTTTTTGTATCATTTGATGTTTCTTAACGTTCCACGTAAATATAAGGTAGCTTCAACAGACCCAAACAGTTCATAATTCTGCCTCGATCAACTGTGCGATCAATAAAACAGAGAGCAGCGGATCGTCAAATTTTAAGGCTTGACAGATTCGTCAAACTGGCTTGTCTGCAAATGCAATGCTTTCGGTTGATGACATGTAATATCTATTGTTCATTGCTTTTCAAATTGCTTGAGGAAATACCTAGACATTTATTTAAGATAAGATAAAATAATTTACGCCAGACCTTATTTTATATTCATTTTTTTAAATATCATAACTCGTGTTAGGTATAATTAGCAGTTATTCAAATAACAATGCTATAAATTGATCTACAAAAATGATTTCTATTTTCTAAATTTCAAAACAAATAACTATGATATTCAAATATAACTAATAAATTATACTTCTCTTTAATGGTAAGCATGCCTAAGACGATGCAATAATAATAATAATAATAATAATAATAATAATAATAATAATAATAATAATAATAATAATAATTACAATAATAATAATTACAATAATAATAATTACAAAACAAAAATAACGCATTCTCCTCGTGCTTTCAATTCACAAAATGCAAAATTAGATTAGTAAGGAAAAATGGAATGTTCAAAATACAATTTCTATTATTTCTCTGCATATCAGTGTGGAATGATACCTATTTATTTGATACGAATCCCAGACATCTTATACGCCGTTTATACAGTTGTTGGTTGTTTTTTGGTTGTTTTCTAAATTGAAAACATATTTTTAATTTTCTTCGGAATACGGAAACACCCCTTTGACATCTTCAACAGCATTTCTGTAACTCTCACACTTTCCCTCGAAATGGATTTTCAATGTCATAATATAAGTTGACCGCCAAACGTATAAGAATGCACAAGTACACATGAAACAACTATTGCACCAACATCCAGCACGAAAACCGTTTCGCAGTTTCTCCCAGCCGCACTCGCAGCCTTCTGACCCCGTCGCTCGACCGACCACGTCAAGCGCCTGCACGCCAAGAGGGACATCGTCCTTGAGGCAGGAATCAAGTGGTTAATTCGCGCGACACCGGGCATCAAATAGGCAACGCATTGCGCGACCGCAGACAGCCTCTCTGCGTAATTACGGGGCTCTCAGACAGGAATGTCGCGACTGGTTCCGCACGGAGGGAAAGCACTTTTCTACCCGAACACGCCGCCGTCGCCCCCGCGCAACCGCCGCCACCAGTCCGCCGCCCGTCCCACGCGCACTGCCACCGCCACCGCCACCGCTACCGCCACGCGCACCGCCACCGCCTCCGCCACTGCCACGTCGCCGCCACCGCCACTGGCACGCTACCGCTGCCGTCACAGCCGCCGCTATCGCCGCCCCCGCTCCCGCCGCCGCCTTCACCACCGTTTTGTACACGCCGCCACCGCGCCAACGTCGCCGTCGCCACGCGACCGCGCCACCGCTGCCGCTCGCAGCTACCTACCACCGACGCACCACCACCACCACCACCGTCACCGCATCCATCGCCGACTCCACCACCACCACCGCCTCTACCACCACCACCGCCGCCGTCACCGTCGCCACCGCCACCGCTGCCGTCACAGCCGCCGCGGCCACCGCTGCAGCAGCCAGGCACACGCGGGCGTTTCGGCTTCCTGACTCGCGCCGGCTCCGTGCGAGGGAAACGCCGCCGCTGCCGTTAGACGCCAGGTTTCACGCATGAGCGTCCTGCGCGTGGAATGCCTGATCTCGCGATGCGAAAGCGGACGGCCGCGCGTGATACGAAGATTAGAGAGTGCTCCAATACTGTTTGTTTACCACGTTCGTGGGTTCAACCAGCAGCTGAAATTTGAGGGCAGTTTCGACGGGCGATAGACGAGAAATCTAGCGGCCAGCTGCTCTGACTGGTAGGTTTTCGTGGTTTCGTCTATGGAAACCAGGTTAATGCCCCATAGCTAGGTCGAATTCAGTCATTGTCTGGAGGAGAATTCTAGCGGTCGGCTGGTCTGATCGGTATTTTTTCGTGATTTCTCCGATCAACACCAGGCGAATGCCGGAGCAGTACCCTAACAAATGGGCCACGGATCGCGCGTGATCTTTCCTACCTCTCCCTCGTCTTATTCTCACTCCTTTCACACTAACATGCACTACACTACCAAACATGCCGGGAGGCCGGTCGGGAACTTGGAGTTTGTCCCGGCTGGGGCAGTTCCCCGCTGATGGGAGATACCTGGTTGGGAAAAACCCCGCTAGCCGACGGTAGGTCGGAGCCGGATTTTGCCACTGGGGGAAAACCGCCGCCAACTCAGCACAACGTGTCTCCCGTCAGACATGCAGTAGAGGCGTCCGTCTCAGGAGCTTAACTGGTGTTGAAGATGGACGACTGTCGATACCCAAAGTTTGAACTTCTACATCCACAAAGCTAAGAAACGACGTTTTGTGAATCGTCGTTACTTGGCATAAAAATAATATTTCTTCAAGACGACAACATAATCGAATCTCTTTTTTCCCCTCTATTGCAATTCAATGACGTTTCCTTCATTATTTTAAGACTGACTCACTTTCAAATATCGACTTGCAGGATAATTTACTTGTATTGTTAAATAAGAATATGACTAAGATTACCGTCACTGACCTGCTCGTTCACGCTCGAGTGTTACATCAGTCTTGCTGTCTGGGAACACGTGTCATGACTAACAAATGGACAGTCACGCAACTGTTCTCAACGCGTTGACTGCCCTGCGACAGTCGAATTCGGTCATGCATTTACATATTTCCCTGGGGGATTTGAAGCTAATTAACGAAAAAATATCACTAGTCCGGTTGGACCGGAAGTTGAGCTACCGGGGTTGCAGAACCAGGCAGCTGAATAACTGCAAAGGAACCAACGGTATCTGTGTCTGAAGAGGTGACGTTTACTTCTGAATGAGCCAACCCACTAATTAGGTTACAGAGGGAAAATAACGGGCGGCATGTTTCATACAAACACACACACCGTTACAAGCTATATTAAAAAGTATATTCAATTTACAGGAAACGTGATGACTTAGTCATGCACAGATGAATATCTAATTGTCCAGCATACAGTATTCCGAATACTGTCCGAGTGTTCGTCCTCTGAAGTGGAATGAGCCACCACGCAAACTCCAGCCGTGTACGCCCTTGCGCTGTGCCAATGACCTTACGAGAATTACTTATGCAATCGCCAACCGACCGAGAAGGCCAAGTACACATTAAATTTCTAAAGTTCAACCAATCCCATCGCATCCCGCACAATCCCCGTAAACAGTCGTTCGCTTTCGATCCGAAGGGCAGTGTGACATTCGACCTCCGAAGGCGACGCGAGGAGCGTGACCCGAGGCTAAAGAGATGGGAGGTGGTAGAGGTCGCGTGGAGAAACGGACGGCGTGCAATGTGACCGGTAGTTGGAGAGACCGATCGAGGAGAAACAGTCGCCATCACGGCGGCAATGGTTTAACGGTTAGCGTACTGGACTGTTGTACCCAAGTTGGCGGGTTCAAACCCGATCGAAGCCGTGGATTTTTAAGGGCGAAAAAATCCTTCGTACGCCTTCCTTCGGAGGGGAAGTAAAGCCGGCTGTCCCATGTTCGTAGATTTACTTGCATGTAAAAGATCCTCAAGCCTAAATGACGCCTCTAAGCTAAATTCAAATTGCCTGTTTCTCGCCCAAGAAATACCTCTTTTCTCTGCTAGTTGGTGAAAGGAGCGTAGCGAAATTTGCGTTGTCAGACGGAAGAGCAGGCTTAATGGCCTGAGTCTCGCCACGTAAAATAAGAATGTCAAACTGGCGCTGGGTGAAGTTTCCTGGCCTGAAGCGACATACGTTGGAGTATAATATAAGCATCTTTACACAACAATTAATGTCAAGAAGAGAAATGTTATTAATTTTCTGTGAAATTGTGGTATGTAAATAGTGACTTCATTTAACAAAAATAACCATGATGTATCATTGCGAAACCGAAAGGTGTAATATGTTCGGGATTATATTTTAATTGCAGTGCGTGTTTATATTTGGAATCTGTTTCTCATTTTTTTCAAATTTAATGTTCGTTTTCGTGTTAGATATGTGGTCTCCAGTTAATATGTAGATAATGAAGAATTTGAAAATCTAAACCGGAGTTTCAAAATAACCTCTCCTTTCTCAAACTTTCCCAAACTCGTTTCTTTAGATTCTTAGTATATAACATTAATACAGTTATATACAGTTAATAACATTACAAGATAACTCTTCAAAGGAAAAAAGGGAAAGTATTGAAGCAACTGCTCAGTTATCGTATACACGTTTTTCTCCATTCAAATTAGATCATCTAAGTTTACGTCATTTAAAAAAAACTCATACGGTACAAACTCTGTAACTACGTCTGACATTACCGTAATCACAACTTACAATACCTCAAACGTTGAGCACACAGAATAAAGCAAACTGTAAAAATTGCACACACTTCAGAAATCAAATACGTGAAAATTCGAAATTTTTAATCTTAATTTTTTTTCCATTTTTAATTTCAATAAACGAGAAATATGTTAATGCAGTGGGCGGCGTTGGCACCCCTTGACGCCCTCGCGTGCTGGCCGCAGGCGACGGCCAATGTGTAGAGAGTGAGCGCAGTCGCCGTGCTGCCTGCGTACGCGCTCGGCGCTGCGAGCTTGTTCGCGGCCGCAAATGGCACCCGGCGAAAGTCCCGGAGGAGAGCGGACAGCGCGTACCGGCAACCCCCGTGTGGGAAAATTTGCACTCCAACGATTCGCGTTTGCGACTCATTACACCTAAGAGACACTTCACCTCCGCAGGAATTCATTTAATATACTTCACTTGGATATATCCTACATTGAACTTTCAAAATGCAGTTTATTCTAATTAGAATGTGTTGACATTCGAATCTTCAATATTGTTGTTACGTTTTGGAGAAATACTCCGAAATCATTCTTGCTTATTTTTAAGTAACCTGTTTGTAAAATGTCTTTTAATGTGAAATTGTTCGTGAATGTGGAATTGACAAATTGTTAGTACTAGTGTTGTATCCAAATAGTTTCACCCAGTTTCTCACAAATTCTTCCAATGAAAAATTAGATGGTTTGCTTCTAGAAAGTAAACTTTTCTTTATTCCTTCCCAAAATGCCACATGTATTTTACAATGTTTTTTAACGTAAATAATAATAATAATAATTAATAATATAAATGACACTGTAGTATACGTAGAGGGTCGCAACGGTGGTTGAACAGTTAGGAAAAATACTTATTTCCACCTAATAAACACCCCAGATAACCTTCATTTCCCACTATCAAAACCGCTCTCTCCCTTCATTTAGCTATCAACCTAATAATAATAATAATAATAATAATAATAATAATAATAATAATAATAATAATAATTACAATTTCATTTTCATGTGTTTTAACTAAAGGTTCCTGTCGACAAATTTCTTATTCTGACAGCGGTGCAGTTGTCCTTGTTAAACCTACTTTTGCCGTATCATATTCAAACAAATTTTGAACTACTACATTTTAAAAGAAAATTATTTATATGGCAGTAAAATACGTAATTTTGTTGGAAGTTAGTAGAAGAAGTTAATGAATTTTGTGCGGAAGCAGTGGTGAAAATGCGGGTAACTATTAACATTAAAGAATCTAGTACCATGTCATTAAAATCTCTAACATACGTCTTCATTAGTGACCACAGTTAACCTCTATTTTTTAACTATGAAAACAGCTCTCTCCCTTCGCTATTTAATTATCAACCCACTGACATAATTTGATTCCCCTTTCTCAAACCAAAAGCACGAACTAATATTTTATTCCAACTAGAAAAATCATATTCCGGTTCCTTTCCCTCGTGCGATAATTTAACCCACGATAGTCCGCACATCGAGCTTTTTAACCCGCTGTTTAAACAGCGCTCCGGAAACATCGATAGCGCTAGAGGTCGGAAGAGGACATTTTTCATTATCGACAGTGCTGCTTCACTGACGGCGTTCGCTATCGCGAGTCGGGCGCTCCGCTCCGCACCTGACGCGGCTGATTATCGGGCTCTCTCCGCGGCGCGCTGTGGTCCAACCCCCGAATTAGTGGTCGTTACATCATTTTCAAATGAATATGAGTCGTGCATTATACTAAATTTTGTACATATTTTCGGGGTCGCTGATTACGATCACGATCAGTTTTGGAAAAAAGCATAAATTACCCAAATTTATTCAAATCGCAGATAATTTTACATTGAATGAGTTTTTATTCTTTATTAAATAAATCGCGTGTATGTACGTACATACGTAGTCGCAAACTATAGGTAAGAAACGATAATAGCGCTTTCGTCGGTAGTCAAAGGTTGAATAGTGTCAAACTGTTCACTAAAAGTTATAGGCTTCAATAAGTTTTTGCTGTTACATCAGTCACATCCGCAACGTTACACAGGCAGTTTTGCGTATTAATTAAAAAGAAATGTCTAACAGACAAACTTCATTTGGTTTAAAATTCTGAACTTACAAATCTTTCGACTAACAACTTTTTCAAATCGATTTTATAAAGCACACTCAATAAAAAATGTCTAATTTCATTACTCATTTATTATTTCAGCGCATTGTTAACAATAATTACTATTAGTACACCTAATTATACATATCTTTAAGACAAGAATCCACTTTACCCGACAAATACAGATGGATATAACAATAACTGTACGCGTTTCAAATAAGCACGTTTTCTTACGATTCACGTGCTGTGAGAATACCAAGAGACCGCAATTCTCTGAGCGTGAATAAACCTATCATTTGTTTCGACGCGTTTCGGTACAGTACTTCTATAATCAATCCAAAAGCTAAAACTTCTGTTTTCTATGGCTTTTTCCAAACGACTGCCGGTTACCCTTTATGTCCCGAAGGGACACACATTCGACCAGTCACTAGACACAAACATAGTTTGCGAGCTCCTCTGAACTGCGGTCAGCAAAACACGAGACCCTCCGTGACACCACATACAGAGGAGAGACAAGAAGAAATAACCATGCCCAAGGTGGAAGGCAAACCCTCGACCCTAAGTACCGTGTCGGTACGCGCTCTTATCCACCTCGACCATCCAGCTCGGCGTGTTAAAACCTACCAAGTCGATTTCTTTTTCCGCGTGACGGTCATTTAGGAGTTTGGGAGCACTGTGCGGCTCCGGGAGTTTGGGAGCACTGGGCGTGGCAGCGGGGGGGGGGGTCGCGAACAGGTGGGCTCCGGGAACAGCGCGCGTCGCTGCGAGTGGCAGCAGGAGCGGCAGCTGCGATGATGGATCGGCGAAACCGGCCACTCGCCCGCACTCCAGAGCTCATTCACTCTACACGGCTGCCACGCGCACGCGCCCACTGCCGCAGGGCCACTGAGCGCGACGCCGCCACGCAGGGAGAGGTCGGTGGGAGAGGCTCGCAGGTCCGGGGTGACGAGCTGTTAAATAATAGGGAAAAAATCAATGTCAATTCAAATCGGAATGTTATATCCGAATTTGAACCAGGTGGAAGTCATAAAGAATCATTCGTTTTACCTTCCTCTCAAAGAGAAGTAAAGAGGGCTGTTCCATGTCGTAGATTTCATACGTGTAAAAACTACCTGATGACCAATTGAACCCTCTAGTGCTACATTTTCAAAAAGTTCAAAGCATTATCGAAATTTCTTTTGGCACAAGTTAGCATTGTAGCTATAACACAGTTCCATCCCACCGGAACTCTGAAAGTGCGAAATCATATTGATGGCTTCAATGAATCTCTGGCGTTCTCTTCTATTCCGGTCAGAAATGTGAATTCAGATGAAGAACAATGAAGGTTTTCTCGAAAAAGTGAGAATTAAGGCACCATCCAGTGACCACTGCAAGAAATTCCTGAAGAAACCTTTTTAAATATAGTCCATTGTACTTCGATATGAGTATTACCTGTGACCAAATGGTCTAATCTATTTTCTACCTTAGATTATTTTCTATAATTTAAATTTCACGTAAAACGGTTATAATTCCCACTGCGCTAAGACCACGTATATTATTCTCAATCACAAATTCTCGTTTACACTGGTATAGTATCATTAAAATATTAAGAAAGTGTTTCACTTCCAGCAACTACATTTAGGGTTCTATTTAAATTTTTACTCTACGACTGTAGATATTTTTGTTAAACGCCTGTACGTTTGCAATCTCGTCCCACGTCACATTCAATGGCATTTTCGTCGTTGCCGTCGCCGAGTTGGTGTTTCCTGAACACTTTGCTCCCGTCCGCTCTCGTCTCACGGCAAGACTCGAGTTCATCTCTGACACTACCAGAGCTGGCTCGCCGATTCTCCGTTGTGAAAGTTGGGAGATGGGCTCATCGACATGTTTTTTAGCGCTGGAGCCAATATCAATAAAAACTCGTAGAATCGTGCAGATGAGTTTTATTCGTACGTTACACATCGTAAAATAAAACTACTATTAACTTGCAAAACTAATGATACCTTTCGTAATGGAAGTAATTTAATATAGTCACGGCTTTCCTAGTGCATCGCACTCAATATAAGTACTATATGAAATAAAATATTTTAAGTTTTGTAAACTTTGAGCAAGATTTCACAAATGCGTTCGTTTACTAAATGACGATAAATATTTCAATGGAATAGGTCGAATTACGATCAAAAGAATGCGTAAAATTTGTAGTTGGAAATGGCTGAATAGTTTGGAGTTAAACATTTTAGCAATATACATTTGTGTCCAAGCACTATTACTTGTGATTATCAGTATAAACTGGTTTAATTACAGACCTCTGAAAGTGTTACAGTTAAAAGCAAATTTTCAATTTTTATAAATGCACTTGTAAATCCCATTTTTTCAATAAATTCTTTATTGCATAGCCGTTTGCCTAGATATTGACGTAAAAAGAAATGCAATTTCACTTATTTTACCGCATTATCTCCACGTTATTACATTTCAACAGACAGATGTGTCAAATTGTTGGCCTAACTCTACGTGCAGAGTAACCAAACGCTACTTGCAGATAATTTGTTTTATCTGAAATAAAATTCGAAAAAAACTAAAACTCTTTAATGTAGAACATTTAAACTATAACTAAAACGTTTATATAAAACAGTTACCAACAATTAATTATATAATTAAAATATATATCTGTGTAAACCAGTCATATTTGCATTGATCATTAATTTACAGGAATGGCATGTGTTTAAAGTTCTTAATAAATATAATTTTGAAACTTTCATAAGCACGTAATTTTAAAAAATATTACAGAATTTCTCCGCTCCTTAAATAGGTATTTCCTAAGCAGTAATGAAGTATTTCCATCATGTTCAAAATATGGTATTAGTGTTGATTTAGTAAAATATTCCCACCTTTTGTTAATCCGTCCCGAAATTCTCGCCCTAGAACACTGTTCAGAGCGAACACTCACCGATCAGTGGCAACCCTGGCCACGACGAAAGGGAGTGACCGCGGGCCGAGCTACGGCTGCCCCGCCAGGCGCTTCCCTTTCTGGCCGGTGGCGGCGCGCCAGTCGGCTGTCGGAGTAGCGACCCTGCGCGTCCCCTTGCGGTACCACACACCGCCGCCGCCGCCGGCCACGCACACGGCGAGGAGTGGGGCGCCGGTGCAGGCACAGCCGGGCGCCGACCCGCGACCCCCCGTCTGGGCACGACTGCGCCGGCGGGCCTGCCACGGTGGTCCACTTGACAGAGGAATACGGTCAAAAGAAATACTAAACGAACAAGGAATAAAAGTGATAAGTAAATTCTTTAAGAAAGAAAATTCATGATGATGTTGGATGTCTTTGTCCCAAGCCCCTGGGCCACCAAACATGCAATACATAATTAATAAATTAATTGAAAGGAGTAGGGAGCAAATCGCGACGACCGAGTGACGTTTTGATGCCCCAGTGATATCTTCTTTCTCGACTTTTTGCGAAAGGAGTCTAGCAAAATTTTCTCAGCCAGGCGGAAAAGCAGGCCTGATGGCTTGCGCCTCACCATGGAAAACAAGGCACCATTGATTGATTGAAAAGAAGAAGTAGAGTTGGGTATAGTGGTGGTGTAGCCACTACCACAATTCCAAAATGGTGAATTGTAGTATCATTTGAACACCGCACCTCTTCCTTTTAATAATACACCTACCATTCTATACATTTTCTTTCTACGGCTTACAATCATATTTGTAAACTTGAGGATGGTTCAAGCAACCCAATTTCTTAAAGAATTTATTTTAAAGGGTCATTATGCATGGCAAAACAAATAAAAGATTCATGCAAAATGCACGTCACGTATTTTAGGATTCGACCAGATTGGCAAGAAATGAACACAGAAACAGAATAGGATGAATTTCAGATGAGTGAATCAACATTCACAGAAGAGGGGCAAATAATTGAGGAAATGGGGTAACCTAAAAAAATTTGTCATTTCGCTTAAATTTGTAATCGGATTATTAAGAAAATCTCAGTCTGGAAACGGTTCAGAATAATTTTATTTAAACAAAATACTTCGGGTCGATAAAATGGAGAGGGCTTCTTGGGACGTAACACACATCATAATTCCGAAAATTCATCCTTGAAAATGCACCAGGAGAAAAATAATTAATGAAACGAGTGACTTGAACGAACCGCACCGTGTTGGGGCCTGCCTGCCCTCCAAACGGCGCCCCCCCCCCCCGAGCGGAGCCAACGGGCTGAGGTGCGATCGCAGGCAGTAGGTTACCGGGCGCCGCGACCAGCCGCTGCTCCTCTTGTTGCGCTTTTTGCGCCGAAACCGGTTCCGGATGACGCGTAGGCAAATCCCACGTGCGCCCCGCGACGCTCGCCCCAGCCGCGTCTTCGCCGCCGCCTCGCCCCCGACGCTGCTGGCCGCACCCCGCCACGCCGCGCCCCACCACGCTCGCCGCGCCGCGCCGTCGTCCGCGACGGCTTCACCGCGACGGCTTCTCCGCGACGGCTTCTCCGCGACGGCTTCACCGAGGCGGCTTCACCGCGACGGCTTCTCCGCGACAGCTTCTCCGCGACGGCTTCTCCGCGACGGCTTCTCCGCGACGGCTTCACCGCGGCGGCTTCACCGCGACGGCTTCACCGCGACGGCTTCACCGCGACGGCTTCACCGCGACGGCTTCACCGCGGCGGCTTCACCGCGGCGGCTTCACCGCGTCTCAGCCCTGGCGGAAAGCGTTTCTCACGCCGCCCACCGCCACTTTATTCTTTGCTATTTTCGTTTATTCTCTTTCTCCAGGTCATTCTCCAATTTCTTGTTCTCGTTCCTTTTCCCCTTTTCTCCTTCCACCTCCTTCCCCTTTTCATTCTTTTTATTCGTCACAAAATTTCTTTTTTTGCTTGCTATCTACTGCCCTTCTTAGTTATTCTACCTCCTATTTTTTTCTGTGCTCTCCTCTTCATCTATCTCTTTTGTCAGCTCAACTCTTCTATTCTATGTCTTTTTCACTCTTACTCTTTAAAGGTACTTCATACCATACCATTTCCCCGTGTCCGATTCCTCTTTTCATTGTGTGACTCCTTTTTTCTGCTTCTTTCTTTTCTGCTTATTTTCATTGTGCCATTCCTGCACTTGCTGGTCCTTTTCATTCTTCAGCATTTTTCCTTTCTCCTCCTTTTTCTCTGCTACTCCTTTCCCTCTTTGACCGTTTCATTTTGCTATTCCTTTCCTTTTCATTCATTTTTGTTATTTTACTCCTTAATTTTTTTTGCTCCATTCTTTTCTTTCTTAATGTTCGACTTTCATCATACTTGTATATTCCTTTCTTCTCATACATTTTCCTTTCGTTTCCTCTCCCCCCTTCTTTGCTCCAAGCCCTCGCCGCCTCTTCCCGGCCCGCGCCAGTTCTTCCGCGGGGGCGAGCAGCGCGGATGCCGGTCAGCGGGGCAGCCGCCCCCGCCCCCCGCCCCCGACCACGCTTCCATGAGGTCACCTCTGTACTCCCGTGCTGCCTCTGGCGTTAACAGGGGAGTGCTGGGCTCACGAGAGGGGACTATCCTACGTCAGATGCAGGAGTACCTGAGAAAGAAGAAATGTTCTGTTTCGAGAATGTCCGGAAGACTATGAGAATATTTTCTTCATTTGGACATAAATAACGTATATCCGCAGCAAACTGGTAGCTCACATAAGGATGAAAAAAAGTGAAAGAATTACAGATAAATATTTTTTAGTGAACAATTGGTCATTAATTTGTGAGGCAGGAATATATTTAATGACCTGAGAGAAATATACGAAGAACTATTTAATTTATTTCATGCTTGAAATGTAATCTAATCTCTAATGCTATCTTTATGAAGGAGATTAATGTAATTTTACAACTCATTTCACCAAAAAATGTTTATTTTTTGTTTGTTTGAGATGTTTGCAACTATGTTGGAGACACAATTTTTTAAAATATATTGTAGTAAACGAAACTTATGATAGAAACACTTCATTATTGAACAATAATATCAATGATACTCTATGTCAGAAAATCTGTCGGCTCGCAGCGACGGCTCCTTGAATCGAAAATGTGGAACTAAGCATTCTTCGCATTCATCCACCTGAATGGTCCAACAATTCCTAAAGCGCAACGGTTTCTTTTCACCTGCACGTGCAAGTGTGTGTTGCAGCCGCGGTGTCTAGAGTAACTGGAGATGTAACTGACCTACGACAGTCTGCGGCGCATACCTGCGTCTCCGCTTGTAGAGTCTTCACATCTGCGACGCCGGGAAAGACGATGGTAAAGGCTGAAGGATGGGCGTTGAGAAGGCGTCGGGCTGAAGATGCTAGGCAAGCGGAAGGAAAGGCGTTGAGTAGATTTTTGGTAGGCATTAGGCTGGATTTGGATGGTCATTGTGAGAATGGTCCTGGAGGCAGATTTGTGGGGTGGAGGTTGGCGTTAGGCAAGGCGCGGAGGGAGGGAAGAGAGACGAAATGAGGATGGAGAGGGCTTGAGGACAGGGAAGGGCGCACGGAGCGGGTGAGAGGGAGGAGGGGGAAGGATAGAATGGCGCAGATTCGTGATGCGGAGGAGGAGGACGGGCCACGGGGAGGACGAGAGTGTAGGGAGGCTAGTTGCACGAGAATCAGGGAGGGAAGATATGGGGCGAACGGGTCACCTATAAGCAGGTCCGGCAGGACGAATGTTTGGAATTGCTTGAGCGAGGTGCAAACAGGAGGGCGGGAGAACGAGAAAAAAGGACTGTTTTGGAGGACGGGGAGATCGGATGACAGAAGGGCAGGTGGACGAGCAGGCGAACGGGCGGGCGGGGGGCGGGCGGGCGGGCGGGCGTAGGGGAGGATGGGACGGGCGGGCTGGCGGGCGCGGTGCGGGCGGGCGTAGGGAGGAGGATGGGCGGGAGCGGCGGGCGGGCGGTAAGGGAGGATGGGCGGGGCGGTAGGGGGATGGGCGGGCGGCGGGCGGCGCGGCGGGCGGCGGTAGGGCGGGGCGTGGCTGGGCGGGCGGGCGGGCGGGCGGGCGGGCGGGCGGGCGGGCGGGCGGGCGGGCGGGCGGGCGGGCGGCGGGCGGGAGGGCGGGGGCGGGGGGCGGGAGCGGGCGGGCGGGCGAGCGAGCGAGCGAGCGAGCGAGCGAGCGAGCGAGCGAGCGAGCGGGCGGGCGGGCGAGGCTAGCCACCGGTTCTGCGCTTGTGTACACATCTTTCCTCTTGTTCCCGGAGTTGACCAAGCGCCCGATGACTAAACACAATCTTCCGGTCATTAACCTCGTCATCCTTCCGCGGCCAGCGCCGATGCCGGCATTCCGTCTTCCTCCACACACGCCGTCCTCACCCGGCGCCCGTAATGTGCGTCCGTTCCGAATTCCTGTCCTCGAGTTCGACAGGAAGATGTTTCTAGCCGACTCTTCCAAGACTTGACATCAGGTTGTGTCGACAGAAGGGACTGGAGTTGGAAGTTCGTGAGACAAAAATGAAATATACGATATCAAAATACTAGCATCTGTCCAGCTATAAAATCAAACATAGAAGATGTATCTTCCATACATGTAATTTTAAATTGGTCATTCCAATACTCTTCAAGTGAATAAAATTCTACCTAATATGAACTTGTGTAAGTGTCAGGTATGTAATTGTTGTATAAAACGTAAATATTGCTACTCTTACGGTAATCCGCATGAAACTAAAAATTATTCATCGACGCAACATCCTGCGACGTTTTATCAAAATCTCTTTAGTGAGTAAAATGAAAGAAGTTCTCTTATGTAAAAGTTAACACTATTACTTATAATATAATGAAAGTAATCAACATAAACAGAGAATATGAAATACAACATTACTAAAATTGATTCATTGTTACTTTCTAACTAATATAAGGCCTGTTAGATTGAATGAATCATACGTTGAACTAAAACGAATTCTATATATTAAATCAAATATAAAATGGTATATTGGCAGAACTTTTATCGAAGAAGATCGAAATTTCGAAATTTAAATATAATCAATCTGAACCAGCTGACTAGCAGATTTCTTTGATATTTCATTAGTGCTAAATCTCTCCACAGTTTGTGTAAACATGAAAATTGCCATGAAACATTATTAACTATGTAGTGTAATACTTATTTTGGCACAATGCCTTTGTGGATACAAGAGTGCCAGTCCTTTGGTTAAGTTTTTTTCGTACTTTAAATAACAAGGAATACAATTTCATACCTCTACGTATGAAATGTATCAACAGTTATTCAACTCTACAGAAATAAACAACCGTTTTGCATCTAAAGATTTCATATCCCACAACATCCATATTCTGAATTACTTCACAATCCACGAACCCTACCAGATTTTTATCATTAGGACTTTATCATTAGGATCACTGATCTGCACTGACCCTGCCGCTATGCAGGACCCGTCGCTTTCACATCCATCTTTCTCCACGATCTCCACCGTTGCGTTTCTTGCAGCAACCGTGGCGTCGCTGCCCCATAAGTACCGCAGCGCTCCGCGCGTCGCGGGCACACAGCCGCGCGCGCGCATATGGGCCAGGAGCGCCCCACTGCATCGCCGCTGCCCTCCATCGGCAGAGTCAACGACCAGCCGGGGGCGGCGGGCGTTGCGAAGGCGGAGGCAGGAGAGGAAGCACGAGAGCGGATGAGAACGAAAGAGAACGGAGGGGAACGGGAGTACAGGCGAAGACGTAAGAGGATGGATTAGGATAGACGAGAATGGATGAGAACGAAAGAGAACGGACGGGAGTACAGACGAAGACGTAGGAGAATAGAACAGGAAAGAGGAGAACGTAAGGCAATGAAAGAGAACAGAGGAGTATGTGGAAGACGGGGAGGACAGACTAAGACACAGTAGGAGGACAGATGCCGACGAACAAGGACTGAAAATGATGTTTGAGGAAGAAAGCGAATGGGGGAGGGGGGCAACGAGAGAAAGAGTGGTCGATGATTGGGACGGTTGGAGGACGGAAGAGGAAGCGGAAGGAAGAGGACGCTCAAGAGCGAAGGACAACAAAAAAGGACAGGGATGAACGGAAAAGAATGGATCAGGATGGAGGAGAATGGTCAAGAATTGACGATGACAGAAAAAGACCGAGGTGGACAGACGAGGACGGAGATGGGCAAAGGAGGACGGGCAAGGAATGATAAGGACGGAGGATGTCTACAAAGAGAAGAGAAAGAGGGGGCAGAGGAGGACAGACGAGGACGGAGATGGGCAAAGGAAGACGGGCAAGGAGTCGGACGGATCGGCCTTCAAGGGCGAACGGCGCCCGTGGCCACGGGAACCGCTTTGTTGTGGGTGGCTGGAGCGGGGGGAGGCGGGCTGGGCGTGGGCAGAGCGTTCGTGGGCCGTGGCCTGGGCTTCAAGGGACACCCTGCGGCGAGGCGAGCCGTGGCGTCGCAGCGGAAGAGGCGGGGGCGGAGAGGCGGGGCGGAGAGGCGGGGGCGGAGAAGGCGGGGCGGAGAGGCGGGGGCGGAGAGGCGGGGACGGAGAGGCGGGGCGGAGGAGGCGGGGGCGGAGAGGGCGGTGGGCGGAGTGGCGGGAGCGGAGTGGCGGGGCGGAGTAGGCGGGCGGAGTGGCAAAGGGGTGGAGGGGCGGGGCGGAGGGGCGAGGCGGAAAAGCGGAGGCGCGGATAGGCGGGGGCGGAGAGGCAGGGGCGAGTAGGCGGGGCGGTTGGCGGGGGCGCGGGGCGGTTAGGCGGGGGGCGGGGCGGGTAGCGGGGGCGGAGAGGGTGGGGTGGTGAGCAATAGGGGTTTGGGCGGGGCGGACTGTTGGTGAGATGGGAAGGAGGGGAGAGGGGGTGCGCGGAAAGGCGGTGTCGGAAAGAGGGCCAATGAGGCGGGAGAGAGGCGAAGTTGCCGTGGCGATGAACGCGGGTACAAAGGAGGAGCGATAGCAAAGTCGGAGGCGGGGGTCGATGAGCGATATGACTCCGAAGACAATGGTCCTCCCACGAAGAGAGAAGCCTGAATCTATGATTGTGTCCGACAACGAGGAAAAGGAAGTGTCAGAAACAGTGACACAGAGGACAGTGGTCAAGGAAATATCGGTATTGGAGGAGCTGGATATCGAAGAGATGAACGATGTGTAGGTGCGCCGAGTGGAGGAGGTAGGAGCGGGATGGCAGCGGGTGCAGGGGGGGGTGAAGAGCGGGAAGATGAAGGCAGAAAGGTACAGATGAGACCGCGAATCCGCGAATTGTGGAGTGGCCTGTGTCGCCGCGGTGTCCGAAAATGACGACGAGTCATCAGCAGGGTAAACCACAACCAAATTATTGAATGGAGGAACAGGATGATCTAGTACATATCTGGCAAGACAAATTTATCCTCCAAACGGACATAAAAAGTAAAAGCACGCCGTCAGTCATTCGTTTGCTCTCATTTTTTTTCAACAACTTACTAACTACGAAGCTGATGAAATATTGCCAACAATAGTATTTATTTCAAGAGCAGTATTTCATGAAAAATGCAAACGATAACGCACCACAGCACCTATACGAACCTGATATTTATTAATTGATTTTTTTGTTTGTGTCTTTTCGTTTTTAGAAAATTATAATTCTGAAAATGAGAACATTTGTTTTCAATTTTCTCAGTATTACAGAATACTGTAAAGCATAGTGGAACGTAATCATGAGTAACAGAAGATTGTTATGAGTAATCTCACGTATAGTAAAATCCCAAAGAGTAAGGCTCTGACTGCGTCTAGCACTTTACTGTGACATCTTTGGAAGCTTTTTTAGCATTGCAATTAATATTTAAGAGTCTATGAAAAATAGTCTTGTCCTTTGGGCGCAGCGCAAGTGGTCGTGAAATTTCAGACATTTTATTGAAGAGTTTGCCATGCTCTGGAATCTAAAATATCTCATAAAATTTTATGAGCAATTTTTTTTTCATTTCCTCGACGTCTGGAAAAGCAATGAGACCACTGATTATTAAGATATACGTACCTAAAATCACGGTGGTTATAGCAAAATCTATCCATGCCCTTAGTCGACTTACAAATGAAAATATATAACGAACGTAACAAACTGAAGGAAATATCCTGAATATTTCCCAAAATATTCTCTTCGTGTACAAGCAACATTTTACTAGTCCAATGACGTTACTTCAAAACATTATATCTACTCTTTTTACTCCCTGCTAAGGATATACGAAGATCTATTTTCGCCCTTTGTAATGTTGTTTTGATGTGTTTGATTTACATGTGTGAATAACGTTTTCACTTAGACATTGATTCATATAAAAGTCCCTTGGTCTTCCTATACTCTCTTAATGTGTTCAATGTTCAATGACCTTTATCAAAAGATGCGTACAGCAGTGGAGTTCGAACTTCCTATCCCCGAACATATTTTGTAGTTGCAAATACTTTTTATATCATAGTACGTATATTTTCGCTTTTTGACTAAAACTTTTACTTCTCTTCCCATAAATTAGCCAGTTTTCTATTATTAGTGAAGATCTTTTATGTCAATGTTCATACAGAGATTCAAACGATTATTATCTGTATTCTTTCAATTCTCTACGAAATAAATAAAAAAAATTACTGAAAAAATGATAATTACGAAGACGTTATAAATGGTTAGATATTTAACTATTCAAACTTTTCTTAAATAGAATAACTAACCAAATTATAAATAAAGTACACGAATTACAATAAGCTACAGGAATTTCAAATCTCCAAATGATGATATGTCCAATGTCCACTGATTATTTCCGGGGGAAAATGACAAAAAAGTATAGAGATCAACTGCCAAGTACCACTAACAATGGGGATTCTGTCAGACTAGATAATGCAACCTTTCTAAAGTAAATACCTACTCAAAGTAGAAAATACGTCACGGTACATAAGAAATACTAATATTCATTGATATCTCCAAATTAATCATTACGTTTGAGATCAAGAGTTTCACTGAAATCCGTGATAAGAGTCTCCACAATAATGTAATCAATTATTGAATAACAGTAATTCAGGGAGTAGATGCAAATGAACAAAACCATTTGAGCCAGCGTAGAGACACAGAGAAACCTGTGTCTGCGTATTATACTTTGAACATTGAGCGTAGAAGAGAACGGGTAAGTTGATGCCAAAGGGTAAAAGTTCTCTTTAAATACAATATAATCATTTAATAACAAAGGGGATAATTAGTAAAAATTATATTTTGTACCACTGCTCTAGGAATTCATGTTAATGAGGATATTGTTTTATAACATATTAGATTTATAAAATCACTTACAATATTTTCTTTCTTTTTGTTGCAGGTCAGTGAAACATTATTCTCTAAAGAATGCTGCTCTTCCATCTTTAAGAAGGGATAAGAATACAATCAAACTGTGAGGTATGTTTTGGTCTTCTCCTAATCATTACGACCAAATGATGTTTAAATCAATTCTTTCTATTTCAACTTCTTTAGGGATTTAATTATAATACTTACTTTCAATGTTGATTTTTACCTACTTTTATTTTATATTTATATTAATTAATATACCAGTATAATTTGCTACCTTACTATGTTCTAAACATCGAAAAAATACTAAATGATATATCATTTCAACTATCACTTCTAAAGTAATAAAGTTAATGAAAGAGAAGTATATTGGCAAAAATTGCCCTTTCACTATTTTCGCTTGCGTATTCATGATATCAAAATATTTTCTTTGCATTCAGTTAGGCCTTTAGCAGGTTGAAAGACTACTCAAGATCCATTAGCTTATTTTATAACAAATATACTATCTAAATACCAGGAAATCAACTTGTCTGAACTCGATGTTCACGTCTTCCTCGTTCTTCTCAATCTTCTAGTACCAATTACGTCTTCACGACATTTCGAGAGACAAATGACTGCCGCCCCCACTGTTACAGATCGCTTCCCGCTAACACGCAGTTGCTCATTTAGCTCTTCAAGTCGCTACGCTCTCCGCTGAACGATTATATTCACCGTAATTGCTCGTGGATTGCACGTGCACGAACCATAAGCTTTAGATTTATATTCGTGATTTAATGCGTTCGCTTGGCTTTCTGTTTGATGAATGATCTTCAAACCGAATTACAAGCGTTTAACTAGATATCTGAGTAGAATGATGTCTTTAATACTTCCATACTGTTTGATTGATAGATTTTATAAGATTGGCCATGAAAGAACTCGTCTTCGGTTCTTCTCGCGTGTATTGCAATGAGAGTCCAAGAATACGTGCGCTGTTAGCATCCGTATCAGATTAGAAGTACGACATAGATATCGACGTTTTCAAAACATCAATATTTCTGCAAAAATATCGATGTTTTAAACAGCGATTTATTGAAGCAGATGAATTCTGGACATCGATGATTTGTGCTAACTTTTTAACGTTTCCGACGTTGGTTCCTGATTGTAAAATTCCCAAAAATACAATTGTGTATAAGTTAAAAAATGATATAATTGCTGATGGTACCGCTGTCTGTGTATGTGTTCCAATCAAATGAACACGGTTTGTATTACCTTTATCAAACAAGACTATTCCTCTCCCAGATGATGTCCTGGTATTTCCTTCGTGCTTCACACATGGATAGGCCTTTTTTTTAAGTTTGTTAAAAACCAAGATGGTTTGTGGTCTTTGTATTATTAACATCGAATTTTGAACACCGATATTGCGAAACATCGATGTTTTGTTGTCGATGTCGCATCCCTAAAGCAGACGTTCCGTTCGTAGCGATCTGCTCGAACAAAGGAACGTCGATCTGCTCGAACGAAGGAGCAGAGAGGATTCTGCCTGCGGGGTGGGGACCGGTCTGGCGGCGGAGCCGTTACGGAGCCGCCGGGAAGGGAAGCACAGAAATCGCGGAAAATTCTGTCAATTCCGTCTGTGGCCGTCGAACCCGGACGCTCCCCAGCGCAGCCTGAGCGTCACCCACGACTTCTCGCCTCCCCCCCCCCCCGCTGGGAGCAACAAACTCACTCGATTCCTCTTGTATCGAACCGTGATGCTGGCTGGAATGTCTTAAAAATGCCATCGAATTCGCCGCCAACCACAGAGATTTAAAAGGTTTTTGTTGCCTTGAAGAGAAGAATGAAAATAAAATCGAAATTTATTATTTTTCACACTATATTTGTCTATGGACAAAATATTATTTTTAGGGAATATTTTATGACGAATTTACCTTCCAGTAAGGATAATGCAATTCTAGATAATTAACTCGCAAAATTCGATTGTTTTAATGAAATCCATCACCAGTTGTGAGCTTATGGATGTTTCAAATCATTACTATTTTTTGGGATCATAATTTCGCATTTCATTAAAAATAATAAATAAATATTATTTAATTTATAAAATATCAACATTTAAATTGCCTATACACTTCATTTTCACTTTCAAGCAAACATTTCATATTCTAATTTGAAAAAACAACAAGGATCTTAAGCAAGAGATTTATGTGCACGAGAAGCCTCGAGCTGAAGTGATTGTTGCAAGGGAGACGTTGGACAACGTTCGTACTCACACTTCACATACTGGGTCGGCTAGAGAGTGCATTGGCTGCAATCGCCTTTCTTCATCGCCTCCCACGCGGAAGGGCACAGAAAGTGTGGTCGGTCGAGCAATGGAAGAATTGGGACATATTGCAAGGCCGAAATTGCTGCATGAGCTTAAAAGTGATCAGAGGGCGTGGGCGGGTGGAGGACAGAATCTCCAGAGAGCGAGAGAGAACGAGGGGAGGTAAGGGAGATTAGAATCAGCAGCGGGGATGCAAAAGAGGATGAGACACGTAGAAAACGGAAAGTGTGGAAAATAACGTGATTCGAGAGGAACTTTCAACGGCAGCGGGATCGGAAATGATATCGGGAAGGGGGAGCACGTGTAGAGATGACGATGGGAACGAGAAATGGGAGAGGGAGGGAGAGGGAGGGAGAGGGAGAGAGAGGGAGGGAGAGGGCGTGGGGGGAGAGGAAGGGAGAGGGGACGAAGATGGGCACGAGGAGGGGGTCAGGGACAGAGATGGACACGAGGGCGGGACGTTGATATGGACTGAGATCACGATTGGGATACGGTCGAGGGCGGGATCAGAGACGGAGAAGTTAAGAACGTGACAAGAATGATAACCTGAGAACGTGTAAGAATGATAACCGGTACGAAACGTTATCAGAACGGGTCGGGAACGGTTCTAAGCGGGGAGGAAAAGACTCTGAAGGCCTGAAGCTTGAAGGCGGGAGCTGAGAAGGGCATGCAGAACGGAGAACGGAGCGACGCAAGGAGTGAGCAGAGTCAGGGAAAGCACAGGAGCGATGTCTGGAGCAGCGTGGATGGGGCGCGAGGGCGGGGCAGGGCTGGGCACCGGGGCTGGCGGGGTGGCGGGGGCCTGTAAAGGTGGCGTGGCTGGGTTGGTCCTAGTGCGCGGCGTGCGCGGCCGCTCATGGCGAGGCTGCCAGAGCCACGTGTTGCGCGCGAGGCTGCGACAAGACACAAGAGGATTTGTGGGTAACTGTCCCAACTATCCGAAGCTAAGAATGCATTTTCAAGAAATTTACAATGAATATATATTAACAGCTGTGTTTTTTTTGCCTGGCAAATTCTAAATAAATAGAGAGGGCGCCATTCATGAAAATTTTTTCGCTGGTGAGGGGGGACGGGAGGAGTACAGGTATACCGTCCTTGTCCACGTCAGCGTGTTATTTATAATAAGAAGTTGTTTTCATGTTGTCGTTGAAATAGAAAAAATTTACTTTTATATTTTGGGGACATAGTTGAATCTTAATAATGTTAGAATTGCGATATTAAATAACTTTCTTATTGTAGAAAATACATTTTTTAAATATGTATCACTGGCTTCGAGACGGGAGGCATAAAACCATTAGCAGTTGAAAGCAAGCAAGAAAGTCATTGAAACAAGGAGGCCAACTAAATATGGTAAAATCATACAATAATAATAATAAATATTTAAAATAGAGAGAAAAAATTAGTATTAGCGATGATATTCATCGCATATTATTTCCAAAGGTGACAGATAGCTGATTAATAAAAAGATCATCCACTAGTAGAGCACTTGTACTCTAGTAATTCTTATTCGAGCTAAATAAGTTACTTTAATTTTAGTTAGTTAATGAAGAATGGTTTAATACTCCAAGGGTGTTTTTAAGGATTCCAATGATCGAGTGCCGACAAATCGTTCTAATAGCTTTCAGCCCAATACCTGATCTTATCTTCAACTCGGTGTGTAAAGTCCTTTTCATCCTCTCGTAAAATCTGTTTCTTAATTCCGTCCATAAAGGACAGTATATGGCGTCAATTCAAATGTTATTACCTTACTTCTCTTGTGGCCATATCCTCTCGCTCCAGAAAGTTCTGTAATCGTACATGGAGCGCCCTATCGAAGGCATTAAGAATCAATTCCTCTCTGTAAAACAAACTACATTATTCATACTACATTTTTCACTACCTCCCCGAATAAACGTAGGTAGGTCCCGCTGGAGCAGTGCGCACTCGTGCGGTAGGTATTTGCGTGGTGTCTTGGCGATGGGCTGTGGGGTGAAGGGGGGGTGCCAATGGGCGGTAAGGTGGAGCGTGGTGGTAAGTGGTGGGTTGTGAGCAGTGAGGCGGTGGGCGGTAGGCAGTGGCACGGCCCCAGTCGTCGGTGGTCGTTAGTGGTGACAGTGGGAAGTGGTGGAAAGGCGGTGGGTGGCCGGCTTCGTTGGCAGATTGAGCGGAACGAATGGATGGGGTGGCGGCCATGCGCAGCAGTGGTTGGTAGGTGAATGGCAGTGGGCAGCGGGCAGTTGGGCCGCGGGCAGTGGGCAGAGCGGGGGCCATTAGGTGGTGGGAATGTCGCAGGTGGCGGGCATTGGGCATGTGGGCGCGTGGCGGCGGGCGCGGGCGGCGGGCGGCGGGTGGCGGCGCGCGCGGCATTGACGGTGGCGCGGTTGCGGCGTTTGGGCGTTGCGCCAGCGGGAGCCTCTCGCGCAACCTCTCCTGCCCCGCCCCGCGGCCTCGCTTCCGGCTCTCCCAGCGGCGCGGCGACTCCCACCCGCGCGGCACGCGAGCCTCTGGCGACACCTCCGCGCCTGTTCCCCCTTTTTGACGCTCTGCTCGTCCTTCCTTGTTTCACTGGCCAACATGAACGCGCGCCCACCATTTGGAAGGAAGGGGAGACGCCTACAGATGTAGAGTTCAGCCGGCATCTCTCATTTATGCTGAATATGAAACAAATTTTTATTTCTTATGTAAGCTTCTCATGTAAACATGTTTCTTATGTAAATATTCCTATTTGTAATTTAAACAATTGATCATTATATTGAATGACTTTCGTCAGTGCAGAAAATTAGAAAAGATATATTTTAATATGTGTTATTGCTTCACAGGGAGGGGGCTTAAGCTCCATGAGACCCCCCTCCCCACTCCTTGGGTGAACCACTGCATTTGAGAGAGAACTGTGCAACAACTCACAAATTGATGCTTTTGGGGGAATGCCAATGATAAAGAAGAATCTATGGCGAGCGTTCTCGTGCTTGAAAATTGTCAGATCTCTAACTGGCAATTTGTTCCTCAGAAGGTAGCTTTCCAGCACATTTTAAGGGTAGTTCTTTTGTATCGTGGTATGCATTACTTGTATTTTCTCTATACTATAAAGTGAATTTTTTTGAGTTAGGCCAATGGTTTTGTTGATGTGAGATATGTACTTCATGTTAGATGTTATATACACTTGAGGCTTGAATGATTAACATAATGATTTCATATGAATGATGATGTAACAGTAGCAGAATGAGGTGGAAGGGGAACGAGAAGTTCTCGAGAAATCTGCCGCGAACTCATTTTGTCCACCACACAAATTTCGTGGATCTACAAGTCCAGAACTACGGAATGCATCTACTAGAAAATGCGAGATTGTTTGTATGTTATTTTTTACGTTTAAAGACGCCCTCGCAGCTATATACGGGTAAAGGGTTCATTCTGCCGATCAGTAGACCTGTACCAGAAAGTTTGCCTTTCTCAGTTAATTGTGTGAGCATTTATAACATGGCTTGATATCTAACATAGTTTCCGGACAAGAACTACGTTTCTGTCTGTCCTCATTCTTCTCTCTCTGTCTTTCTCGGTTCTCGATTCCATATTTCTCGCAGAATCTCGATGCTCCAATTAGTACTGTTTTTAATACAGGTCGTATATTTGCGTGCTTCGGAATGTCCCTTCCTTAAAGGTCACACATTGATCAAAAATATTTGTAAACTTTATATTTTATTATTAAATGAAAACGGGCATGAAATTTTTTAAAATTGTATTTAGTTCATGCTTTACAGTGCAATAAATAAAGTTGAAAGCAATTTACTCTCCGGCTTCTATGTTCCTTTAATTTACAATTACTTGTAAATGACAGATATGACAAACAATTTTAATGTATTTAAAAAAACGGTAACGTAAGTTTATATATCCATTATGGACTTAATATCTGCATCCCTTCTTGAGTGTTTTTTTTTTTTGCATACACTTGAGAAAATTCGTTACTTCTCTAAAATCCCCCCAGCGTTTATATATGTGGACATTCAGTTTTAGAGAAGGTACTCTTGGATGTAAATAAGTATGTTGTTTCTAAATATCCTCTTACCTTCCTTATATCCACACCTGAAATTGCATCTCAGATGTAATAACATTTCAGTTTTTTCACGATATCTTAGTTCATACTACTTCCACTGACAAAATAATGGGGCATATTCACGATATATACAGAATGATCAAACAAGCTTGACGTTTTTAATGTTGAAGTAAATATTCCTCAACTGTTCACTACGACACGACCTTGGGTTTCGTTCAGTTTTTCAGCAAGAGCCTGGAAATTAAGTAAAGATGTGACCGAACTGTCTGTACTCGAAAATGAATGAAAAGAGGCTTATTTTAAATTTATACAAGTATCCATTTCGATGTTGCATGAGAGTTGAGAAATATTCGTCATGACGATGTGCCATGCATCTCACATCCACGTGACACACTGTTACAAACTCAACAAACATAAAAACAAACGGTTTCAACTTTCTATCTTTCCCACTCACGAATTTATGCAAATTAATTTTATAAGAACTACTGGTGTCAGTACGTAATATTTACAGTTCCTTAGACTTTACACAATGACTTGCAAATTTCAATTCTCATCCGAATGTATGATGAAATTGTAACACACAAGATTAATAGTTATGTAAAAAAGAAGGAATCAGAAATTGGCGCTGTAGGCATGTACTATGATGTGAAAGACAATTTTGAATTAATGAAGGTGACGTAACATAAAAACGTATTATTTATTCTATACAATAGCCTTCAATCGAGGTTTGCACTACTTCAAGACATTCCGAAACTTCTACTTTGTAGCCAATAGTGAAGTAGTCTGAAGGCATACAAATATTTCCTATTTACGTTACACTTACAAAACGTCACCCACACAACCACAAACCAGTGGCATTCTATGTTACGAGGGCCGCTCAAAGAAATCTCACACAACAAAAACCGCAATACATTTCTCCACGAGCGGGAGGGGGCTCTTTTGCTGCGTCAGAGAAATTACGGAAACGGCGTTGGCAGGGCTCTCTATGGCCTTGCGACCTTTGGCAGAAAAAGAAGCTCAAGAAGAGCTCTGTTGACACACGCCTCTAAACACGCCTCCGCAGCCGCTGCCGCGCCGTATGGGAACAGGCCCCGTTGCTCTGGGTTCGTCAACGACAAGGAGAACGGCGCAGTCTACCTGAATGCCGTTGCGTCCTTCTGGGCGAATAGGGAGACGGTTGACAGAGTTTTGTCTTTGATCGACTTCTTGTGCAAGTGCAAGGGAATGCATCTGGAACGCAATGCATACGGCGTTGGAATGCATACGGAGCATAACTGGAACATACGTAGAACGACAGTCAAAATAGACAGATTTTTAACATTTTTATTATACAGTTTTTAGAATGTCGCAATAGCATAGCAATAGCGTGGATCAATATTCAGACGGTTAAATGAAATCACAGAAAGGGAATCGCTGAACGCAATCGGAATAGGATCGTTAAACGCAAAATGACATAGACTTCTGAATGGTTACGTAGAATTTTATTCAAAAGTAACGAAATATTGTCTCTCGATCATTAAATATGTTTCTAATAATACTGAAATCAACATAATTTCAAACATTCCTAATTAAAATAATGGAGAAAATAGTTTCACTGAGAAATGATAAGTCGATTGCCTATTGAATTATGGTATGTGATAAAAATATAAACCACTGCAAAATCCGTATAAAAACAAAATCAATCATTTATCATTTCATAATTACTCAAGACTTTGAACTCTATCACTTCGTATTAAATATGATACCATAAAGAAAGGGAAAGAGAATAAAAATCAACTTTTCTGACTAATAATTTGAGAAATTTACATTTATTTTTCATTGTGTTTTATTATATCACTCACATTGAAAATAGTGCTGTATCACAGCAGTTACTAATATTCCGGAGAAAATGGGCCTGTAAATTAATTCTTTCGTTTTATTAATCTGAAACGCATGTATAAAAATTTAACACTATAAATGCTTGTCTAATTTTCACAAACTCACAAACACTTATGTATCCCGAGGTATATCTTTGAAGGTTTTCTGATTATAAAATAAATTATTTTAATTATTTTAAAAAAATTGAAGCGTGTCTTGGTCACACTTGGTCGAAGTAAGTTCGAGGTCTTTCAGTTTCATTATAATTAAAACCCCCAAAGGCGTGACGTCCACATTTTTGGCGACCACATTCGAAAACACCAAGCCCGCGGGGATTCGATTGGAAACCGCTTCTCGAACGCAGACAATTCTGAAACCTCGCTCCGCCTCCGCGGCATCCACCTCCCCTGCTCTCCCGCGCGGGAGGGGGAGGGGGGGGCGAGCGCCGTTAACGACGCGAGCGTCCTTCGCCCGCGGCCCGGGCGCCGCCAGCGCCGCCTCGCGCCGGGTGACATAATGGCCCGCCGGGGGGCGTG
>BOPP01000080.1:1605329-1618480 GCA_017312745.1 Gryllus bimaculatus
CAGAGATGGACACCGGGGGCGGGACGTTAGTATGGGACTGGAGATCACATATGGATACGGTCGAGGGCGCGGAATTTCAGAGACGGAGAAGTTTAAGAACTGACAAGAATATAACCTGAGAACGTGTAAGAATGAAACCGGTCGAAAACGTTATTCAAGAAGCGGTCGGGAAACGTTCTAAGCGGGGAGGAAAAAGACTCTGAAGGCCTGAAGCTTGAAGGCGGAGCTGAGAAGGCATGCAGAACGGAGAACGAGCGACGCAAGGAGTGAGCAGAGTCAGGGGAAAGCACAGCGAGCGATGTCTGGAGCGCGTGATGGGGCGCGAGGGCGGGGCAGGGCTGGGCACGGGGGCTGGCGGGGCTGGGCGGGGCCTGTAAGGTGGCGTGGCTGGGTTGGTCCTAGTGCGCGGCGTGCGCGGCGCTCATGGCTGAGCTGCAGAGCCACGTGTTGCGCGCGAGCTGCGACAAGACCGACAAGAGTGATTGTGGGGAACTGTCCCAACTATCCGAAGCTAAGAATGCATTTTCAAGAAATTCTACAATGAATATATATATAACACTGTGTTTTTTTTGCTGCGCTAAATCTAAATAAATAGAGAGGGCGCCTTCATGATTTTTTTCGCGGTGAGGGGGGCCGGGAGGAGTACAGGTATACCGTCCTTGTCCGTCGAGCGTGTTATTTATAATAAGGAAGTTGTTTCATGTGTCGTTGAAATAGAAAAATTTACTTTTATTTTTGGACATAGTTGAATCTTAATAATGTTAAGAATTGCGATATTAAATAACTTTCATTATTGTAGAAAATACATTTTTTAAATATGTATCATGGGCTTCGAGACGGGAGGCATAAAACGCAATTAGCATGAAAGCAAGCAAGAAAGTAGCCATTGAAAGCAAGGAGGCCACTAAAATGGTAAAAATCATACAATTAGATAATAATAAATATTATAAATAAGAAAAAAATTAGTATGAGCGATGATATTCATCGATATTATTTACCAAAGGCTGACGATAGTGATTAATAAAAGATCATCCACTAGGAGAGCACTTGTACTCTAGTAATTCTTATATCGAGCTAATAAGTTACTTTAATTTTAGTTAGTATAATGAAAGAATGGTACTTAATACCTCCAAGGGTGTTTTTAAGGATTGCCAATGATCGAGTGCGACAAATCGTCTAAGCCTTCAGCCCAATTACCTGATCTTATCTATAACTCGTGTGTAAAGTCCTTTCATCCTCTCTCGTAAATCTGTTTCATTAATTCGTCGCATAAAGACAGTATATGGCGTCAATTCAAATGTTTACTTACTTCTCTTGTGGCATAATCCTCTCGCTCCAGGAAGTTCTGTATCGTACATGGAGCGCCCTATCGACGGCATTAAGAATCAATTACCTCTTCTGTAAACAAACTACATTATTCATACTACATTTTTCCACTACCTCCGAATAAACGTAGGTAGTTCCGCGTGGAGCAGTGCGCACCTCGCTGCGGTAGGTATTTGCGTGGTGTCTTGGCGATGGGCTGTGGGCGTGAAGGGGGGGTGCCAATGGGCGGTAAGGTGGAGCGTGGGTGGTAATGGTGGGTTGTGAGCAGTGAGCGGTGGGCGGTAGGCAGTGGAGCGAGCCCCGTCGTCGTGGTCGTTAGGTGGTGGACAGTGGGAAGTGGTGGAAGGCGCGTGGGTGGCGGGCTTCGTTGGCAGATTGAGCGGACTGGATGGAGTGGGGTGGCGCCATTGCGAGCAGTGGTTGGTAGAGTGAATGAGCAGTGGCAGGGGCAGTTGGGCCGCGGGCAGTGGGCAGAGGCGGGGGCCATTAAGGTGGTGGGAATCGGCAGGTGGGCGGGCATTGGCATGTGGGCGCTGGCGGCGGGCGCGGGGGCGGGCGCGGGGTGGCGGCGGCGGGCGATTGACGGGTGGGCGGTTGCGGCGTTTGGGGCGTTGCGCAGCGGGAGCCTCTCGCGCAACCTCTCCTGCCCGCCCGCGCGCCTCGCTTCCGGCTCTCCCAGCGGCGCGGCGACTTCCCACCCGCGCGGCAACGCGAGCGCTCTTGGCGACACTCCGCGCCTGATTCCGCCTTTTTGACGCTCTGCTCGTCCTTCTTGTTTCACTGGCCAAGCATGAACGCGCGCCCACCATTTGGAAGGAAGCGGAGACGCCTACAGATGTAGAGTTTCACCGGCATCTCTCATTTATGCTGATATCGAAACAATATTTTTATTTTTTATGTAAGGCTTCTCATGTAAACATGTTTCTTATGTAAATATTCCGTATTTGTAATTTAAAACAATTGATCATTAATATTGAATGACTTTCGTCAGCTGCAGAAAATTATAAAAAGATATATTTTAATATGTGTTATGCTTCACAGGGAGGGGGCTTAAGCTTTCCATGAGACCGCCCCTCCCACTCCTTGGTGTAACCCACTGCATTTGAAGAGAACTGTGCCAACGAACTCACAATTGCTGCTTTGGGGAATGCCAATGATAAAGAAGAATCTATGGCGAGCGTTCTTCGTGGCTGAAAATTGTCAGATCTCTAACTGGCAATTTGGTCCTCAGCAAGCGTAGCCTTTTCCAGCACATTTTTAAGGTATTTCTTTTGTATCGTGGATGCAAATTACTTGTATTTTCTCTATACGATAAAGTGAATTTTTTTTGAGTTAGCCAATGGTTTTGTTGATGTGAGATTGTACTTCATGTTAGATGTTATATACACTTGAGGCTTTGAATGATTAACATAATGATTTCATATGAATGATTGATGTAAAGTAGCAGAATGAGTGGAAGGGGAACGAGAAGTTCTTCGAGAAATCTGCAGCGAACTCATTGTTGTTCCACCACACAATTGCGTGGATCTACAAGTCAGAACTACGAATGCATCTTACCTAGAAATGCGAGGATGGTTTGTTATGTTATTTTTCGTTTAAAAGACGCCCTGCAAGCTAATATACGGGGTAAAGGGTCATTTCTGCGATCAGTAGACCTGTACGCAGAAAGTTTGCCTTCTAGTTAATTGTGTGCGAGCATTTATAACATGGCTTTGATATCTAACATAGTTTTCCGGACAAGAACTACGTTTCTGTCTGTCCGTCATTCTTCTCTCTCGGTCTTTCTCGGTTCTGCGATTCCATATTTCTCGCCAGAATCTCGATGCTCCATTAGTACTGTTTTTAATACAGGTCCGTATATTTGGCGTGCTTTCGGCCATGTCCCTTCCTTAAAGGTCAACATTGAATCAAAAATATTTGTAAACTTTATATTTTATTATTAAATGAAAACGGGCCATGAATTTTTAAAATTTGTATTTATGTTCATGCTTTACAGTTGCAATAAATAAAGTTGAAAGCAATTTACCTCTCCGGCTTCGTAATGATTCCTTTAATTTACATCTCTTGTAAATGACAGATTAGACAAACAAATTTTCATGTATTTAAAAAAACGTAAACGTAAGTTTATATATCCATTATGGACTTTAATATCTGCATCCTCTTGAGTGTTTTTTTTTTTTGCATACAACTTCGAAGAAAATTCGTACTTCTCTAAAATCCCCCCACGCGTTTATATATGTGGACATTCAGTTTAGAGAAGGTACTCTGGATGTAAATAAGTATGGTTTCTAAATAATCGCTTACCTTCCTTATATCCACACTGAAAATTGGCATCTCAGATGTAATCAACATTTCAGTTTTTCACGATATCTTAGGTCATGCTACTTTCCACTGACAAAATAATGGGGCGCATATTCACGATATATACAAGAATGACAACAAGCTTGACGTTTTTTAATGTTGAAGTAAATATTCCTCAACTGTTCACGTACGACCACGACCTTGGGTTTCGTTCGTTTTTCAGGGCAAGAGCCTGGAAATTAAGTAAAGAATGTGACGTAACTGTCTGTACTCGAAAATGAATGAAAAGAGGCTTATTTTAAATTTATACAGTATCCATTTCGATGTTGCATGAGAGTTTGAGAAATATTCGTCATGACGATGGGTGCCATGCATCTCCACATCCACGTGACACACTGTTACAAACTCAACCAAACATTAAAAACAAACGGTTTCCAACTTTTCTATCTTTCCCACTCCACGAATTTAATGCCAAATTAATTTTATAAGAACTACTGGTGTCCAGTAACGTAATATTTACAGTTCCTAGACTTTACACACAATGACTTGCCCAAATTTCATTCTCATCCGAATGTATGCATTGACAATTGTAACCACAAGATTAATAGTTCTGCTATTAAAAAGAAGCGAATAGAAATTGGCGCTGTAGGCATGTACTATGATGTGAAAGAAACATTTGAATTAATGAGGGACCGTAAATAAAAACGCGGTATTATTTATTCTATACAATAGCCTTCAATCGAGGTTTGCACTACTCAAGACTCCGAAACTTCTACTTTGTAGCCATAGTGAAGTAGTCTGAAGGCATACAAATATTGCTATTTACTTACACTTACAAAAACGTCACCCCACACAAACCACAAACCAGTGCCATTCATATGTAGCTGTAGGGGCGCTCAAAAGAAACTCTCACACAACAAAACCGCAATACATTCTCCACGAGCGGCGGGGGGCTCTTTTGCTGCGTCAGAGAAATTACGGAAAACGGCTTGTGCAGGGCTCTCTATGGCCTTGCGACTTTGGCAGAAAAAGAAGCTCAAGACAGAGCTCTGCTGTGACACACGCCTCTAAACACGCCTCCGCAGCCGCTGCCGCGCCGGTATGGGAACAGGCCCCGTTGCTCTGGGTTCGCAACGCACAAGGAGAACGGCGCAGGTCTACCTAATGCCGTTGCGTCCTTCTGGGCGAATAGGAGACGGTTGACAGAGTTTTGTCTTTGATCGAACTTCTTGGGCAAGTGCAAGGAATGCATCTGACCAATGCATTACGGCGTTGGAATGCAACGGAGCATAACTGGAACATACGTAGAACGCAGTCAAAATAGACAGATTTTTAGCATTTTTATTATACAGTTTTTAGAGATGTCGCAATAGGCATAGCAATAGCGTGGGATCAATAATTCAGCGGTTAAATGAAATCGCACAGAAAGGGAATCGGCTGAACGCAATCGGAATAGGATCGTTAAACGCAAAATGACATAGACTTTTTGAATGGTTACGTAGAATTTTCAATTCAAAAGTAATATCTGATATATATTTGTCTCTCGATCATTAAATATGTTTTCTAATAAGTACTGAAATCAAGCATATATTCAAACCATTCCTAATTAAAATAATGGAAAATAGTTTCACTGAGAAATGGATAAGTCGATTGCCTATTGAATTATGTGTATGTGATAAAATATCAAACCACTGGCAAAATCCGTTATAAAAAAAAATCAATCATTTATCATTTCATAATTACTCAAGACTTTGGAACTCTATCCCTTCGTTATTAATATATGATACCATAAAAGAAAGGGAAAGAGAATAAAAATATCAACTTTTCTGATAATATTTGAGGAAATTTACATTTATTTTTCATTGTGTTTTATTTATCCACTCACCATGAAAATAGTTGCTTGTATTCACGCAGTTACTTATTTCCGCGATGATAAATGGGCCTGTAATTAATTTCTTTTCGTTTTATTAATTCTTGAAAACTGCAGTTTAAAAAATTAACACTATAATTGCTTGTCTAATTTCACAACTCACAAATCACTTTATGTATCCGCAGGTATATTCTTTGAAGGTTTTCTGATTATAAAATATAATTATTTTAATTATTTTAAAAAAATTGAAGCGTGTCTTCTGGTCACACTTGGCTCGAAGTAAGTGTTCGAGGCTTTCAGTTTTCATGATAATTAAAACCCCTAAAGCGTGACGTCCACATTTTGGCGACCACATTCGAAAACACCCATAGCCGCGGGGTGCTCGATTGGAAACCCTTCTCGAACGCAGACAATTCTGCGACCTCGCTCCGCCCTCCGGCAATCCACCTCCCCTGCTCTCCGCGCGGAGGGGAGGGGGGGCGCGAGCCGCCGTTAACGACGCGAGCGTCCTTCGCCCAGCGCCCGGGCGCCGCCAGCGCCGCCTCGCGCCGGGTGACTAATGGCCGCCGGGGGGCGCTGGCCGGAGCGGTGCGAGACGGGGTGGAGCGGGGGTGGGAGGCGGGCGGAGGCCGAGCAGCGCCGGGTTAAGGGGCGGGTGAGGCGGGCGAAGTGGGAATAAAGCGAGGCAGACGGGATAATGCGGCAGGTGCGACGGGGACGGGTGAGCGGGTGGGAACGAAGGTGGAGAGAAGTGAGGCGGAGCGGGCTGCATTCGGCGTGAGGAGGGGTGGAGCGGGTCTTAGAGGTACGGCGCGCGGAGGAATGGGGGCGGGTCGAAGGCGGAAGCGGGGGGAGAAGAAAGAAGCTCTGGGCAAAGGCGGAGCGGAGCGGAGAGGGTGGAGGTGATAGGTGAGGCGTGAGTGGAGCGGGGAGAGGCGGATCGGAGGAGCGAGCGGGGAGCGCGAGCCGCAGTAGGCGAGGCGAGAACAAGATCGGGCATTGCGGAGCGGAGAGCGGCAGGGGGCGGGCGAGGGAAGCAAGAGTGGAGGTGGACTGAGGCCGAAGAGGTGGAGGCGAGGCGTGGCGGGGTGAGGCGGTGCGAGGGGGGGAGGTCTTCCTTTGATCTACGCCTCCACTCGCGCCTTTCGCCGTTAGAGCCGACAGGGAGAATAAGGCGTCTCGGATGAGCAGCTGCACGCGCTCCGCCTCAGCAGCCTGCAGCCAGTGACGAGGACGAGCTGCTGCAGGTGGGACATGGAGCAGTGCACCCTTAGGTGGGGTCACACACACAATGCCCGTACAATGCGAGATATGCGATTTTTAAAATGATGTAATTCATTTCCCATGCATTGGCCAAACTATGTAACATCAATTTTTTTTTCTTTCTACACCTGTCTGTACTTGGCGCGACAGCCCGCGTACGGGCGATGGCCTACCAGCAGCCCGGCCTCGCGGTCTTGGGTTGAGAGGTACGTGTGGTTAGCACGAAGTCATCGCAACGACGTATTCTGGTATTCTCTACCTGACAAGTGAGTTTTCTCATAGTCACACAGCAACATATATTGCGACATTGCAAGGAAACCACTATAATCTTGCCCGACTGGGAATCGAACCCGGGGCCGTGTTATGAAAAAGGAGGACGCTGACCAGGGGCTAAACCGCGAAAGCTCTTTCTATACCAGGGATAATACATTTAGGCGTCTCTATATCATTTTCAAGGTAGTCTCCAAGCTCTTCACTGTCACGTCACCCAAAGTCCCTTTTCTGTACACATTGCGCATGTAAGAATTGTCATAAGTTAGACTAATGAAACTTTGAAGGAGAAAATACCTTCGATGAGAACACATCGTTATGTCCTTTTGCAGATGTTGCCTACGCAATCCCTTCGCAAATGTCACACAAATTTATGTACAAAGTTCAGAAATTACGACACTTCACCTAAATTGATTTTACCAAAGTTTGAAGTCATGTAATTTTGGTAACAATTCACGATTCTTTTGTTTTTGTGGGTACCAATCAGGCACCTTTCACGTAAATCAGACAAACTAGTATACATTTTTCAAACTTTTTATGGAAACATGACGAATATTCGATGGCAAAAAATTGAATATGACTTTAGCTGTGGGAAAATGGCACTCCAACATAGACTTGTATATTCAGAGGTCGTGGATTAAAATTGAAGTTTTTTTCTAACTTGCGTCTTCTCTTGTGAGGGTTTTACATACGAGTCATTTGAGAGAACATTGCACATGAACCACGTTTCCTGAAAGTTTCAAAAATCATAAGAATTCTATGTTCTTAAAACTCGTATTTAAACTATTGATTAAAAATGTTTAATTTGAAAAATCAAATGTTACTTTCGAATGATTAGATATGATATTATATATTTTAGAGAAAATACGTAATAAATTATAACAATTTTCAAAAGGTATTCTTGTAACTGTTCCAAAGATTCAGTATTTTGGATACCATGGGTCACATTGGAGGAGAAGAAACACTCATTGTAGAATTAATATTGGTCATATAACATTTTGCGTTCTCTTTATTGTTAGTGCGGTGCTGTGTCATGGGTTGTTAGACAACTTTTCGACCATCCTGTCGTGATCTTCTTTAGGGCTAAAAGCGTTCTGTACCGAGTCTGCGACATCGCACAGAACCGTTTACACATGATGTAAGCGTAGAAGATATTGCAATTTTATTCTGAAGGATAAAATGAAAGTGTTCCGAAAAATGTAAAGAGATAGTATTTATTAATGTACAAGAAGGTGATCGGAGAAAATGTATTTGTAAAACGAGTCTGTTGATTAATACAAATTTTCAATAATTCCATTTTTTACGTGAAATACGAAATCAAAATATTCTCTGTAATTCTGAACAATAGTAGTTTACTGGGAAGAATCTGAATTCGATCCAATTTAAATGATACTTTTTATTGCCTCCATTTTTTTACATCAGACTCGACAACCTGATGTATTATTGTATTTTATAAAATATTTCAATATATTTAATTTTTTTATGTATGGTTTTGAATTAGTCTGAGAAATGTAGATTTAGGCATATTTTTATGTCCCATCTTTTCAGTGTGTGTAGGTATCACAACTTTTCAGTGTGTCGGTAAGTTTGTGAAGAAATTGATTGAAGGATGCAACACTAATTCAGCTCTCAAATCACCACTTTTGAAAGCATTAAGAACTCATTCTATAGTACAGTAAGCATATACATTAAATTGGAATGTTCCTACTTCGAAATATATTGCAATACTTAATAACAGTACATCGATGTTTGCAACGGAGTTCACAAGAGCTTGCATCATCGTTGTGTTTCGTAGTAATGTACATACAGTTACTATCACTCTTTGAAGTTTAAAAATCTAAAAGATATTTAAAAATATTTTCCGATAATAAATTACATTTCTTGAATTCTTGAATCTTGTCTAAAAACTGTAAATGTCATTAAAAACTGTAACCAATTTGGGATAAATGAAACTAAATCAACTTATTATTTTAGAAGTGTTCAAGGTGGATACAACTATACGAGACTGACCTTAAAGTTTCATATTGGTACATGTTTGAATAACTTCATAAAATAAAAACAAAGATAAAACAGAATATATATGACATCTTTTAAAATATGACGAAACGGACGTCTACAGAACGACTAAAATGTAGGAGGAATAAACGTGATAGAAAACGTGGTGTAATAGTATCTCCAGCGGCACGTAAAACCTAAGAAAATATTTGAACGTATTCATACTTGGATGTACCTGGAGAACAGAAACAATGACACATATGCATGTAAAACAAACGCGTCATTCAAGTTTACATTACCTTAAAAAATATTAAATAAAACAGCAATTCCCGGGCTCAATTCAAATGCTTGACCTTTCATTTTTTTTAAATGTTCGCATTTTCCCTCTCAATAGAGCCACGGTACTTCGTGCTTTAGAAAGTCATTTACTAGAATTCTTCGACTATGAATCTACTCTGTCATCGGCATAACATAGTTGTAAAAGGCCCTCCGTGCAGACGGGCGCTGCCCGTGTGAAAAGCGATGACATGGGATGACTCAACACTCCGAGACGTGGCGTAGCGTGGCTTGGAGAGAAATGGCAGGCAGGGTTTTGCAACTCGTCCGAGTAGGCGGCCGATCCTTGTGGAACGCCAGGCGTGCATTGGAGCAGCCACACCAACCAGCTTCCTTCTGGGGTTCTGGGGGCGTTGTCTAGTGGTTGTCATTTCTGTCAATGGGAATTTGCGAGAGGAAAGTGGTAGAATCAATTTGGAAAAGCAGGGGTGGAGGCTGCCGCGTTTCATACGTTAAACTTTACAGTTTTAAATTAATAAAATTACGCCGTTCATTTAAAGGTAAGAGATAAGAAATATTGGAGCGTTATTGAAAATTTCAATATTAATTTCTCCTTCTGAATGTTTCTTGAGTTTCACTTTTTTCTCAAAGCTTCTCTCCCATTCACTTGTTGTCTCTGATACACCAAACTACTGCCATTACATCAAGACCACAAGAGTACAAAGTACTTGTATACAAAATATGCGTTTAGTTTGGGTGAACAGTTGCAGTTGGCGAACTGTCTCTAGTGGACCAGTGAACTTTCGTCCAAGGATGTGCAAAACAGGATCATCTCGTGTAGTTTGTTCTCAAAATGGCTTAAAATTCTCGATAAAGAATTAGAAAGCATTCCGATATGAACAAGACCAACAACTTTTTTAAAATAATGGACTATTGTGATGAAGAACATGTAGATATTTAATTACAAGACAAGATATATAAGATACATCAGTACACACAATTCTTTCACCGAATTTCTTTAATACTGTTGCCCACGCTACTATCTACATTTCAATTAATTTTATATAATTTAGTGAAGTTACAACACACAGCTCCTTACGCAAATGTTAATTAAAATATATATTGGCACTTGCAAAATGCACTAATTCGAGTTTTAAGGTTGGATGTGTTCTACGATTTCATAAGAAGGGTTAGTGTTCATCATGTACATTATAAGTGTGAAAACAATTGTGCGTTTCAGAAAGTAAAAAAAAAACAACAAATTCTTTACATTCCCGAAATAAACTCGCAAAATGCGCCCGCCTACCTTGTAAATGTTTACGATTTCGTGTGATGTGATTTAAAATGAGAGCTGTTTTGAATAGTGCTGAAACAGCATTTCTGAACTGAGGGAATTGCGCAAGAATCAACTACCGTGCGGGTCGCGTGTCGTCTTTTCATAACGGTGCCGCCCAAAAGTCAAGGCAGCCCTCTCGGGGTCAAATGGAAGGGCGGAATCGGTGTCAAAGAAGGACACTGCACTTTGATGGGGCGTGCTTGCGGTGGAATTGCCACTGGTACCTGGAAAACAGGAATCGCTGTTGGGAAAACAATACGGGACATGAAGGTTGACGTAAATGTTGGGTTATGCATATGTTAAAGACCAAATCAAATTAAGAATCCGATTGAATAAGTGAAGAGACACTGGTCTAAACAGTTATGCAATAACGCACGCTTCAGCAGTTGCTTGAATATAACACAAATGTTAAGTTGGCTTAGTTTTAGAGCGTAGTGGATGAAACGTTTTTTGCACATTTAGAATACGAAGAATAAGATACACAGGATAAGAAATATGAAAATTGTTGATTGATTGATGTTGCCAAGCACGTCAACTGTTTGTTCATTAATCCCATTACCGTTGTCAATACTTTTTTATGCCTGGAGGTTGATGCGTACCTCTCCAGGCGGACGGTGAGCTCAAGCGCCGATCTGCACGACGGAGATGCGTGAGATATCTCCCATCCAGGTATCTCCCACAACGGGCCGCTGCTCAAGTCAAGGAAATCTCTAAGACTGATCTCGTGCGTGATCTCCCGACATGCGTGGAACTGTAATGCATGTAAATGTGTATGTGTGTGAGTGTGTGTCAGTTTGTGTGAGTGCGTGAGTGTGTGTTTGTGTTTGTGGGTAAGTTAGGAGGAGAAATGTGGGGAGGTTAGGAGAAGAAATAGCAAGCGAAGATCTCGGGTGGTCCGTGTCCATTTTTCATATGACGCTTCTCCAGTATTTTCCTCGCACTAGTCGGGGAAACCACGAAAAACTAACGCTAGACTTCCGACGCTAGATGTTTCCAGACAGCATTCGACCTACCCATTTAATAAGTGTCGAAAATCCGCCGCCGTTAGAATTCGAGTCCTAGAACTTCACGGTCAGAGTCGCTGCGGATGACAACTGTGCTACATGTAACTCCTGCAAATACTCGAAATAATATTTTTTAAATTCATACAATCCTACAAAGTCGAAGAAATTGTGACCACATGCAAATGAAATGGTTATCTTTCAAAATTCTTCTTCTAACGATTCAGAAAAACATTTTCAATAAACTAAAAATAAGTGCATGGCAGGTTTTCGTTCATTACGTCAACTACTTGCAACTACAATGCCTTTGCAATGTTAACTGCAATCGAAAATACTTGTGTACTGCGGGAATATAATTTTTATTGAAAGAGTATATGATAGTTATTTTCTCTCTCATGTTTGCTTCTTTACTTGCGAAAATAACCACGAGCTATTTCTAACTACTAGTGCTGATACAAGTCTCAAGCCACACAAAATTGTAAAAACTAACGCGGTATAAGAGGAAACTAACGCAGCCTTCAAGTAAAGTGCTGAACATTCAATTCGGCAGCTCCTACATATAAAATAGTTCCATTGTTGATTACTTGCTTGACTGTAAGACATAGAAGGCAGTAGAACATAGTAAGGCAGCAGGACTAATTTTGTGGAAATTTCCTATATAAAAATCTATCTCGAAGTCTCACATATGCGTATTTTAAAATATTAACGAAATTATAACTAGTTAACTACTCCCATTAACCCTCATCGTGAGTCGCACACCGCTCGCGACTTGCAGACGCGCAAAGGGGGAACGCTGATTTAGTTCGTCTGAATCCGCCACCTAATCCGATCCGCCTTTTAATTCGATGGCCTTCCGCAGAATTTCGGAATCAGCAGAAGTGGGCTACGCCAGTCGGGCGAGAGTGGGAGGGGCGAAGGGAATTCGGATCCGATTGCGGTGCGCCGAAAGGCCGAGGGCCGACGGTGGCGCGCGAGGGCGGGGGAACGGGCGACTCTCTAAATGCGCGGTTAACAACGTTACATCAACGCAACGCAAGGCCTCCGGCAAAGGTTGCGCGCGGGGCGGGCGCGGCGGCGGCGGCGGCGGCGGCGCGGCGGGGGCGGCGGCGGAGGCATGGGGAGCGATAAGTTGGTATAAGGTATCAGAACTGTTGTACTGCAGAGCTGTGCAAGGGGATAGCAGAACATTGATCGAAGCGTTGGATTTTTAAGGCGGTGAAACAATCCTCTTGGCTTTCTCTTCGGGGGAACGTTTCAGAGCCGGTTTCCCATGTTAGTAGATTTACTTGCATTAGAGAGATCCTCAAAGTTTAAAGGTAGGGGCGAGATGAAGGTGAGGTGGGGACAGGCGTGCGGGGCGGTGGGGGTGGGGCTGGTAGTCGAGAATGGAGTGAGCGGGTTATTATGGGGCGAGGACGGCGGAGTGCGGGGACGGGAGTTGGCAGGAACGAACGGAGGTTGCGAGGTTGTGGGCGGGGACGAAGTAGACAGGAACGGGGACGGAGACGGAAGT
>BOPP01000080.1:1625278-1640019 GCA_017312745.1 Gryllus bimaculatus
CCCTGGCAACTTCACCCGCAACAACCGCCGGGCTGACACTCCTGTCCGAGCGCACAGTGGAAAGGTGGTACGAAAATTTGGCGAAAAAATCTTCCAATATGTCTTCAAATATCCTCAGCAAAAGTGCATCTTGTTAGTCTTAACTCATTTGAACGAAGAATGTAAGTCACTCAGTAACTACAGTTAATGTATACATTAATACCTAACATGGGACGATTTCGGGATAAGAAAGTAAAAATATTTCAAACATTTAATAATAATATTGTATGGAAGATAAGATCAGAAAAATAAAATGTAACATGTATAACATTTGAAAATTAAAATGAAATGTGTGCAACATTTGAGGAAACTTTAAATACTCAAAAGGAAACCAAATATCATGATTCATAAATTTAATAAGTCATATCGGTACCAAGAAATAACTTCACATGTTAATTCCTCTATAACTTCCCATGTAACTTCACAGCATCAACTGGCGCAATAAACCACAAATTTTGCACTATACATCAGTGGGATATTCATTTCTTTACCTTTTTAAATCATATTCCTCACAATTATCTAAGGCTAGGTTTTTAATTTGCAAAAATAACTATTGTAAATCCAACTTTAGAATTTTTCTTATAGTGAAGATTAAACTTTCCGTTGAAAACTAATCTACTCTATAAATATTCCAATAAACCATAAACCATTAATGAGAGAAGAATTCAAAATATTTAAATACAATAAAATAATTGACATATTTTATTATTATGAAATTATATTTGTACTAATTTCAAATTGCACAGTTTCGTATTGATACTTCTTTACTTTAATAAAAAAGTAATTAAAAAAAAGCAAAGCGTAATTAAACGTAAAATCATTTTGCAGTTTATTCTGTATTCTACTTGTATATCTATGTGACACAGAGGTAACCCTCACTACGCTCAGTCAGTGCTGCCACTTCGGTTGCGTCGTGGCTTCTTTCCCTTCGTTGCTGTGCAGCTGTTTTCGTGCGAGGCGCGGACGTGTTGCTGAGCTGCAGGAAACAGAGGAGGATCGCCTGCGCGAGTCGTGAACATTTAATTCTCCGCGTGGAGCGACTGGAAGCTAAGGCTGTGCCGTTATATTTTCTTTCTCTATTAGAAATGTTAGTCCTGCGCCTGACGTCCTGAATAAGTTGCATTGTACACTGCCAGTTTGAATGGCTTTTGGATGAACTTCCGAAGAGAACTTCGTAATTGAAAATCAATAGAATGCACTCGGACTCAAATGAGCAGAAAACGAGTCAAGCGTTTTATCCATTACCATTTTAAACTAATTTGTTGCTTTTTTTGGTGAATAGATATTCCGATGCTCTCGTGATTATGAATGCAAAAACTGTGTCGGGGTTGGCTTCCAGGCAGAAATGTCGTTAAAATCTGCCATTGAAACAATGCATTCACAGTATTCTTTGATGGCTGAAGAATACATCAGCACTATTATTTTAGTGAACCACTCTTTGAAATGAATTAATTATGTCTTTTGCTGTTTGATACAATAATCGTTAGAACCGCTGAGACAGAAGATAATATTTTCTTGTGGAAGTGCAGGGTTAGCAGAGAACACAAAACGTATCAATTCCGCATTTCAATTTGATGTTTTCTCACGTACCTTGCACTATTACTTTTAGTAAACTATTTTACTTCATTATATTCTCAATCTCTAATGAACTCTTCTCAAAATGAAAATGAATTATTTTTTTCAAACGTTTCCTCGTACCTCTCATGTCCTGCGAAGTTATTTTATCTCGTAACTTATGTGTTTCAAGTATTTCTAAACCATACATCAGCTCTACAAAAGCATTGATGGGATTCTGAAAAACAAATTCAGCGACTATCTACCTCGCCTGCGTGAGCGCAGTAGCATGAACGCAGAAGAACCAACAGAGATGTAATCGAGAGAGAATTCATTTTCTTTCGAGCACAGACGCAAGAATCCCCGAGAAAGCACTATGCCGTAGGCGGTGTCTTTGAATCCAGCAGCTTCGATCCGACGGAAAAGCAGTCGCCAATATCGCCCTGCAGGTTGCTTTGTGCAGCTGGCAATATTCCTTCCTCTCTGCATCGACGCTATGCAAATACGTGCCCAGTCTACTCCTCACGTAACGTGGTCTTGAAACTCCAAGTGACCAGTTTGAGAGGACGGCTTCAGTGAACGTGACTTGAATTTTGATATTGTGTACTTCCCTGCCTTTCGCACTTGTTCACTTTTGTGAAGTCGGTGTCTAAGCGACTGTATTTGAAGGATTTCAGACTTTTTAATTCAAGTGCTGATTTAAGATAACCCCTTACTTTCTGTGGTACAATCGAGTAGCGTCATTGCTATGGTGGTGTCTGAGGGTTCCCAAAGATGGTTAAGTATGAGTATGGGAAAATTAAACATTTAATTTAGAGCGTAGTTTAAACAATAATTACGAAAACACTTTTCGTCATTTTGAAGCAAAAAAAATTGAATTTATTCGTATTTCCAGTTGCAATTAAAATTTGTGAAAGTATATGACTTTATACATTAATATTTACTTCACACACTTTACATATTTACAACCGCACTCAAATATTGAAATATATTTGTAAGTTATAAATGTAGAAAACATATAGAAATTGTTTTGTAAAATCTACAAACCGACATATCTGAACAACAAACAAAATAATATATAACTTACGAGATATAGCTCCTCAGAAAACAACTATTGTACAAAATTTCAAGGAACAATACAAAGAGTTTCCTGTAACAGGAAAGAAGTGCACACCATCAAAAATGAAATAAAAAAACGACAGAACTGTGGTGATGACTTACTTACCATACATTAACATACATATATGATATACATTTAAATTTACAAAGAACACCATATTTTCTTACAAACAAATATATCTGATATTAAGGAAACCTTTCAGGATATCGGTGGATACTATAAGAAAATTCAAGAAGACTCAATATTTAAAAAAATTGCTTGTTAGGTTCAATTTATAAAAATGTATCACCTGGGATGTCCTAGACCCTAGCGCAGAAACGATGAGCTAAAGAAGGCGATGATTTTAAGTATTATTTTATGTAAGGGAAAACTCACTTTTCTAGGAAAGTAGAAATCATTTTCCTAAATTATAAATTAATTTGTTAAATGTAAAATAATTCATCGCAATTAGTGATAAAAGTAGAAATACAATTAGTAACTCAAATAAGGAGAATGTAGTTTTTTTGTGCTATTCCAATATATTTTTAGTCACTCATAATGAGATTCAATTGAAATCCATGCATTCTATTAAAAGACTAATTCACTCCTTTATGAAAAACATTATTTTCTGTTGAGTCACGGAACGCCATATATCTTTAAAAATATTCTCTACGCCATTGATGTCACATATTACATTTAGGATGTTATTTTTTTATTTTAAAATCTTCCAATGAAATTACTGAACTTACAACGTTTCTTTCAACAACCTATTGCACAGGTCACAAAATATGTACTCCTGAAAGAAAAAATAACGGTGATCATTAGAATCTATTATACCATAATTGCAAGTACAGCGTATTCAAGTAACGGCAACTGATGATTAAATAACGGTTAAGAGAAAATATGAACTGTGATTACAAGTGTATAACACAAGTTTCTACTCGACGGCAGAAGATGGTTTATCCTCTTCAATATGTCATGACAATTCAATTTCATTAAAACAATAAGCGCTAACGTATCCCTTCAGTTTCACGAATAGCACGTTCTTACAAACAGTAATAAATCAAAAATTGTTTTTATTACATGTACAGCACTGAAGCAGATATTTATGCTTGAAGCATATCATCTATTCTTGAAGTATTGCGAATGGTTCAGGTGGCAACCAACCCCAGAGGCACTGTTTCGTTCTTTGTACTGAGAGTTCGCGCTTATGACGACAAGAATCAAATTATTCTTTATTTCTCTGGGAATAATAATAGTAATAATAACAATAATAAAAAATAATAATATTAACAATATTAATAATCACAATAGACAATCCGATGGCCGGAAGCGGTAAGGCAGTAATGCAGTGTGGCGGTCTCAGACCAAAGGATAGCGGGTCCGAGTCTCGCTTCGGGCATGGTTGTCTTTGTATGTTCGTGTGTGTCTATATCATCATTATAATTTCATCCCATCCCCCAGGGCTAGTCACCCTGGGGTATAGAAATGGAATTAGGATTAAATGTTGTTTACCACCACAGAAAAAGTAACGTGCTCCTAATCCGATAATCAAGTCTGAGGCTCCGTGGGATGCATATATCGCGTGGCCCCATAATGGCCGATTCGAGAAACAAGTAATAATAATAATAATAATAATAATAATAATAATAATAATAATAATAATAATAATAGTATAATTACAATAATATAATAATAGTTTTAAAGTTCTTAAATTATTATAAAAATACCATATATATGGCTTTAATGATTCGTTCGGAAAGAAAGTTGTCGATAAATTTTAAAAATAATTTGGAACAAATATTTAAATTGCAAACTATTGAACTAAAGGCAGTTTACCTTCAGACTTGCCACACTGTTTGAAATCTTTTACAGTAAGCTCAAGTGCAATAGGGTGAATTCCCTTTTTATAACAGCTGAATCTTGGTCCTAAAACCAAAAGAGAAATTCCTAATGCACAGATTCTACTGAGAAAAAAAAACATTAATGTGGATAATAATAAAAGTAATGAGGAGGAGAAGGAGGCTAATTAAAACAAATGTGAAAGCTACGCATGACAGTTTGTCATTATCTTGCGCGCAAATATGGAAATAGCAAAGTTTAAAGTGTCACTCTATTGAGCTGCGACACACGCGTGAACAATAAAAATAATAACAGTGAATCTTTACGATTAAGCAACTCTGTCGACACTGATAATAACTGAGTGGAGTTTTTTGGACTTTTATATGTGCTGACATTCAGCTGCTGTTTCTGAAGACAGCAAGCGTTAATAAGGCCATAGGTCAATCCAACCCAGCGTCGTTGTGTAATAAACAACTACCTGGAAACAGGAGAGGCGAAATATTAAGCGGTAAAGTTCCTAACAAAGTCTCATTTTTAAATTTCCTCTCAAATGTAATTACTTGAGATAACTTACATTTTGTAAGAGTTTCTTCAACTAATTGTATTAAAAATGACCCCAATAACATGTTTCTTCTTGCAGAGCTGTCTAGGTCATAAAACTCCAAAGGTCAGCTCAAATGTTTAGGAAACTGGTAATTTCTTTTTTTTGTTTTTCTTTTGTTTCTCTTTCTCCCTTTTGTTTCTCTTTTCTTTCTCTTTCTCCCTTGCATTAAGAAAAATACAATTAATTTCTCTGACCTAACAACGGTAACGGTAGTAGAAGATATTAAGCAATGTGCAATGTGTGCAAAGTTCAATGAACGCTAATGACATTCTGAAGTATCGTGTCAATGTCGACAGCTTCAGTAGTAATAAACATAGAACTAATAAAAACTGCTTCGACGAGGAGAAAAATTGTGGTGCTTCTATGGAAGGGGATAGAATGGAACTAATTATGCAATATATTGCTAGTAGCGCCAGTGTATATGACAAGAAAAATAGCTGAAGCAAAAACAAGTGAAGAATGTAGATGGTGATGTACGAGCAAACTGGGTTATAACTAGTACATGGGTTATTTATTATCTGCTCCGGTTATGAGGATTTATCTTTTGATTTGTCATTTATCCCCCCCCCCAAATAGGTGATTAGTGACGTATATCATTATGTCCATCTTAAAATGGTCGAAAAGGTGTCAATAAAAATCTAATAAGAACCTAAATTAACATATCATACTTTGAGAGTTAGTATCTGGAGTTGGGGAGAACCCAAAATATTGGCTTGTTGTAAAATGAAGACAAACACACAATAACAAAACGGAAGTACCCTTCCTTACTTATACTTAGTGTTTACTGTTTAGTGTTTATTTTGTGTGTGTTAGTGTATGTTTCCCTGGAGAGAGATGAATAGAAGAAAATAGCATAGCAAGCAATGTAATGAGCTGTAATGAGCTTTAAGGTTTTACCATGAAACAGAAGAAAGATGGAGAAAAAAAGATAAAAAGATGAAAAAGAAAGGGAAGAAAAAAATGAAGAAAATGACAAAGTAAGGTGAGACGGGAAGGACGAAAAAAGGAAGAAGAGAAAAACGATAAAAAGAAAGAAGAAGAAGAAGAAGAAGAAGAAGACGAAGAAGACGAAGAAGAAAACGAAGAGGAAATAGAACAGAAGAGGAAGAAGAAAAAGAAGCGGAAGAAGAAAAGGAAGAGAATGAAGAAAAATAAGAAGAAGAAGAAGAAGAAGAAGAAGAAGAAGAAGAAAAAGAAGAAAAGGAGCACGAAAATAATAAGAAAGAGAAATTTGAAGAAGAAGAAGAAGAAGAAGAAGAAGAAAACAAAGACATAGATGGAGACAATACACGACATAGGGGAGGTTGTCAGCGGCATCGTCCCCTACCGCGCGGCGCGTGCGTGACTGCGCTGGCGCCTTGAGCAGCGGAGGTCAGAATCGCCTCCAGGCGCCCCCACAGCTCCCCCCATCAGCCCCATCGATAAACATTCAACTGCACAAACAATTGAATTTACCCCCTATAACTCACCACATCGCGCTCCTAACTATCAACTTCTTCTCCAAAATAAAAACATTAAACCGAGCCACCCATTACGACCTAGCCACCACCTACCAGCTCCCAACTAGGATAAAAAATAGATACCCATTAGATTCATTCCTCAGCATATTTTCAGAACTCAATTAATCCCTTACGTGCTCTGTGAGTTTCCTATTCATGTGTAGTTAGATATAATAGAAAAATTAGCATTTAAGCAAAATATTAAGTCAGAAAATACATATGACGTAGTACAAATAATACTGAACTCTATACATTAATTCATTATAAATATTTTAGATAAAGTCCTAACCCCCATCGGCGCTCAAGACCGGATTTAGGAATAAGCTGAGAGTAACAAATTTCAATTTCGGGAGCAAACCGCGTGACCGACGCGATCCTACACCAACCACCTACACAAAGCATTAAAACGCTCTGTGTTCGAACTGCAAGGCAAAATTACACTGACCTTCGGCTTCGCCGGAAAAAAATAGGAGAGCAAACGTTGACACACGAATTTTGGGGTTAAATCATCTCGGAGTAGGAAAGAACAAAATGATCAGACACTTGATCACATGAATATCTCGAGAATGATAAATTTCAACTTGGAGAGCATATGTATGCAAACAAATTTGTATCAAAATCGTTTACCTACGAGTAGGATAGAATAAGATGATCACACACCTGTCCATATTGAATGTATCAAATATTTCAATGGTATTGGGATCCTTTGTTTGTGTCAAAGGCGTGATTCTCAGGTAATATATGCATGCTATGAAGTATCCTTCAGACTGTACCACATGATCGAAGATTCCCAATGCTGTACAACGTATCAATACATCAAAAGTTCTCCTACGTCATGCAACTGGTGGTGGAGTAAGATGTAAAAGTATGTCTGTCTTATATCTCGTGCGTTATAGTCGACCTTAAGATAAAACGGATCGCAAATAGCATTGGTGGTTAGCATACTAAATCTCGTTATGACAGTGAGCTCTCTCGCATCCCAGCCAAGATCCGGTCACTGACAGAGTCATTTGGAGTCGGCGAATCTCACTCAGACTTGTTTTAATATTTATTATTATTATTATTATTATTATTATTATTATTATTATTATTATTATTATTATTATTATTATTACTACTACTACTACTACTACTACTATTATTATTATTATTATCCCTAAGGTGATTCATGGGTAGCCCACTAGCTTCCCGTGGTGCGATCCCAGAATCGATTTCCGGTCGGGGCAATAATAGAGATGCAGCGTTTCTTTCAAATCCGTTTGTTTCTGTGGCTTTATGACGAATAAAAGCTCAGGCACGCGGAATTTGCAACGTGGATAGAATAGGTCATGTTGGCCTCATGTGTCTCCTACCTCCCCCCCCCCCCAAGTGTGGGAATTGATCAATGGTCAGGCATGGGGGACAACGTTAGCTTGCCGACAATCGTCTTAAATGCCAAACACACACATTACTTATTATTATTATTATTATTATTATTATTATTATTATTATTATTGTTATTATTATTACTATTATTATTGGCTTATTATTGTTATTGTAATTTTCCCAGGATCAGCATTTCAGCTGAATCCCTCAGTACGATAAGATTTTTACTCCTTGAAGTCTGAATTATGAGATGATAGGATTATGATGAGGAGTGAAGCGATAATCACAAATACGACCATGTCTACGCAGAACTCGAACCTGCAGCCTCCTCGGCGCCGACGACGACTGCCACAACCGTTATTTATTAATATTACTACTAAATATTATTTTAATTTTTTTAACTTTTTTAAAAGAATTTTAATATACCATCACAATAAGCATACGCGAGCAATGGGGTCCCTGTGTCGCCTGTCACAATGGACCCTAACAGCTAGCGCCAGATGCGCCGTCTCCGCCAGCGTGACTCGGCGCCAGCGCGCCAGGCGGCGTTGTAATCGCCACAAGGCGCCTAACAGCTCCGCTCCGCCTGAGCAATCGCCGCCTTTCGACCTTTCGCCGCCGCCGAGGGGATTATGCGAGCTACACATCACGCGCGTGTCGCGGCGTCCATTCACGCCCCGCGAAGCCATTCGCTCTCGCGGAGCCATTTGCGTGACAGGAGCCGGCTCCCAGCGGGTGCAACACCACTGTCAATTGGCAGGCTACGGCACGCGTCGAGAGTCGAAGCTATAGAATGGTTAATGGACTGATTAATGTTCTATTTGATCAATGGATAAGTCGTTGTTGTATAGTGTTTTCAAGAGTAATGACACGCTTATCATTCCGTATTACCATCTCACTTCTTGTCAAGGTAAATCAAATATGGTCGTCTCCCTTTTAAACAGTGTAATAGTGCAAAAACTGCACCCATCCATTTCCCACAGGATAATTTGTTTGCATTCGTTTTACTTATGTTGGTTTATCACTGCTTGGCGGTTTATCACTGTCGATGGACGGGCTAAATGTTGAAGAATAATTGCTGCATGCAATGGTCAAGGTTCTAATGAATACACATGGCTAATGAGCTGCTAAACTGGCGATTCATTGAATTATTAGATTAATTGCTTTTACCCCTACGTTGTTCTTTGTAGAGTATTTTATATGTAGAGAACATTATCACCTCTTTCGCTTTACAAAGTTAGGTATCTCTGATTATTGTTCCTCCAACCGTAGTTGCAGTTGCGAAGTTGTATTGAAGGAAACGATTCTAGAGGCAGTGCTTTCTCTTTCAAATACTCACTTGAGTACTACATGTGATTAGAAGAAAACGCAGAGTCATTGACGTATGGACGAGCAGGTAGTAATTGTAATTCTGTGCTGACACTCAAGAGAGGTGACGTATGCACTCTAAGCGTTGATGCTTGTCTAGCACAACAGTTTCATGACGTTGTCCATCCCTTAAGGGTTCGCTACGATTTCAATATCGTCGGGGGAACGGCGCGAATCCAGAGCCAAATTATTAGAGATCTGTGAAAGCTTTAATACGAGTAACAACAGCAGCATAATTTAGTAGCAATAAAATAGTGTTCACTTTGACTATACCAGCCGTGAAATTAATACCAATGGCGTTGAACTTTACATCTGGTAAGCACTAACCAATATTCTGCATCTCCAAACAATTACCTGTTTTTCTAATCGCTCTTTCTTAGCTCTTCCTGGTTGGACAATTACCTCCTTACAAGTGTGTACTTGGAAGCAAAATCGCAATAAAATTAATATGTAGTGCATTCAAAAAGGATTTGGAAGCTGATTTCTTTAGGAGATTGTCTTACTAAGTATCACTCATGCTTTGTAAATTTCCAAATAAATTCCCTTATCGCTAACCAACTCGGAAATTTATCAGAAATATTCATCATACTGGTAGTTCTACCTATAATCAATATCCAATAAGTAATGAAAACTGAGGTAGAACGTCATACAATTACAAAAGCACGATCTCTTAGGGTAAGAATTCAGTAGAAAGACTTTCCTTCGGAATGCTTGAAGTCCCAATTGCCCAGCGAGCTAACTGGGAACCAGGACGGCGGAGGCGGGTAAAGAACTGAGCGTTTTGCGTTTGTTTACGGTGCACGCGCACCGCAGCGAGACAAAGTCTGCCACTTTTCGAGGGGAATGATTCGTGAAATGACTCGCCTTGTTCACACCGCCCCCGCCGCGCACGTCCCTGCGCCGCTGCCATTCCCCTCGGCAGGTTGGTAATTGCCATCTCCACAGTGACATTTTGCCGTGGAGCAGGAGGTGTCTTTCCTACTATTCCTATACGATGTCGTGTGTGTCGTTCCTACTATTACTATACGATGTCGTGTGTGTCTTTCTACTATTCCTATACGATGTCGGGTGTGTCTTTCCTACTATTACTATACGATGTCGGGTGTGTCTTTCCTACTATTACTATACGATGTCGTGTGTGTCTTTCTACTATTCCTATACGATGTCGTGTGTGTCTTTATACTATTCTTATACGATGTCGTGTGTGTCTTTCCTACTATTCCGTTCCATTATCCGTACACATGGATCGAACAACAATAATCGCATCACTTATCCCTTCTTTTGTCTTCCTAACCTATTCATGACATCACCAAACCAATACATACTTTCTAATTTTCCCCCAACTATCACGTGTGAAAGAATAGGTCCAAGCAGTAATAAAATCCATGTGAAGAACGCATATCTTTTTCTACCAAAGTTCACAACTTCCCCATCTGTCTTAAAACTTAAAATATTAAGAACCAATGAATTTGAATAACTATACCATAATAATTTATTCTATTGATTTACAAACATTGATTTATAAATTAAATCCTACTATTCTATTCTATCATCGATTTATAAAATTCAATATTAAAAATCGTATATTTTTTACCTTTATCCTAACGCTGACAGTGAACAATCCGTTTCAAATTCACTTTAACGCTTAATCAATAACAAATACAAAAACCAAGAAATCACCTATTCCTGACAGCCCAACATTCCAAACACACGTATGATATCATTGAATCTTAGTAAAGTTACGCCTCTTCTATTCGACCGTCAATCTATTACCAACACTTGTCTGACCTGAAATTCTCACAGATCCATTGGTCGCACTCCCCCTCTCCCCGATCTTCTGTGGTGACGAAGGCTCCTTCGCACCGAATGAACTTGATTGAATGAATTGACAGTCTTATTTTACCGTTCGCGAACTGTCATCTGCCACAGCCTACTTCCGGGTCTGACGACCGCACTCCAATTTCGGCTACCCTTCCTTCCATCCTTAAACACTACAGAGAAATCTAGATATATTTCCTTAGCGAGAAACAACCATCCCTTTTGAATTTAAGCTGCACGCGTCAATTACTTAGAGGCATCTTTTACATACAAATAAACTTATCTAACATGGACAGGCGGCATTTACCCTCCTCCTCAGATTCTGTTCCCCTTAAAATCCAACGGCTTCATCACGTTTCAACCGACAACATTCGATAATAACAGTCCTATACGCCCGTAACTTTCCACCACATCCGCCGCCCGCGTGCAACACGCACCTCGCCTCACCTCTCGCAACGTGTGCGCGCCATGCGTCCTGTGTTTATAATATCTCCCCGCGGTTGTGGCCGCAATCGACTACAACGCGGCGCTGTCGCTGTCCCACGCTCAGCTGCGGCGTCGGCAGCGCCCCCGATCGGACCCGGCGTTTTACGCATTCTCCCGTCCTCCCGCGATCCCCCCACGCCCCCAGCATCACCTCCGCAAAAGCGGCTGCTCCTTCCTCTCGCCCTACCTTCGCCTCCAAATGACAGCTTGCCACACCGTAATGTAACGGTTGCGAGTACTAACTATACTATCGACTTCGTTTATTTATATCTTTCAGAGTTATTGCCAGGTGAGCAGACGTTTTGTGCGAATGTCCCTTGCAGTGGTCTCCACTGAAAATAAGACCCGCCGTAATGTCATTGTCGTACACAGTTGTAAAGGTCTCATATCATTAAAAGTCCTCAGTATAAAGCCAATCTCCTGAAAAATTTAATACCCCGTGTGTATGCAGGCAGATATCAGAAGACTGCTTACTGAAGGCGGCTCAGTTGGGGAGTGTTGCAGTTCAGCAAACGTGGTTGATTGCAATCGTGCGGCCAAAATGTTTCAGATGCAACATCCTAAGATCTCCTGTTGCGCATGCTGCAAGGAGCTCGTAGTAATACGATCTCTAATCTACTACCTGGGCTACAACACGTGATACTCGCTCAGGGAGTTATATCCATTGCCCCGAGCAGTCTTATCGTCCTTCCTACACTCAACCGTTTAACCCTCCGTGCCACCATGCACTTTATGTTATTGTAACACAAAAACAACCTATGTTCACTTATTGAAATTTATTCCCGTCAGTTTATTCCGGGATCACAGAAATGTCTTTTGTTAAATATTCAAGAAACGACCACCACAACTCATATCCTGAAAGAAATCACGAAACACACGTGTTTCGTCAACTTGAGTGTTCACTCAGGTCTGCTAGGTCAGACCGCTTATTCCTGACGGGCTACAACTGGAACACAATATGTCAAACAGCTTTCTCTTTATCCCTTTATATGAGTTTACTCCCAACACGACTCCACTGGTCATATCGATGATCTTGAAGAGGGATATGTTCCTGAACTCTGGAAAGGCCGTATACGTTTCTACTAAAGAGTATCTTTTCCGTCTCGTTTCTTCGTAACCCCAGCGGCGGAAATGCCGGGGCAACTACCCCAACAAACGCGCAACAGACTGCGAAAATCTTCCCTTACAATTACGCCCTAATCTAACACACATCACTCACTGCTCTGACACTCGGCATGCACATATTCTCCAGACAATCCTGCATGCCTAAAGCTCAACCCGGGACTGGAGAAGTGCTCCACAGGTGGGGAACCTGGTTAGGAAACCTGCAAGTGGAGATATCTTAGATCGGTACAGATCTCACCTCCTAGCGGGAACAGTTCACTGCGTGAAAGACTAAACATACACTAACAATACGGAACTAATGACTAACGAGAAGACCACCGATATGGTCGAAACGTTCGCCACACACAGCCTCAGACCGCGTCACGCTGACAGCCAAATCACGCATAAGTGACACTAAAGGCATTGCTGCGCCCCGAAACACAATGAATCGCTCGTCCATATGTAGTTGCGGGGCACCGGTGGAACAGGGGGCCACGCCCTCAGCGCCCGTTGCCCAAGTGACACTCGCCAGCGCCCGGGAAACAAAGCGCGCGGCACACGCCACCGATGGGTCGCGTCGCGAGCGGCGGTTTTCTCCTCCTTCCGAGTCAGCCCGCCCGGGACGCCCGCCCAGCCGTGCCACAGCGACAAAGCAGCCCTTACGCAATTTAGCACAACGCTTGTTCACTCGCAAAAACAAAGTCACAACCGTACCAGAAAAACAAATGTGCACTCACCAGTCGTGCTAGGAAAACTATTTGTAAGTTTCTAACAATGCAAAATTACAATCTGAAGATTATACGTTCGCAAATGTTAATTTAAAAAAACATTTTTCTGTTAACATTAATTTAACAAACGTTTATGAACGCTTGCTGAATAAATATAGCTCTTTCATTTAACATTTGCCAGGGCTCTCAGACACCGCAAGCATCTGTTGCTAATTTTTCATGACACAACGAATCCCATCTTTGCAGTAAAATATAAGGAGAAACTATTGAAGACCTTCTAACCCAATTCGTAATTGAATTTAGCTATTATGGGATTGCTGTACACTAATGTCTCTATACGATTTTTTTCTCCCGTTCACCATTTTCGTTCCAGTTCCGAGCTCAATCAGGAAAGAAAATTAAAACTTTTCATCCTTCGATTAGATTCTTACGCTTCGCTCATATTTATGCTGATACATTAAATGCCTATCACTTTGGAATATCTAGAAGCACCTTTTCGGAATAATAACACCAATAATCCTAAACATACAACCATATATTACTTATTTACTACTAATATACAATCAATATCAGAAAATTAAACCTCCTTCGCTCATTGTTGTATTCGTCATTGCCTTAATATACACTCTCCTTGGACCGGTTACGTTCGCCTTTCATTTTCACTACGTACTCCTTCACTTAACAAGAGCTGTTAAACGATCTCGTACAACCGTTCACTGCAGAAAACTACGCCTACATAAAAACCGCACTCATGCCCCTTGTTCCTACGTCGTCGCGAAACGAGTAAACATCAATAAAGAGCAAACAGAGCGGACATTCATTTAACACATGTTCAACTCAATTGCGACCCGAACCGTGCCGGAAACAGTCCAGTGCTGCTCAAAGTCATAGAAAGGACAAATCGGTGCAGTGCTTCAATGCGCAGAAGCTTGCTACGACATTAGCAACCACTATCGATTAATGAAGCTAGCGCGTTCATGTCCAGAGAACTAGTATCTCTCCAAAGCAAAATGGGAACGATATTTTATTTTTCGTGCCGACAATCCGTTCTGAATATGATGAAAATAAATGGGAGCGTTTCCATTCCAGTGTGATTATAAACAACACGACCATCCGTATACGATAGTGTAAAGACTACACACAAACATCGTTATTTCACTAATAGTAGAAAGACACAACCACCCGACATCGTACTATAGAAATGCAGTAGAACAAACACACACACCTACGTAATA
>BOPP01000080.1:1656380-1701107 GCA_017312745.1 Gryllus bimaculatus
CGGGCGGCGGGCGGCGAGGAAAACGAGGGAGGGCAGCAGGAGGGGCGGAGACAATGGTGAAGGTGGCGCCGGCGCAAGCTGTACTTGCGTTGTGTAAACCTGCATCCGTGTCCACTCGGATCAGTCAGTGGCCAGTGGAATAGCGACGCCACCAGCCACTGCGATGGGCGTTTTCTCCGGTGATTGCTATTGAGTACTAGCATGTGCAATACGCTTGTTTGCCCTTTTTCCTTTTTACCCAATTGCGAATTCTTGGGCCAATTCTATTTTTACTGTGCATCGATTTGAATGAAAGTAGAAGGATTATTCCAAACGTTACGAGATTTTTGTATTTCAATTCCAAACACGTTCACTATCAAAATGGATCGAAAATGGAAAATAAAAATCAGGCCAAAATGAAATGGAAGTGTGTATTTTTAAGATGTTAATTTACGCACGAAAACAATGGTTGAGAGGTAAAAATATTTATTCCTGAACGAATTTCTCACAAAATAAGATGACTCACTGGTAGTGTCAATGAACGAAGAAATGCCCGATAGAGTGCTCTTTTGAATTTTTTAATGCTTGGTTGGGAATAAAATGCAAGTCACACGAAATGAAGATAATGCACCCTCGTTTTTGTAAATAAGGACATTGATCCATAGTAATTACCTATAGTATGTCCGAAACTTGTCTTTGTATGTCTTTATATGTTGTATATGATTGTCTGTATGTCTTTATATGTATAAGCACTGCCACAGAGCGAAAGCTCATCAGCAAGAAATAAGTATTATTATTATTATTATTGTTATTATTATTATTATTATTATTATTATTATTGTTATTATTATTATTCTCCCACCGTGAAAGTCTTCTAGAACAATTTTGACAATACTATTTTTTCGGCTTTTGACCGGTTTTTCGGCACTTTCCCCCCATTGTGCGGCGGCAGCGGCGGCGCCGCTGGCGGCCAAATGTCAAGGAACTCGCGCGACAGACGGACAGACGCGCGTCCTTCACGGCGCGCTCCGTGACTACCACGTTGACCTATGCACGCTAACGGAGGAACCCCCTCGCGCTTCGGGAGCAGCTCCCTCTCTCTTGGGGGGCGATTACAATTAGTGTTTGGAATCCACACTAGAGAAAGATGAACAAAACAATAGTTTAATGCCTGTTTTACTCGGTCATTTTTGCATCCTTTTGTCATCATATTTCTTTACAGAAAGTTGATGGAAAAAGGACGTTCGTTTCTACGCAGTATGTTTCAGTGCCGAAACTAGATGAGAGAGATTCCAGCGTTTTACACGGTCATTTCTATCTTTGTACGTAATCGTGAAGAAAATACTTCCTCCAGACGCCGCATACAGACAGCGCTGAAGTTCAAACATTTGAACATGGCATCGGTGGTAACAAATTAAGTTAGTTTAGATTAGGGCCGAGCACGGGATACGACAATATTAGAATACAGTACATAATTTACTTCTCACTACATACCCACTTCACATTACAATTCAACACATCAGAACGCTCTCACGCAACTACAAAATGAACATATCGCTCCACACGCATATCAAACCAGAGAAAGTGCTGTAAAGTGCCGTCAGGAGTGCACTAGTGAAACTGGATGTAATCAGTACCGAAAAATTAAGCATGCGTCATTTTTTCGTACAATTTACATACAGTCTGGTCTGTAACTTTTCTGTATCGGCGGAAAATGATGAGAAAAATGATCGTGTAAAACAGGCTTAAGTAAGGGGTGTCTAACGTTCACGGTCTCATGGGTCACAACTAAAACCTGTAATATGGTTGCGAGATATTCTTTCATTACTCGGGCGAACCACACGTGACCCCGTCTTGTAGATCTCGGTAGTTTGTCTCGTAACTCTGAATCCGGGGTGGTGAAACCATGCGTGATACCATGTGGAACCATGCATAACGCAGTGAAACTAATTGGGTACATTTTGAATTTACTGAACAAAAAATCGTAAAATCTAAACCTAAATATATTTTTTTACATTAAAGGGATGTTGATCCCTGCAGAGCACGTGCGCTAGGCGCACTGTGTTCTCGCCTGACATGAATGCAAGGGATTTTCTCGTTGGTCTAATAACATTTCGAGGGGGCCACATTAAATGGCACCGCGGGCTACATGCGGGCCCCCAGTAGGACAACCGCTTGTTGAAGTCATTCTCCAGCACAGCAAAGAAGTATGCGAGTAGTCCGTTTACGAGAAGTATTCTGAAGCAGTAGTAGTAGAAGTCATTAGTAGATACATACAAAAGATGTTGTATCGTATAAAGAGTATGATGTTGTGGATATGGCGAAATCATCGGATGCTGAAATAGAAACGATAGCAGAGAATAATTTTCTTTTTTAAGACGCTGCGATGTATCCTTAGATATCATTAAATTTAGTACACGAATACTAGTGAATAAACTATTCCGAGACAGTACTTTGCTTACTGAAAATGTTTTCAAGTACTGATTTTACTCGCATGAAACATTACTGGTCATTTGTAGCAAGGCAGTCATGTTAACCACAAATGTTTTTTTCGAATACACAAAATGAACTCGAGGCGCAACGTACTGTGTTTTGTTAACTTCTTTTAACGTTTTATTAAAAAAAATTAAAAGAATTCTTATTCAACCAAAAAGAACAACGTGCATTTTTGTTCTAAAGAATTACCTTTAAGGATAATGTACTGAAAATAATGTACTCGCACTATATATAATTATTTTTCATTTCGCCTCTATATCCACCCTTCTCACTTTCACTTCTTAATTTTCTCTTCCCACCTCTCCTTTCTCATCTTCATACAAATTAATATTGTCTGCACGTATGCATGTGTGCATGAAACAACCATTTACAAATCTCAAAAACGAAATCTGTATCTCATAAAATATCGTATAAATATGCATTTCGCATCTGTATTAACTGAAACTCGAAACCCAAAATTGTGAAACGTACTCTCGTACGAGATACCTTCATATTCACACGAACAGTCGTCTTCGAGCGTCCATTCAGCGCGACAACAAATCCTTCCACTTGTGGGCGCCCCGTCATCGCTCACCGACCTGCTCTCCCCCGACGCCCGAACGCTCGCCGCCAGCGCTCGTAAAAAAGAGGAATGTGTAAATTACAAAGCGTCGTTTGTCGGGCGACGCGCGCCCGCGGCGCGGGGGGCGGCGACGGGAAGTGCCTCCTAACGGCGACGGCGGCGGCAGGAACTGGGTCTGTGGAGACGGCACTTCGCTGGCCCCGACTCCGAGGGCGTGTGTACAACTGCGATGTTTCATCGGGAAGATGTTTAAGTAAGTGGAGAGGATTAGGAGGAGGAGAATTTGAGAGAAGGAGTAGAGAAGGAGAAGGAGTAGGAGTAGGAGAGAGGGGGAGGAAGAAGGAGGAGGAGGAGGAGGCGGGGAGGGAGGAAAGCAAGGAGGAGGGGAGGAGGAGGAGTATGAGAGAGGAGGCAGGATGAGGAGGAGGAGAGGAGGAGGAGGAAGGAGGAGAAAGGAGGAGGAGGAGAAGGAGGAGAAAGAGGAGGGAGGAGGATGAGGGAGGAAGGAATGAGAAGGATGACGATGAGGAGGAGGATGAGAAGATGATGAATAGATTGAGGAAGCCTCAGGAGGAGAGAGAAGATGGGTGATGAGAATGATGATGAAGGGGATGTAAGAATATTAGTAGGAGGATTAACCGAGGCATGAGGATGAGCAGGTTGGAGGAAGGGCCGCAGGAGGATGAGAATTGATGATGAAAGATAAGCGGAAAAAAGAAGATGAGAGGATGAGGTGGATGAGATGACAAGATAGGGATGAGGATAGAGGTCATTTTACTGAGCGATGGGCAACCTGTAGTGTAGTAATCAGACTACTCGCCGACTTTGTGGAGTTCAAACCCCGAACGAATCTCGTGGAATCTGTGGTGGAAAATGACTTTGCGGACGAGTTTCTCGGGGTTTTCTTTTTTCCGCTGTCTCTCATTCTACCGTTGATCCATAGTCATTCTCATTACATCATCCAGCAAATCTATGAGACATACTTGTCCTTTTTTAGTAGGTGAATTTAGTGGTGATTTTTCTACGTTCTCCAATGCCAGGATGTGGTAATTGTAAAGAGTAAATGATAATGATAAGATATCAATCTGATAATGAAATAGTAATACTTTTGGAAAGAATATTTGATATGTTATAATGGGCAATTATATTTCTCTCCAAAAAAAATAGCACCTCGAATACAAAAACGTGTCAATCACTTGCTAACCAATCCAAATAAAAGATACATAATATTGTTCAAATAGTTTAATGCAATTAATACAAGTGCGATAAAAATGTTATTTTTCACATCATTGTGGGCTTTCTGGTGGAATATGTGCACATTTTTCGTTGAATTTGCGCCCAATGTACGACGATGTTGGCATCACTGTTTGCTCACCTACGCCAGAAACACAACCGTTAAGCGGAATTTTAAAATTTTTCCTGTCGAGTGGTTTCTTGATCTGTTTGACATCTTCTCTTTTCACAAGATGTCGCGTACGAAGTGATTTCGTCGCGCACGAAGTGATTTCGTGAAGCAGAATTCAACTTCATATTTAAAAAGGGAGATATTTCGTGTTGATTTTAAGTTGTGGAAAATTGATATTTTTTACTCTTCGGAGCTTAGTATTAACCTGTTACAAATTATTTAAGAACGATGCTTTGTGCTCGTGTTTAGTTGTATTTACTTCCGTCAGAGTGTGTATTACTTCATATTCATTTGCAAGAGGGAATTGCAATATATTGCTATGCACTATAATGATTTTTCTCTCAAAGAGATGACACTGTTTCTAAATTAACAACCCAGAAAAGCATCCAAATACTGATATATTGGTGAGTTTGAGCTTTTATAAGCTACATTTTCTCAAATATTTTGTATTCTTGCAAAACCTTTAGACAATTATCAACAAGTCGGGTAACTCTAAAAATGTGTTTTATATGTACTTTTTTCTCGTGAACTAAAAAAGTAATAAATAAGAATTGACATTGCTGTATACTCGTAATTTTCCAATCTGCATTTAATTTTCAAAACTGTCTATTTCATATTTTTTGGTTAATATCAATATTGATAGAACGCATCCAAGGCACTTCCAGGAGCAATGGACGTTACTAATTAAACGACTGAGAGCAAATGGCGAATCACAACTCTTCGCAACTGTGCTTTTTGCATCGGTCGGGTGGAGGAGAGCCAGTCGATTCGCCGAGCAGAGTCCATTGCGTAATAACGCGTTTGCAGCCGAAACTTGGAATTGCTGCGCAAATTTACCGAATGTGTTTGCCATCCGCAGGAGCGGACGCGTATTTGCGGAGCAAACTTCTGTTTGCGCAGATGCAGAAACGCCATGTTTTATTTCTCGACCTTAGGAATGACACCATGCGACTTATAAATTTAACCGTAAAGCACTTGAAAAGGAACCCTTGATGCTGAAATACGTTTAATTATTGAAGATGATATAATTTTGCAGAGGTAAAATTTGCGTTTTCTGAAGACATTTGAACGTTAAGTACGTTTATTTTTCGTAATGAAACCCAAAAATGTCGTATTTTAACATCACAAAGGTACAATTATTACAAAGGAAACATGACATGATTCTTTACGAGAAAAAACACCTAGATAAGTACAATTCAACAACATTTTAAAAAAATTAAATGAGTTTCAATTTCTTTTTATATTTTTTTACGTCCAGTTTTTCAATATACTATTCATCCCAACAATTTTCATATTTATATCTAAAATATCAGTACACCTTCATTGATATCGGCATTTATTCATTTCAGTTTTCTTAAGAAAAAGATATAATTATAACAGAAATGTGTACTAAACTGTAACTACTACAAAGTATATAGCTGGTTTAGCAAATACTTAATGCTGCAAATAACTTTTCCTTACAGAGTTTAAAAACAATGAGATGCAAACTTACTTGACTTAGCTACTTTAAAACGAACTTCTGTTATTTCGAAATGTCTACCGAGTTCCACATATTTTTCAAGGCAACTAAGTTTCAATAATTCGGTATACCATTAAATAAGCTTTCCATTGCGTACATCTACAACACACAAATTACTGGAGCTGTTGTTACCACAAACAAAAAAAACAATTAGACAGAAAGAAAAGCAAGGAAGAGAAAAGGTGATAAAAATGAAGGAAAAAGAAAGGGAAAAATGAGAGGCAGACGTCCAAAAGAGAACGATCCCATCATTTACGTATGGTTTCAATGACTGTCGCATATTTTGTGACTGTGAATGACATGTACTTTGAAAGCCCACCAGCACCGCTTTGCGCTACACCACCTCGGCCCCGGGAATCCTCCATCGTCACACGCATTCGTGCAGCCACAAAGGTAACGGTTTTCCGGTCGAACCCCGGCCTGCAGGGGGTGGAGCGGCTCGCCGGGTGAAGCGTGGGGGGAGGAGGAGCGGGGCGGGGAGGAGAGGGGAGGGGCGGGGCGGGAGACAAGACCTGGCGCTGCAATTAACCTCTGCCTCCCGCAAAAAACTACTCCGCCACAATGCCTCTCTTTTTTGCACTCCTCTCTTTTCGTGCTCTCTTTGCTGGGTCGCTTGCACATCGCTGGTGGGGAGGCGCTCCGCGGGAATTTGCCGTTTGACGTTTCCCGTACAGGAAAGGCATTCCTAGTCCTTGCTTTTGGAATCAAGGTTTTTGAATGACGATACTGTATAATTAAGTAATTTAAAGGTTATGGAAATATAATCGCACATAACGATGACAATATACATGCATTGCGAATAGAATAACAAACTCGGGTTTTCAGTTTCTAGGAAAATATACAGAAAACAACTGTTATTTAGAACCTCTCACATAGTAATCGTTATGGAAATTTAAGTGAAAGAGGAAGAAGAAAGTATTTTTTATTCTTTTGTGGGAGGGAAAAATTCCGCCAATTTTGTTCCGCTTCCATGACAAATATTGTAAGAACTCAGAAATGTTTATTTTATTTTGGAAAACACGGGGACTACATATATAAAATAAATACCGTCAATGAAATTGATTTATTTTCATGAACCTGTAGGTTTAATTCTTAAACACCTGTCACGATTATTTTTACGTCAATTAGATGAATAATTACATTGATCTATGTACTGTTTTACTTATCTATTTTTGCAAGTCAATCAAGTTAAAAATATTGTACTAAAAGTATATTATTTAAAATATTTTTATATTTTATACAATATTTTGGTCATCTGCACATTAGCACAGGAACATAATCAATGAAGCTTATAGGTTTACTACATTATTATTAATTATTTATTATTATTATTATTATTATTATTATTATTATTATTATTATTATTATTATTATTATTATACCATTTATTTGTGCCATCACGACTCACCTGAAGAATATATCAATATTTATAAAAACAAAATGCAACGTAGACGTAATAAAATGGATGGGTTTGAAATCAAAACTAGCTAATTACATTACTTACAAAACTTGTTCATTCCATTAATTTTTTGATTATTTTTTCTAGAACTTTTTACAACTTTACGAAGGAATAGTGTTCACATTCAGATTATTCCCAGCTTAAATGGAGCGAGACATTGTTTACATCAAATCGTGTGTAGGTGACCCATTTTCTGTTTCTCACGTACAATCTTCAAAAACGTAATGACCAATGCGATAGTTTCGTTAGCAAACGCCTCAATTGTAAACATCGTCTTCTCACTTGAATTTCTCGTTGCAGTACGCTCAGACGCACCTTTCTAATTCTACGCTCTTCCGGTATGTTTATTGTTCCGTCTCAGCGAAAATTCCGAACTTTACGATTGCACCTTCCATTGTAAAGCAATCTTTTAAACTGCGTACACCAAAGCATTCATTCTTGAGAAAACACAAGCTTTACTATTTTATGGTTCGATGAGGTGAGCACTGGATGCTTGCATTTCTTTGGAAGTGATAACCGACCATAAAAGCAATTAAAACGCCTCACTTTCTCTTCTCCTTCTGTTGTTTGTTTGCATTTAAAGGAAGATTATTTTTGCGAGATACTATACAACAATATTGTATAATACAAATAGACAGTAGAAGGATTCCATTAAAAAAACACTCACAAATACATTTACCTCGAATCTCGATAAATTTTGAATCCTTAATGTACACGTTAAAACAAAATACATATAGTTTGATTTGCTTATGGATACTACCTATTTAATTGCGGATTTGATATTTTGAAAAACAAAACTCTTAGATATAAATTTGTGACTTACTTTAATTTTCTATATTGAAAACAAAATATAGATCTCAAAAGTATTTGACTTCCCTTTTTAAGAAAATTCTGTGATTGAAGCTAGGATTAAGCATATTATCTTGAGTGAAACGCTTTTGCCGTCTCTGACTTTGAGTATCTGAATTCCTACGTAATCTCTAAAAGTAACCCATCGCTTGAGACTGATAATATTTCACGACCGCCATTACTTATAACTGATAGGATAATCATAATTTACGATTAAAATAATGTAAATATTAGGATTGATTGAATAGTACACTCACAACGTTTAATCAATTGTCGTATGGTGTGTTCAAACTATAGATTGAAAGCAGTAAAAATAATGAGGTTTTGGGTCCTGCTATTACATCATTTCCCACATAACATTCACTTTAGAGTGGATGGACGTATGAATGCAGAAGAAATGTACCGTACCTATAGACATGTGAAAAAGTAGAGCGAAGAAGTCCTACGAAGAAAGTAGAGTAAACGGACAGTATTCACGATTGAAAAGAATACCTGCCCATCTTACGAGATCACGAGCGCCCTGGATAAATTGTACAACGTGGAAGAGGAAAGGCGCTGCGATAATTTAAGAACTAGCCCACATATCAATGAACAGACGACGACACACAGAACTACATTAACTTCGATTGTAGTTGGAGAATAACAAGAGATAGTAAAGATTCATTCAAGCAGCTGCGGTGAGCACCTAAGCATCCTGATATAGAACAACGGTTACGACACAATCTCCTCTTTGATCTTTAGATGTAACGATAGTTATGTTGAACCGCTTCCTCTTTCATTTGGCAACCTCCAGACCCCTTTTCAGCAGGCAGCACAGCCGCGAACTAGTTCTGCTTCAGACGCACTGCTGATTCACTCCACATAATCGCCTGCGATGAGGCTGAGGCGGCAGGAAAATGACCCGTTCCGGCAGAGAATGACGGAAAGGAGAGGAGAAATGGGGAGAAGGCGGCGAGCAGATGATCGAGTTCTGAATGAGGGGTTAGAGGTGAATGTGACGTTGGCGGGTAGTGTGTGGTGAAGCCTGACGTGGTGCAGGCGGCAGTAGAGGAAACACTTCTAGGAGAATGGAAGGTTGTGGGTTCAAATTCCGTGTAGGGATGAGTGCTTTCGCATTATGATTGTAACGTAGTGAGAATTGGCAAACCAAGGTGCACCGCAACTATATCATCAATACTCTGCTTCGGAGTGATGGAGATTTTGTACCGTTTATAGGAATCTAACGGTATACAATCCTCGAAATGTGCTATTGGGGAAGGGCACCACTTCCCACTCCTCAACCAATCAGTCTTGGGACAAGAATTAGAATTTAGCAGAGTATGATATGAAGAAAACAGGAACACATACACCCTGCAACACACGTACACTGCTATACACGCTACCAACATGCGAAACTCGGAAACTAAGAATCCTTGACCCTTAAAATCAGGTTTTCGTGTCCCGATTGGGACATCTCAGCGACACAAGTTGTGAAAAAAACACTACAACAAGAACGACGAATGTGTCAAGAATACGAGTGTTACTAGCAGCGCAGAGGGTGGGATTGAAACCCACTATTAAATAGCCAAGGCTACAAGAGCAAATATGTTAGGGAACATTTGACAGCCACAAATCTTTGTACTTTTACTACCACTCTGCTGCTTCTCAGACATTAAAATTTATAACATGAAAATAAATAAATACTCACATACACGAGAAGTACCGAATACAATACGAGAAAAATCAATTTTTTCCACGAGAAATTCTTTTGTAGCAACTAGTTTACTTCGTGCTGTATTTTGTGTTGTTTGAACTAAATATATTAATTTGCTTATTCTGAACCTTTTACCATCCAATGTGAGCTAAAAATTGTGATTTTGCAACATTCAAATTACACTCGAGAGTAAGTTGTGTGATGAGCTAGGAGTCGAATATCAATTTGATCCCACCTAAAGCGGCCTCTGAACCCAAAACACTCGTTACCCAAAACTATAAATGCTACTGTAGATCTACACAGGTAAGGTAGTACATCGCGTGCTACCCTCCTCTTCCCTCCACCAACTAGGTTCACCGCCTCCTGGCTCTCTGCAACCGCGTCCACTGCCCCCTGGAATGACGCAAACTCCGTGGCGCGGCTCCGCGAGCGAATAATAGAGAACAGCGGAGTGGCGCCGCGCAGTGCGCCGGGCTGGAGGCTTGCGAGGAATTACGTGGCGTTTTGCCACCCGCTGTCGCAAGCAACTGTTGCCTCCGCTGCCGGCCGTTCCGCCCGCATCCTAGGGCATATGCAACCTTTCGCAGCCATCGTGTGTCCGGTACTGCATCGATACATTACAAGCCCTTTCATTGCGAGAAATACCTATAATGATTGCTAAGGACTTCAGTAAAATCGGTTCACTGTCATGACGTATTTATTGAATCATTGGTTGATCCGGAGTTTAGGGTGCGACCGGTTCATTTGGTTCACTGATCCGGTTCACTACTGCATACATTCATACAAGTACAAACACATTCCAGTGCAATTATATATGCAGTTACAGTATAAATGTAGATACCACAACAAATACTAATATGTATATAGAGACACTGGGCTAGGTTCGATTGTGAACTATTTGGGGCAAGATATAAAACAATCATTGATACAAGAGACAACGCATTTCATATATAATGATTTCATATATAGCGATATATCATCAACAACAAAGCATCGTTTGGTTTGATCACATAAACTGGCCGTGCAAACAGAATTCATAAAACTGAACACAAAACTGAGCAAGTGTACTATCTGTTTTTATTTTTTAACTTTTACACAACTGATTATAGGTCTTTTGCATTCACAAACAACGCACAGAAAACGTAAAAACATTATACACAAAACATGGATGGCAAAAAATATGAGCTTTACGATCCATGTTGAAAACATGATGTTCTCTCAAAACCTCAACATTGATGTTATAGCATGTTACTTCATTAATGTAAATCAACAAAAACGTACCTACGTTTGAAAATAAAAATTTCACGGTACGAATTATTACTTAGGATGCAAACATCAACCTCAAAGTTTCTAGAAACTTAATATTACGATAAATACAATGAATTCAAACTTAACACAAATTTAACATTGAGATTACATCAACGAACGGAAACCTAATGCAAAGGCATTTTTATAATACAAAAACAAACTCAAATTTAACAATATAAATAACAAACTTAAATTTCATCTTCTACGACCCGATCCAATAAACTCAACAATGCGCAATCCTAAACAAACTCAGTGTTGCCATTCAAGCAAACTCAATGAGAACACAAACCGAACGCTACGAAATGGCTCGCAGACATGGCATGGGACACAAATCCGGTTTCCGGGAGCGCCAACCTGCCCCGAGAGGTTTCAGAAGCGGTTATTATGCAAAGGGGCCGGGGTGGCAGAGAATGCGGCGCTCGCGCTGATAGACGTTCCCCTAGAGCCAGCGGTCGCTATTCAGAGCGGCCGGCGGGAGAGAAATCAGGCGAGGGGCACGATGGCTGGCGGGTGGATGAGTGGGTGGGTGGTGGGTGGTTGGGAGGGAGAAGGGAAGGGGTAAGAGGGAGTGGGAAGGAGGAATGGTGGGAAGGGATGCTGGCGGAAGAAAGGGAAGGGAAGGAGGAAGTGAGAGGGGGAGGGGGAGGGGAGGAGAGGGAGGAGAGAGGGTGGAGGGATGCGTAGTAGAGGGAAGGATAGGGGTGCGAAAGAGACGCGAGGGGACGGGGTGGTAGGATAGGCGGTCGTAGAAGAGAGGGGTTGGTAAGAGAGGGGGTAGAGGAGGGCATAGAGGGAGGGATAGGAGGAGGGATATTAGGGAGGGAGAGGGAGTGAGGCGTTGAGGGCAGGGAAGGGAAGGAGGAAGCAGAGAGGGTGGAAATTGCGAAATAGGCGCGGTAATGAAGGGAGGAGGGAGGGAAGGGAGGGAGGGAGGGAGGGGGAGGGAGGGAGGGAGGAGGGAGGGTAGGGTGGGGGAGCGAGGAGGGCGGGCGGGGCCTTTCGATGGAGTGGCGCCTTTCGCCAGAGGGAGTCTGCAATATGTGAGATTCGCCGTGTCAAACAGAGGCGCACTTTCGACCAGAGTACTCCGCGCTTGAATATGAAGGCGAGGAGGAGTAGACGCAGAGGGAGAGAAAATACTGACGGAAGGAGTTGCCCTCCAGGCCCACAGGCGGGGTAGGGAGTTTCTGGAGTACGTCACAGTAATTACATGAACGTACGGCACAGGTAGTCTTCACTGTGTGTTGTGCTGCGAACAAAAAAAGTTTCAATTTTTTGAGGTAAAGGCCTCAATTTCTTAGATTCTGCCGTGGTTTTCTTTATAGTGTGGACATAACTGGTAACTACCGGAGTAATTTCTTATAACAATAATAATGGTGAATAATGAGAGATGCATCTTTACAAGTGAGACGATAGTTCGGATGAGTTTCGTGGCGGCGTGAGCAGCCAATGTGATTGACACAGACAGGATTCAAATGCGAATCCTTCGACTCTATGCTGTATACTGTATGCTTGTGTACGAACTATGCTCCTAACGCCACGCCACGGAGGCCAGTGAAACTAGTTTTCCTCTATTACGTCTCAATAGTAAGGTGCTGTGATGTAAGGAAAAAAGATTACAGCGACGAGGTATAGAAAGTTAAGTTTCTTGCAAGTAATTACATGAAGAGAGAATATCATGAGAATATCATGATTAAATTGTTACAATAGAATATAAAACAATGGATTTGCAGATTTCCTCCTTCAAATGAAATACAATCAATAAAATAATAAGATGTTCCATAAACAGGTAGACATTTTCATATAAAATAGTGTGGTACTAAAACATATCGCTTATTTCCCATGCTAATCGTAATACATTCTTTCATGATATACAAAGGCATCGATGATCGAAAAGAAATAAATCTTAAGCCCTGAAATTACATCGAAGGTTTGCTGAAGTTCAATATCGCTGTATGTGCTACTTGAATGGTGCTAAATTGACTGGATCTCCATTTCTTCTTTGTCGTTACAAGTGATTTAATGTACTGTTGGAATAAGGGTTCAAACGAGAATGTTCGCTACTGAAATCTACTACCAGCGCCACGCAATTGCATATCAGTTCATCTACCTGTACAATAAACTGGATGTAGCACTTCTTCTCAGCTTCCTCCTCGAATCCGTCCGACAGGTCCATTGCCGGTGCCATTGCAGGTACTGCACCGTTACTCCGACGGGTCCTCTGCTGCACCGTTGTGTGTGTTTACACGCCGGTCGGAAACCACGGCAAGTGATCGCTGGCACTGTACTCGCATGCATTCCATTTCAGAAGCCTCCGACTTTCCGAACACTTGGAACGAGAGAGCGCCTTCCTTCGCCGGGCGGAAAAATCGAGTGCCAATTCCGCGAGACGCAAATACCACAGGCGTGGAGTCAGCTCGCGCCACGAAATTAGTATTCCCCGGGCCCGAGTTCGAGCCTGGGAAGGTCCCGTCCGAGGGGCGTCGCCCGCGGCCTGGAATGCGCCCTGAGGCGCCACCGCACGCCTGCCTTCCCACGCCGCCGACGCCCCCTCCGCCGACGCCGACGCCGTGCCAAGTGGCCCGGATTGTGTCACGGCCTTCTGGCTGCACCGCGCCTACCGGCCAAGGGGCGAGGGTCGTACACACGGCGATTCGAAGCTTCCCGTTGCTGGAAGATGCGCGAATCCGCATTGGGGATGAACATTTAAATGATTATTTAATCAAAAAATTAAATTTAATCCGATCATTTCTACAAATTTGAGACAGTCTTCTGGGAGCCCACGTCTAGAAAATGAACGAACTTCGATACATGTTTCTTCACGATTCGATATTTCCAGTTCTATCCTTCGCAGACCGATTGAAAACGTCTTAGAAGCATGAGGTTATCACTTAATTTTACAAACCTAGGTTTGTGCCATAGTCTACAAAATGTAACGCGTGCACCAAAAATGCAAAACATTGTAGGTGAGTCTGGTAAATGCTCGTTTTTTGACGTAATGTTCAACGTATAATGCATACTCTTAAGAGGCAAAAATGAACCGAAAACGCGAAATTATTCATTTACTCATTGTACCTACATTTGTATAGTGCTCTAATAAGGGTATTGCTTTTTAAGAAGAAATGATTTAATTGTGTTTTTTATTGACAGTAAAAGTAATAGAGATCATAAAAACATTAAACTGAAAATGTTCTTTGACTATGTAGAGCAACTAAATGTGCAGACGAGTATAAACAATCGCAGACGTACTTTCTAAATGACCCACCAAAAACCGTTTACTTCCTACTAATCCGACTAATGTTCACATTGTCAAATTCCCCTTGAAGATCACAATTCTTATTAGAGGCATATTACAGAGAATGTCATTTCTCTCATATTTATTCGTCATTATATGTCTTATTAAGGACTCTTCCTCACCGGTGTGTGTCGGTTGTGAGGGAGTTTATCGGGATTTGCTCTCCATTACATTCCGCTTCAGACTGACTTGAGTACTTGTCGATGGGAGAGGTGATGTAGAGGAATGAGTACAAAAATGGAAACGGAAAAAAAGGATCACACGCAGCTCGTAGCACTTGAAGTAGATCAGAATTCACCTGGAAGTGATCACAGAAACTGTAATCAGAACAGTTGTCCCGTGAGTTCGATTCCTAAGCACCACCAACTCACTGTCCTTCATTATATCAAGCACATTTCTGGCACCATACCGAGATCGAGCTCTTGCCCCCCCCCCCCAATTACCTGAACGCTCGACCAACCATAAAGCGTTGATTTTACGCTCTCCGCTTCCGGTGTCGGACCTCTCACTTCAGCACACTGACACCGTCATAAACCCAATATCCTCCCTGTCCCCCAGTCGGGTTAACACAAGCAGATCTGGGCCACTCGCCACAAAGTGGGCAACCCACTAAGTGCACAGCGGCGCATCCTGGCAGCGGCGAACCCGCTGCAGGGCGAGGGCTTCCTACACGGCCTCTCCGCCGCCATTCTCGGGGCGGCGATGCATATAAATGCGTCCAATCACCCACCGCAGGCATTTACGGCCCCCAAAGGCGAACCTTGTGGGACTCCGGCGCGCCAACGCGGGGGTGGGCGCCATGCATAATGCACCGGCCCGCGCATGCCTGACCCGCATCGCAGCCCCACCCCCTCCCCCAGCCATCCAAGAATGTCGCAGCGCCCCCTGTACAGTTACCGCTCTCTCACTCACTTGCCAAGATGGTCGCTTGCGATTACTCCTCGGCGCGCGCGACTTTGACAAATTCGGACAAGAATATGCAGCTTGCGTGGGGCTGACCTCTCATGCAGCTGCGGTGGCGGAACTGCACGGAAACAGCTATAACAGGTAGATATTCTTTTGTTAAAATAATGTACAATGCCGTTAGGGAGACTGCATAGTTACTCTAGGCAAATAAATGAACTACCAGTTCTTTCATTGCTCTTTTATTATTCTGTAATGTTCCGTGGACTGAAGTTAGAACGCCATTATTAGCAATTTTGTCTCTAGCAGAAACACGCCAATCGAGAAAAGTGTAGCTAATAAGGATCGTTAGAAAGTGGAATGGTCAGCTTCATGCAAAGTCCGTTGCGCGTTTCGCAGGTGGCTAAGACAAGGCTCGGAACCTGCGGGTCACGTAATTCGTCTCCATTATCATAGATAGTTACGGGGCAAATAGTATGCAACAGATACACAGAAATGTACTAGTAGTCATGAAGGTATTGGTTGCCCGTAGTGAAGTGGGAAGTAGAGAAGTTCATAGTAAATGTATTTCCTTAAATACCATAGAATATCATGCTAAATACGCGAAGATTCGATTTACTCTCCTACAGTCAACAATGCAGCACTTTATAACAAAATCGCTCTTATTTTAAATTTTTCATCATTTTGATGCCTTCAAAACCCTATTCAAATTTATAAAGAACCATGTTTATCTTTTTCTTAAAACATGTATGGACAGCGCGAGGCCAAAAGTCGAGTTTAGCACGATATTTCACGCCTGAACGTGGTTAGTAATAACAGATGGAAGTTACCTCTGTTTTTCAGTTTTACAAGAAACAAAATTGGATCGTAAAAATGTTAGTGATGATGCCTGATTATGATTTAATCATTCATCGATACAGTGGGAAACTAAAAATGTTTTTACAGGTTGAAAGCGTCCTCTTGAACATATCGCAACTTTGATCTTACATTTCCAAATCTCAGATACAGTCTACTAGTGCCATTCACATAAATATATTAAATAAATCAATATATAAATAAAAATAAAGCTCTCTTCACGCATGAAAACTAACAGACCTTCCATGTCATGAATCTGGATTATAATTACCATGTAACAGAGAAACAAGTCCAAAATAACTGAGAAGTAACTAGGATGCCCAGTTGAAATAGTTCTTGAATATGCATATGCAGCCTTGGTCATTAAATCAAACATTGCCGTGCTCTCGACTGCCCAAATGACTGGTGGCGACTCTTCTGAGTGAACCGTGAAACTGAAGTTGAAGTCTCCAAGTACCGCAACAGCGCGTCGAGCCACACTCAGACTATTAGTTCAGCAGGTAATTATTTTTTAACAAACACTTAAAACAAATGGACAAATTGAACACGGAAGGAATGTGCTGAATATTTGAAGGCAATCGAAAAAGTCGTGTAAGCTATAAGATAGTTGCTATCGGATAGCTTTTAGCAAAAAAAAATAACTTCTTTGATAAGGCAAGTAGGACTCGCTTCCCTCTCACATTTCTGAGCCAATTGAAAAGCCTTTGCCATCAGTCTGTGCGATTAATAAAAATAATACCCTGAATGTAGCCACGACGGGTAGGTTTTCAATGAATTTTACATAAAAATACAGAAACACCGACTTCCCTCACGTTACTACTACTAAAGAATTTTTGTTTATTGCTGATGTAATAATATCATTACAAGTATTTTAAAAGTCAGTAACAATATGTTTATTTTCATTATACAAGCAGCTTTCGCCGGTTTAACGACGATCATTAAATATACTGCCTGGACCCCCAAAATTCGACTAACAGAAGTATTTCTACTTCGGAAGTAACTTTTATTGGGCTTGGCCAGTAGAAACCATCAATTTTAATAAATGGTTGTTAGCCTATGTTTCGAAAAATGTATTTCCATCGTCAGGGCTTGCAACTAGCAGAGGAGTAAACACTCAAATAATAAACAGCTATATCTTCCTGAACATGTGGAAACCACGGGATATGTGGGACGTAAGAATACATCCACCACATTAATACACACCGTGATTACTAATGGTAGACTCTACTTTTACTGACGGATCCCTGTAAACATGACGTCATTATAATATTTACCGACGTTAAGGGTTCTCCATATTTCTACATCACTTAATGCGCGCATTCCGCACGTGATCCATGTATCCAACCAGGAGAGGTGGCTCATGGCATCAACTGATGTCACTGCAATGCCTCTGACAGAGAGGTATAGCTTCGAGTCCCAACGGTGGCAGGATTTTCGACACTAACTAGATAGCTAGGTCGAGTTCAGGCGCTCACTGTCTGGAGGAGAATTCTGGCGGCCGGCTGCTTTGGTCGGTCTTTTTTTTTTTCGTGGTTTCTCCGATCAACACAAGGCGTATATCGGAGCACTACCCTGACATACGGGCCATGGACCGAGCGCGATCTTTCCTTCCTGTTCATTGTTCTATCCACACCCTTGCACTATCATGCAACACTACCGCACATGCCGTGAGGAAGGTCGGTCGCTTAGAGTTTGTCACTGCTGGGGGGCTGCCTCGCTAATGGGAGAAAACACTACTAGCCGACGGTAGGACGGCGTCGGATTTGTTCATCCAGCAAGCCACATCCAGAGCATAAACATGCACTACACTTATGGGAATAATTAATTTAGCCGTTGACGCGTCCGGAAACACTAGCCAACCAATCAATCAATCGGTTTCTCCACATGCTTAGGCGGTGTCGAAAAAAAATAATTGTGGCGCGCACGGGCGTGCTTGCGTGCGTGAGGCGGGCAGAGTGCATCCCGTCCAGGATGCGCGCCCGCGTCCGCACCCACGCACCCATTAGCGGCGCCCGGCACGTCGCCGTCGCGGCGCCCGCGCTGGCGCTCGCCCAGGCAGCCTCCTCCCCCGCGCAGGACGCGCGGCACACGGCGGGCGCAGGCGCGGCCCCTGCGAGACACCGCCGCTCGCCCGCAGCAGGGAGCATGCCGTGTCATTGCGATTTCATCTTAGCATAGCGTACAGTGCATTGTGCTCTTAACGTCATACGTTCATAAACAAATTATTGGGACAAGCAAATACAAATAATGTAGTTTATCAATGGGTAAGCAAAGCCCATTGCGATTTAATCTTAACATAGCAAGCATTTCATTGTGTTCATAACGTCATATGTTTATAAACAAATTATTGGTACAAGCGAATCAAAACAATGTAGTTATCAATGAGTAATCTAAGTACTCCTGCTTGCAAATTCTACATTCCAATTTGGGTTTTCGTCATTTTCACAGAAACGTTGTTCTTCTGTTTGCGTGATCAATATATGTAAACGATCGATTGAAGGAATGAATGAAGCAAGGAAAAGGAATGAATGAATTAATTAATAAATTAACGAGTCAACGGAAGAGAACCCATCAGAGTCATTGATCCATTCGAAGCACTAAGCATGAAGCAGCCATTCGAAACACTAAGCAGCACTAAAAGAAATGAACAACCAAGAAAGGAAGTAAAGAACAATGGGATTATATATTTCAAATGTTCACCTTCCTAAAGGGCACAAAACACTCTCCCTTGTCCACAAGTTTGTGCAATGTGAGAACAAGGCGAAGGTGACAGATAAAGATGAATGCATCCCATTAAAGTCGAGCAAACTCTTTTCTTTCTATTATTCTTTTTTATCCTGCCACTGTCTTAGATTTATGACCGAAATTCGAATGGATGAATGACTCTGATGGGTAGCTGATTATAAAGCTATACAAGTGATGCTGAGTGAAAGACTGAATGAAAGGCAGGGAAACAGCACAAACCCATTGATTGATTGATTGATTCGTGTTTTCGAGTGCGTCAACTGCTCTGGTCATTAGTCAAGCGCATGTTTTTTTCAAGGGAGGTAGCGGTGATCATTCCCCGTTGGATGGTGACTTCTGACACCCACCTACAATTCAGCTTGCAAGGTTTCCCCCTTCTAGTATCTCCCATCTTAGAGCACCGCCCTGACGGGACAAGCTCTAAGCTTCCGAGTAGTCTTACATGTGTACTGCATGGAAGATCAGAACCCCGAGAAAAACTGTCTCGACTCTACTTTAACCAACAAAAATACAAAACCGGTAGCCGGGTGTTTGAGGCCCAGTCTTTGTGTCCACGTAGGCGAGGGGCGTTTCGTCGTTTGTTTGGCGTTGGTCTCGCCCACTGTTTGTGCGGTGGGGGGGAGGGGAGGAGAGGGGCGCATTCCTCGGGGGCGGGGGCGTCGGCCATGCGTGGCGTCGGCGGCGGGGAGGCAGCGGCATCGGCAGCCAGCCGCCCGACGGCCCGCCCGCTCGAGTGTGTCGGCCGCTGGTCAATGCACCGATTCGCTCTGCGCCGCACAGCCGGAAGAGCACCTGCGCCGACCTCCCGCCCCCCTTCCCCGCCTCTTGCCGACGCCCCTCGCCGCCGCTGGTTTCTTCGGCGCCTCCTCGCAACTGCCTTCGTCGTGGATGTTGCCTTCATCTACACATTGCACTTCAGCTCACAATTTGCTTTGGCGTTGTCCTTCGCCTTCTATTTTGCCTTATTCTTTGTCTTATAATATTTTTCATTGCCTTCTTCTTCGTCTCATAATTCTCCCTCGTCTTCTCCCTCGTCTTCTCCCACGTCTTCTCCCACGTCTTCTCCCACGCCTTCTCCCTCGTCTTCTCCCTCGTCTTCTCCCTCGTCTTCTCCCTCGTCTTCTCCCTCGTCTTCTCCCTCGTCTTCTACCTCGTCTTCTACCTCGTCTTCTACCTCGTCTTCTACCTCGTCTTCTCCCTCGTCTTCTCATTGAAGAAATGCGGGTAGAGTGAGGGTATCAGTTACGAAAACGGCCACTAGATTTTATGAAGTAATGCTAATCTTTGGAGAATCAGTCACGCCTTCGTAACGTTCTTAATAATTTGTGTTCTAACTTTATCAGGAGTTCGAGGCATCTCCTGTGATAGATCCATACCTGCTTCGGACATTTCTTTAGATTTTTGGAGAAAATAACCGATAGAAGTTCTCGTCTTCAAACGAAATTTGTTTCTATTTCGCGCCAGTGAAGATGTGTTTGGAATGTTGTCATCAGTGCTCGCTGCAAGCTTTTGCCTTCATCTGTTTATTGTGCCAGAGAGGGGGAAGCAAGGTCATCGTTCGAGAAAAGTTGCGCGAGTAATATCATTGCTGAAGAACTGATCAGTCGAAGACTCTATCAGTCAGTCTGATAAGTAGTTGTTGTGGTACCTTCCCATTAACCTAAATGTGTATTCGAGCTGCATATAAAGAACTGAGTATGATTTCCTGTCCCTTCTAATCCCAGAACCGACCATCCCAGAACCATTCCCATCCAAAAAGAGGACCTTTGATACAAAAAATATCGACGTATACCTACGGATGTTACTAACCAATAATTTGAATTTATTTAAACACAAGAGTTGCTTTTCGTATTGACTAACAATAAACTTAATTGAAGTTTCATTTTCTTGGCTGCTAAAGTATTGTTCTTTTTTATAACTTTTTAACTATTATTGTTATTTATGCATCGAGGGCGTTAAATAGATGTTTTTGCCCGAGGGCGACTTCGAAACCTGAGGGCCTCTGGCCCGAAGAGTTGGAAGTCGTCTGAGGGGCAAAACCACCTTCAATACCCGTGGTGCAATAAAGACTTTATGGTTTACTAGTTAGTTGCTGAATTAAACAAGAATTCAAAACATTTTATATGTTTCTTGCGTCTAAAGTGTATTTTAATCGTAATTTGTCAACATGGCTAAATGGATAAACAAAATAGCGTGTAGTATCTAAGGACTGCTTTATTCGTACAATATGAAAGGATATTGCGATGTTCCTGCCGAAATTTTCGCAAAAGCTAACAAAGCTATGTGCGGTGGTTTCTAGAAAATGTCGAGAAATGAATGAAAATAATTATAGTGTATATGATAGTTATATGGAAAATAGCAATGAGAATTGTGCTGATGAAATGGTACTTTTTGTTTATTTGCTTCTATTGCCAAAGATTATTTAGAATATTTCAAAACATAAGCTCAATATCCTTAGTGCATTTCAATATTAAATAATTTGTATACAAGATATTTACTGTTTAAGCAGTCAAATGAACTATGTGGTACTATTCCTCGAATCAGCACTCAGCAAAAGAAAACCACTTAAGTAAAGTTTTGCACGTCTCTTGTTTTCTTATCCATTAAATTGGGTATACATAATTCTGTTTGAAGAAGATTCTCAATACGACGCAGATTAGAAATCAGCAAATATTCATCGGACCGACCTGCGAACTTCTCATCGGAGATTCAATCGATTTCCATACTCAGCAAGTAGTTAACTGCTTCTTAATGAACTTTCTTAGTTACTGGCGCTGCTTAATGGACTGCGCTCGAAGGAAATGCAATTGGAGGAGCCGTGTGGAACGGAATTGAGTAAGACCCGAAGCCCTCAGACCCTCCATCAGGTGGCTTAAGTGCATATAAAAGAGTGAAAACGACTCCCGCAACCCCACAATCACGAACCCATTCGGAGAGCAAAAAGTCAAGAGAACGCGGAATTAATGGCAGCTTCAGAGACCCAACGAGCGTGCTTTTCATACGCGGAACGAAATTTAAACGTCTTTATTGGCTTAGGTATGTTCTCGAATAAAACCTTCTACGAAGGGAATAAATTTGCTTCCTAAACCGTAAACGAAACAAATTCGGGGTTTCACAAACTATACATTAAAATTATTTGACATGGTCTGATGTTCCAGCATTTAATGCCCCATGTTGTTCTGATTTACCATGCTGGTCTGATGGTTTTGTCAATAAGAAAGTAATGGAAGTTGCCATCGTCTTGTCCAACATTTTTGAACAACTAAATATGTATGTATAACCATGGTCAGTTTTATCACTTGTTTTATTTAACATATTCCTTCTCGTGAATACTTCATGAGATAACTCCATATTATTGACAATTGTTTTTGTTTAATCATTCTCTGACTGGGTTGTAAATGAAATGTAACGGACCATTGTAAATGTTTCTTACTCATTGACTGGTTGAGATTTTCAAAATTTCGGAACATTATGTGGAATTAGGTGCTCTATTTCCGTAATAATCCATCATTAGGTTTTTCATTACCCACTGTTTATTGCTATTTCCTCCATTAAGGGTATTTCCATGGAAGTAATGCGCGGCAATTAAAATTGATGGCGATCAATAAAAGAGTCAATGGACGTTCAAAAGGAATTTCAGTTTGCAAACGTGGTTAATAAAATACTGGATTTTAAGCATATTAAATGTAGGATATTGAGCATAAACATAGCTTCCATTTTATGCACATCCCAATATACATAAAATCGGCATTAAAAATGACATTCAATCATTTTTTGCTGCATAAATCGAACAGAAAAATTAAATTATTTCAAAATGTTTGAGATGATAGTACTTGGTAAATAGATCTAATCAAAAATTGAAAAAATTAACACTCTTTGCAAGGTTGAAATCGTTCAAGTTCTTTTATGAGTGAAGTTTTGCATATTAAATGAAATTTTTGAAAATTTACACATTTCACACAATTCAACATCAATATTATCACAAATGATTTCTCATGCAATAATCGGCTTGGCACAAATGTAATCATTATTTATGAGAGAGACCAGAATACGGCAAGTATCACAACGGATTATAAACAATTCTCTTTGATGTATATTACAATCCAAGTACATGTAACTCCTGAATTTATAATGCGTCATTTGCTTTATACATACTCACATAAAAACTCTTCAATCAGTCATGCAGCCGCAAAGAGGAAGGTATAGCACAAAAAACTGTAGTTGTAAAAAAAACTGTTCGCGTTTGAATAGAACTAATTTACATCCATCTTCAATGTCCTTATTTCTTATTCACGTTTTTAGTTAGGGAACTCGAACATATTATTTCAAATAAAAACTCTTGATAAAACGAAGTGTTAATAATGTTGAAAAAAATATTTTGAATTTAATGGCAATAATAATCATAAAAATCAACAATAACGTATACTCTTTCACTTATATGATAATTTATCACATTTTTGCCTGAACATAGTGAATCTATTGACAAAAGTGAACTTCATTTCATGAAATATAATACATATCTAAGTTTTAGGAATATACGTAAAGTGTCTGAAGCTATACATCACCCACCTGTCCAGAGGTACGTACGAGGTGTCACTGACTCCCGGTGGGCGTTGTGTGTTGCAGATCGCAGCGCGGCTCGGCGGCGCCCCGACTGCCGGCCACGCCCATCGCCCGCCGTCGCCCATCGCCCGCGCCGCTGCCGCCCACCATAAGCAGCGCCCGCGCAGCCCCCGCTCCGTTCTCAGGTAGGGAGCGTCTCTCCACATCTGCCCACTGCGCACAGATTTAGAATATTGGTTATCTTCAAATGACTGTGATTTCAAAATAAATGTATTTTTACGTGCGTGTTGTTTTCATCAGAGCTAATTAAATGCGATGGTCCCTGGGCCATTTACCTATCACTAGACTAGAGTTGATCGCGCCCGAGCGCCATCCCTTCGCTTCCCTCCCTTCGGTCACAGCGTTGAGCTGCAGATAAGCGTTAGGGCAGTGCAAGCCCATTGGGCTGCATACTGAAACAGTTCTGATATACATGAAACACTCGTAACATTCCCTTTCAGTTGCTTTTACTGTTTTTGTGTAACTGTTCGGGCTAATCTCAGGAACAGTTGAACGCGCAGCGCCCGCCGCAGGCCCCGCCCCGCTCTCAGGTAGGGAGCATTTCTCGACATTTGCCCACTGCGCACTGTCGACAAGAGACTCAGATTTAGAATATTGTTTATCTTGTAATGTCTGCGATTTCAAAATGTACTTTTTACGTTCGTACACTTTACAGCAGAGCTACGTAAATGCGATGTCCTGCTGCAATAGTCCCCGAGTTAGTTGCATATCACTAGACTAGAGTCGATCGCGCCCGAGCACCAACCATTCGGACTGACTCAATGAGCGGCGAATCACGGCGTTGGGCTGCAGATAAGCGTTAGGGCAGTGCACGCCCATTGGGCCGCCTACTTAAAGAGTTCTGATTCACATAAAACACTCGTAATATTCCCTTTTAGTTGCTTTTACTATTTTTGTGTAACTGTTCGGGTTAATCTCAGGAACAGTTAAACTCGCAGTGCCCGCGCAGGCCCCGCCCCGCTTTCAGGTAGGGAGCATTTCTCGACGTTTGCCCACTGCGCACTCACGGCAAGACACACAGATTTAGAATGTTGATTAACTTGAAATGTTATTATGAAATGATTTCAAAATAAACTTCTCTTTTTACGTTTGTACAGTTTACTTCAGAGCTACTTAAATGTGATGACCTGCTGCAATAGTCCCCGAGCTAGGTGCATATCACTAGGCTAGAGTCGAATGCGCCAAAGCACCCTCCCTGCGTTTCCCTCCCTTCGGGCTGACTCAATGAGCAGCAGGTCTCTGCGTTGGGCAGCAGATAAGCATTGGGCTGGCTAATTGACCGGTTCTGACTGACATAATATGTTCGTACTATTTCCTTTGAGTTGCTTTGACTATTTTTGTGTAACTGACCTGGTTGATCCTAGTAATGGCTAAACTGATCTTCACACAATTTTTATTGAAACTTAAACTATGATTTCGGGCCTAATTTATGTATATATTCAATTCATGAGATATGCACCCGTATTAAGGCTATGCGCACATATTGCCCGTAAAATATCCTTGCACATTACCGTGAGCCTTAAACTTTAAACTCCTTATCTTCAACCTCGATATTGTAGATAATCATCCAGAAGGGAAAATTACTCATTTGAACTGAAAGAAAAAAAACTCTTCGAGTTTCGTCACCGGTAGCATTTTTGGAGCGACTTCACTAACATGGTGTCCAGTGCGTTGTGTGAGTAACGTTTGGCTTGCTGCCCGGCGCGAGCGCCCCTGGCGGCGAGGGCGAGTTTTATGACGCGTGAAGGTCATCGCGTTTCTATTGTCTTCAATCCTGCGCAATGGAACGGGCGGCAAGAGTTATTCGTTCGATTGCATTCTCTTCACTTTCCCGTTTCTTCTCAAAGAAATGTTTTACGACAGAAATTTACGTGCCAATATCTTTCCTTAGCCGAATTTCCAGGTTGTAAAATACTTTTCAGGATATTTAAATAATAGGATCAGCCCCAAATTTATGTTTTAATTCTTGATGGTTTATGGCTTCTTTTTTCTGAAAAAATATTTCAAGAGGAACTGTACCAGAGAGATAACGTAATAAATTAAATAGTGAATTTGGTTCGTAACGTTTTTCACGTAGAATAAAGGTCTTTTTAAAGCTGTGTTTCAATCAAATAAATATTATGTTTGTTTCTAACCAACTGGACCATTTTTATGAACGAACACGTCATATTATCAACGGTCCACGATAGTTAATATAGATACTCAATACACCACATGTACTGAAATTATTATTGGGTCGATCCTTTATATTTATCTTCTAATAACGCTGCTACCGAAATAATTCATCAACAATGCTACATCGTAATCCAAGCATTAAACTGCTCGTGGTCAGTGCCCCGTAGGTAAAGTAAGTACTCTGGCCTCTGCCTGCAATTTATCACAATGAACTACAGAAATGACTGAAAACGAAACCTTATTATGTTCATTTCTATTGAAATGTTAGAAAACGTTCCATTCAGCCCCTTCCCGCCAATATTCGTTCTCCGTTTTTTGCATTCAAATGAAAAGTACCTTTTTAGTTGGAAGCAATGTCTTTTATTGCCTTATTTCACAATAATTGTGCCGCAGGAACTTCCTGCAAGAATATTCTTAGGCCGAGAGACAGGAAAGAAGAAGTAGGTTACACGGGCAAAGACGTAACCGCGAAATGATCGTGGTGTGTTCGAAGGTACAGCGCACGGCGGTTTGAGAGGTGTAAAACGGGAAATTTTTTTCTTAAAACTTGTCCAGTTTTATGATTCAATCAAATATAAAAAGGAGAACCACCTAGTGGTTAATGATCTAGATGATATTATTTATTATTGTGTGGAGAGTAACGTAACCGAGAATTTTTACCAAACTATTTAATTATAAATTCAGATGATGATAAATTCAGAGTATGAACTCATCTCTACGTTGAAAAATATTACATCTTTTTATATTTTTTTTGTCTAGTAAGAGATGAACAGAGGTCATTAAAAGAATTTTAAAAATACTAGAAAATAAATTCCCATTCCTTACAATTACAAGAAGTCCATTATCATTAAAAAATACTTGTTAATAAGAAAGAAACAAGCGCAGGCTTTGATCATTTTTGTCTTCTTCAGTATTCTGTTACACTAGCAGGTATAGTGTTATGTCAATAAATTGCAATTAAATTTCATTTTAAAGTGAAATGTAAAGTGAAAAAATAAATGAAAAATAATTGAAATTCTGGATAACCATGTACGTGTGTGAAAAATGTACTTAATTGGGCATAATTTTGTCATATATTTTGCAATTTCCTGTAGTTTGTATCATTACTAAATCAATTTTAATTTAACACATTTTAAATCACACCTTGTTGCAAGTGCATTTCTGACGTTTTTGAATAAAGGAGATTTTAATTCAATTTTAAACAATTTATTTTAATATTGTACGTCATGTGAAGAATCGATGAAAAAAATAATTCCTTTTTTCATATTGCAAACTTTTTGGCTACATTGGATCCGCCATATGGTGCTTTGATGTGATTGACTTCGTATTAGAAATAACTGTCTCACATTATCCAGAGAACGTTTCAGTGAAACAAGTCTTTCTCATTTTGGCCATTTTGGAGGAATGTGAAACCACTGTGCGACGCAGCGGCGAGCGTTAACGGGTTTTCCCGTTTCTTGCGGGCTCTGCAAACAACGCGCAGGCGAAGGCAGCGGAGGCCGCGCGGCGGTGGCGTTGGGGTGGTGATCATGGTGATGCTGAGGGGACTAGGAATGAAGCGGTGATGTGGGCGGCGATGGGGTGAAGACGATATAGATGAAGGAGCCGTGATGATTGTACTCGTAGTGATTAGAGTTAATATGGGGAAAAGAGCTATTGGCAGATGGTGACGCAATGATTGCGGTGATGGGAAAGTGCCGATCTCCTGGTGCTGGTAACAATGATGATAATGATTATTATTATTATGATGATGATAGTGTTGGTTATCATGTAGGTAATAGTGAACGTGAAGTTTGGTACTGATTGTATGATATCAGAAGTAATAGTCGGAAATTAAAACCGTATGAATATAAAGATTGGGAACAATGATGTAATATTTAATTGGATGTCCGGGTGACGCAGAAGGTTCAATAGCACCTTTGCCATGGACGCGGCGTCACCCAGACAGCCAATTAGATATTGACTCCGGCCACGGCCTACGCTCTAATACTGACGAAAACGATTCATATGATAAGTATACTGGTATGTGCTCTAGTAGTTACGTATGATGCAGATCTTTTTATTTAACGAAAAATATAACAAAAAATGTAAAAAAGTATTACTCTTTAATTGACAATAAATTCATCCGAAAAATATTTGACAAATAATGTTTATCAAAATGAACACGTTTATCAATTTAAGGATGTTGAATGTTTGATGTTATATTTCCTATATTATCACGAATGCCAAAAAGTCGCTTCAAAAGATGATTCGCATTCTTAATTGACTTTCGGCCGTCGTTCCGGGCTGCTCCCTCTCCGCGTGGCCGCAGAGGGCTCGCGAGGCAAAGGAGGTTCTGCGATCGCGCAGCGGAGCACGCCGCGCCGTCCACCGGAGGGCGCTTCCGGGAGCCTACATAGGGAGGCGCCGCGCACTGGCGCAACCTCGCAAAGGAAGCGGGCAAGAGGAGGGACAACCAAAGGAGAGAGAAGACACAGGAAGGGAGGAGGAAGAGGAGGAGGGAGAGGAAGAGCAAAAGAGGGGGAGAAAAGGGTGTAGAAGGAAGAGGGAAAGGAGTGGAGGAGGAAGAGGAAAAGAAGGAAGGAGAGGAAAAGAGGGGGAGAAAAAGGTGGAGGAGGATGAGGAAAAAGAGGGTGATGAAGGTGAGGGAAAGGAAGGGAGGAGGAAGATGAAAAGTGGAGGGAGAGGAAAAAGAGAAGAAGAAGAAGAAGAAGAAGAAGGAGGAGGAGGAGGAGGAAAAGGAGGAGGGCGGGATGATGAGGAGGAGGGCTGGGAGTGGGAGGATGGAGAGGAGAAGAAGGAAGGAGAGGAAAAGTGGGGGAGAAAAAGGTGGAGGAGGAATCAGGAATAGGAGGGTGATGAGGACGAGGGAAAGGAAGGGAGGAGGAAGAGGAAAGGGAGGGATGAAAACATGAAAAGTGAAGGGAGAGGAAAAGGAGAAGAGAAGAAGAAGAAGGAAAAGGAGGTGGACGGGATGATGAGGAGGGGGGCCGAGAGTAGGAGGATGGAGAGGAGAAGAAGGAACAGGAGAAGAAAGAAGGAGGGAAAGGAGTAGGATAATGAAAAAGGAGGAGGATGGGATGATACACTTCCCGCGATGAATTTGCTTCACCTTTCCAAAACAGCTCATTACTAAAGCCGGATTACTATATCAAGAAGGCCCAAGCTATTATAACAATAGGTGGGAATTTTTGGGGGCGTATCAACTGAAGTCATAAGTAAGTGTATGTATGTCTGTGTGTGTAAGGGGAGAGAAGGTGACAATGATGAAGAAGGAAAGAACGGGGCGATTCGTGGCCCGTTTATGAGGAAACTGCCTCCGCATTGGCCTGGTACTGTTAAGAGAAATCACGGTGATTTCAGCAGCCGGCCGCTATTATTCCTCTCCAGACAGGGGTTGAATTTGACCAGGATAATTTCCTACTGTCGACCCCCCCCCTTTCGACGCGTGAACCCCAAGACCTCCTTATTAACGATATTCTATGTTAGAAGTTACGTAAGGAACCATGTTGCCTCTGAGCTATCGCAACCGATTCCCAAACTATAATGTTCTCCAATTACACTGAAATATTGATTATTTATTTAGGTTTAATGGGCATTCACCCGCTACGATCATTTAGACGCATTGTAAATGTGTGATATAATGAACAGATGACAGCGATAATATTGGGGGTACATGATAATGAAGCCATTGTGAAACGGGAGAAGAACAAGCTCGCTTTATCCACCACAAAATTTAGATGGATTGGTTTGGGATCAACCCTGGTCCCAGGTGTGGAAAACGTATGCGTTAGCTGTAACGCAGTAATGCCACGGATACCTTCAAATATTCAACATGTGTAATGAAAGTGAATACGAAAATAACTGGAAGCCTTGCAATTTAAACATTAAAATATTTTAGAATGTTATGAACCAATATTGAATTTGGGATGGGGCAAATCAGCGTTAATTTTAACCACGTGCAGTATCTGGAATTATAAATAAATTCCCCTTTCTCTTTAATGATCAGCTGAATAACGGGATCACTTAGATACACGTTTGTTTTCATTCGGTTGGCCATCATGTGCTAATAACTGAATTACAGGCATTACTCAGGTTTTCAAAGTAGAAAGAGGGCATAATTAGTTTCCAATATTTATTTACGTCTCGTAAAGAATAGGAATAACTGTAACTACTTCGACTTCCAGGCTCTGTCATGCCCAACATCTTTCGCCATCTCTAATATATCAAATCTTATCAATTCACCGATGCCGCTAATTTAAAAAAAATAAAGGTTATCTTTTTTTAGGAAAGTCTACTTTTAGAATATTTAACCTCTGAAGGAATACAGCACTTCACACACAGTCAACGGTTGTACCATAAATGTTAAAATATTTTCATATTCATGACTGTGTGCTGAGGAATCTGTTTTCTTTCTTTTCGTTGGGAAGCTTATGATAACTTTGGTAGTAATATCTACATTTAATAATGAATACATTGCAAGTAGTAAATGAGTTAACACTTTTTTTACACGAGTGCGTAAAAACACGATTCAGTAATAAAAGGTTTTTGCTTAAATTAAACTAAAATGTTTTCTACTTACAAGAATACAAGAATATTAAGCATCTATTACTCAAGTATTATTTCGTACTTCATAACTACAGTACAATTTCGTAAATTCAATTTGTCTCGGTGTGTTTTGCAAAAACGTGAACAACTTATGCGATGACACTCAAGATTTATTACTCTACTCGTAAATCTTTATTTTAAAATTACTGCAAAAACCATTGAGGACACCACTGAAACTGTTGGCTCATTATGCGTGGGAGGTGCACCGTTCTATAGCACGCATGCCAAACTTGTGAACTGTGAGCCACATGTGGCCCCAAAGAATACTCAGCTTGTAGTGCCCGCTTCACAGTGGACGAACGCAGTATTCACAAACATCACTAAATCTTCAAACGTAGCTGGACAGCAAAGCAAAACGGAGTGGAAAATAATATTAAATCAGTGTATTTAGTTCGAAGTCAAATATTTACATTGTTATTCATCAAGTACATTATCAACAATCTGCAAAACAATCTTATAAATTCAGTATATAACAAAGCTTCATTTAATTTCTGCTCCTTGCATGTCAGCTACAATATTTAATCATTTTAGATTTTTGTGACAGAATTACTCACACGGGGTTCAGAGAAAAAAATGTTTCCAGCGCAAAGGATTGCAAACAGTTCACTCTCAGGAAGTTACGAAACAAAATATAAAATCTCCATAAAACATTTTGGTTTGAAGTTTGGGATTGTTATATTAAAATATACTCCGTCGTATCAGTAGGATTTTTGTATGTGGAAATTGAAAATGGGAATAAAAATGACGATTACATGTATATAAATATCTATAAATATATATACATAATTTGGCTACAATTGGATGATTGCCAGGTGGTAGCCATAACCCTACAATTTTGCAAAATATGCACATTTACAATCCAATCCTTTCGCGCATATATACTCATTATATAAATATACACAGACCTGTATACATCTATAGCACATATTTACACACACACACTATATAATTCGAGTATAAAATAAATAATATATAATTCGTGCCACATGAACTTGGTACGATTATACCAAGTACGAAAACGACGAGTACTACGCAGGTTTGAGACCCCTGTAGTGCAGGAAAGTTTGAATGACGCAACCGAGGAGACTTTGATGGATGAGAAGTTAAACGGGCACCGTTGGCAAGTAGTCCGAGGGCCGATGACTGGCGAGAAGTGCGGCGCGTGCCGTCTACCTCTGCCGACACTGTTTCGGTGACCGCTTTGCCTCGAGGGGCGCCTTCAACCTCGTCCCACTGAATGGGAGCGTTCGTGCGTCGGCGCCGATCTCAGACTCGTCAAACACTGAGGTCATTAGTCCTCTAATTGTATGGCATGTTATATGTCGAGATGTGGTGATTAGTTCCCCTGCTGTAACTTGAGATCAGGCGCCAATCCATACCTCAACTGAGGTTTTCTCCATCCATGTATCTCCCGCATCCGGGGCAAGATATAAGTTTCCGTCTGCTTTCCCGATGTGTGTGGTATTGTACTGCAGTACGTGTGTGTGTGTGCGTGCGCGCGCGCGTGCGTGTGTGTGTGTGTGTGTGTAAGAGAAGAGGAAGCGATAGAATAAGGAAAGAAATTGGGCGCGGACCGTGACCCCTTTGTTTGGGTTCCCTGATCGCAGCCATTTGGCCATGGCATTGCATCGATAATAATGAGGTCCTGACTCAATTACTCGTTGTGGAAGGATGCTCTCGCCTTCACGTCCTGCTAGTGCTGATGACCTCAGCATTTGCAGTTTTCTTCCACTGATTGGACAATAGAAGTAGTTACGAAGGGAGAATGATGAGAGATCACTCCTTAAGAGAGAAACATTATTATAACATTATTATAACAATGATGAATAAGAATGGTTGCGTGCTGTTATGAGAAACGAACCACGCGACAACAATGTGAAAAACGCTAATGCCTCTTCACATGACACATATGGATCCCATAATATTTTTGTTTCTCCTGTAAAATTCTTGCACAAGCGATGAGCTGGTTTTAGTAGAAACCGCAACACTCAACATGTACAATAATTAACCGTTAAATAGTTCATGAGCTTGTTCATCTTCAACCATTCAGTGCACTCATAGTGTTTTATAAATTACACAAAATTTCGGCAATTATATCCATCGCATTCGACATTACTTTGAAGCATCGCCGAACCATATGTTGTCCAGTCCATATGTGGTTACTTTTACTTGCAGCACAGGTGTATCATGCGAAATCGTTCGTGATCGTCTGCAGGACCCGTTGTGTAAACTCTCTCACAAGTTTCGGACGCACGATTATAGTCGCGTCATTTTCAGAGACTCCATTACCAGTTGTTCCCACTCTCAAGAATGACTTCGCCATTATAGGAAATCACGTCTCTATTGAAGGTACACTCTAGCAATGTTGGAGGACTGACCTTCGAAAGAGGTGGTGTGTGATGACTAATGAAATTAGTGAAGGTATGGGAATGATTAACGGTTTCTTGTGATCGCAGTAACGGGATGAATGCGACATTCTCATCACGTGAACAGAGCCCTCGCGTCAATCCAATATTGCGAATATTCCAACTAGCTTGCCCTTTAATGTAAACTCGTATTTATAAGTTCATTTTCTCGATATCATATTTTTATTTTGACGTGTGATTATAATTTATCACAGTCTTATTTTTTTATTTTAAAGAAAAGGAATTTCATTGTTGGTCTCCTGCATTACTACTGTTTTTTGGCCAAATATGTCAAAATGATATCAATTACTACTTAATTAATTACCAATTAATATAATTTAACGTATTATACTTCCTTGTGATAAATAATTGTAAAAATATAATTCAAGAATTGGATTGGACTTAATGTTTTCCTCAATTTTCTATTTGAACTTCATGTGAAATTGTCGATTATATAATTTTTTGGTCGTTTCCGATAAAAACATTAGATTCTATTGGCATTATGTTGATCAATTATACAAGTATTATCAATACTAGAGAATTTCCATGGATGTTACGATTGCTTCCATTTTAAGTCTTAAAAATAAATTGATAATTAACAATTCGTCAAAACACACCCATTAAGAAAGATTATTGAAAGTTTCGTTAATATATTACTGTTTAATGTTAGTTCAATCATCCCCAATAATGAATAAAAAACGTTAAGTTCTAATTGACCGGCGAAATAAAAAAGCATATTCCATTGTACTAAAGGATGTTTAAACGTCACCGCTGAAATTCCAGTGAACTGTTCATTTAACGAAAGAGATCAAAGCTTTATTTTTGGAACAATTTGTTTGAAGTGTTAAGAGCATTTCGCCACAGAGACAATTTAACGGATAAAGCGAAACGAGAACCGAGAAGCGAGCATTCCCGTAAGCCGATTTCTACGATCGATTTCGGCTCGAAGCCCCACGAATAGTGACAGGGCTTCCGCGATAAGCCGCCTTTGCTGTTACGAGAATATTCACATGAATTGAAATGGTGAAAATCAGCCATCTCAAACCGAAACTCGTAAAATTAAAAGATAAAAACCAAAATGGGGCTCATTATTGTTAGATATTTATTACCTCAGGTAATACGGTATTCTAAATAGGGTTTCAGAATACTATAATTATTACGTTAGATAAATATTGTTATCTATAAATTCATGCCTTGACCGGGAAGTCCTAGAGTTCGAATCCCGACGATGGGAGGATTTTCGACATTAGATACATCGCTAGGTCGAATTCAACCTTTTTTTCTGGAGAATAATTCTAGCTGCTGCTCTGATCGGTATTTTCCCTTGGTTTCTCCAACAGCAGCCAAATGCTGAAGCAGGAGCCCAACAAATGGTCATGGACCACACGCGTTTTTCCTTTCTCTTCCTTTTCCTACCATTGAGCATTTTAGGAATGGCACTTTATGCGTAACAGACGTTGTCTTAAAGCGGAGAGCTTTACTAGAAATAAATATCTCGAACTTTCACTTTTCAATAAATGAAAATTTGGGTACCACGACAAAAGTCTTTCAATCACCCTATGCATAAAGTTGTCCACGTTTTACGCATTGAGATATTCGTGTTTAGATGCTTCACAGAAGTCTTAGAATATCGAGATACAGTCTGTCGGTAGGGCGAACAACTTTTCAGCACTGAGAACGAGTAATGAAATGATCCTAGTTTGCTTTTGGGGAAAAATATAACTGTTTACTCGTCCAAAGGCTCAGGCATATTTTTGACGTAATAAATAATAATATCAACAATAATATTTAACATTATGATAATCATTACTATTGTCATTACTATTGTCATTGCTACTGTCATTACTATTGACATTACTATTGTCATTACTATTGTCATTACTATTATCTTCCTAATATTTTAAAAATAGATTCCCAGCATATTAACGTCATTTTTCCATCCTCTTTGCTTTCACATGATGCTAGCCTCCACGCTATTTTCCTCAGGCACGTCTTTTCCTCTGGCCTCCCCCCTCGGGCCGCAATCTTCCCGCAGCCCGTCGCCGCGTTTTCCTTGGGGCCGCAGCACTTGATCAAGGGCCGGTCGCAGGGCGCAGAGCGCGTCCGCGCGATAAGTCATGCCAGCAGGCGGCGGGTGCGTTCAGAACTGCCCTTCGGGGCGGCCGCCGGCGCACAAACTGCAGCGACTGAATAGCGACCCGATGAATATCGCTTCTGCTAAATGTTTTCCTTGATAAATATCGTCTTTGCTATAAATCACCCTTGCTAAATCTCGTGACCGCTATATATCATGCCAACTAAAAAAAGTTTTTTTTAATATAATATTTGCTAAATATCGCGCGTAATAAATTTTGTTTTCGCTTGATGTAATGTTATGTTACATATAGTGTTCGCAAAATATCATTACCGATTAATTTCGTTTCTGTAAAATATAACTCCCGGTAAATACCCGTTCCTGGGAAGTATTGCGCCCTCTGTATATTGTTATATTTTTGACGTAATAAATATAAATATCAATAATAGCAATAATTAATATTATCATTATTATAATTATTACTATTATCATTATCATTATCCTAATAGTTAAAAAATAATTTTCTAATGTATTTACGTAATTTTCTTCCTTCTATTTGCTTCACATATACCTGGCCTCCACATCATTTTCCTCATAGTTTCTGCCAAATATTACTTGTTAAAGGAAGTCAAACTTCCGTTTCTTTTCCATAAAGTGGAGAAAACTGTTTTTTGACTAAGTAAATCTAAATCTAAAACTAAGACAATGTCTTTCGTATTCAGTAAATTTCATTTACACTCAAAAGATACAATTCGTCATTCCAATTAGGAAATTTTGTTACTCGATACCCTAGCCGCGGTACTTATTGAGCGTCGTGTTTGTCACCTCTAATCGACCTCATTGACATTCCGACATCCACGACCTCGTCCACTACAACATAAGAATAAAATGTTGCTCTACAAAAATGTAACTGGAAAACAATTTGGGCAACAAATAAGACGGAACCACGAAAGATTAAAGTTTTTACGTTGAAAACATCAATTTTACGCATTTAATTTTGACTGGCTTGTGGTTGCTCTAGTGCTCATGCCTTACCTCATTACCACCACCAAAAGAAGACGCTGCCACTAACTACGGTGCTCAACTCGCTTGCCTTCCGAGTGTTCCGCCTTGGGCACTAACGACGCGACGGTGCTGTACCGACTGCCGCATTCTCCGGTTCTATGCAACATGACAAGCTCCCTCCTTCTTTCCCTCCCGTCGCTCCTTCTGTTCCGCACTCTCTTCCCGTTCCCCTCTCCAGTAAACACTCCATTCCCAACCTTGTAGACGCTTTGCCTCCTTTACTCTCAATTTCGCTTCCTCCATTTCTTTGTCCTCCAGTCTTCCCATTTTGTGCTTCCCCCCCTGCGCGCCTTCCTCTTCTTTTTCTTTCTACCATCTCTCTCTCTCTCTCTCTCTCTCTCTCTCTCTCTCTCTCTCTCTCTCTCTCTCTCTCTCTCCACTTCTGTCTCTCTGCTCTCTCTTGTCTCTCACTCTCCTCTTCCTTCATTTCTGTTCCTCTCTCCTACACCTCACTCCCTGCCCTCCCCTCCCTCCCATCTTCCCTCCCAACACTCAACACCTCCCTTCTGTGACTCGAGATGCTCATCGCTCTCTTCCCCTCTCCCTCCACCCGCCTCAATTGTGACCTCGCCGTCGCCACCACCACCGCCGCCGCCGCCGCCGCCGCCGCCGCCGCCGCTCCCGTCGCACCGCCACCGCCACCGCCACCGCCTCCGCTGCGGCACCCACGCGCTGGGCGCCTGCGCCGCGTCGTAAGGGCTTGGAACTTACGAGCCCCCATAAAGGGGAAGCGAGATGGAGCGCCTCGCGGACAGTGGCACCTCCTGCGGCGACCGCCCGCGCCTTCCGCCCGCTCTGGCGATAGCTCACGGCGCGCAGACGAGCAGGGGTTCTAAGCCTGCTTGCGCACGGCACACGTGGCTCAGTGGAAACGCTTCACCTTGGAACACATGGATGACGCAGCAAACAATGGAATCAAGCAAAGCGAAGCAACGAGAGCTTGCAAATTCCAATCCCATAAACGGAATATTTTTATATTTAATAACTATTAAAATATCATTTAACGATTAACAACGCTTTGTTCTGTCAACAATGTTCTCTTGAAGCACAATTTGGTATAATCCAATAGATATATTAAAACGTAATTTAGTTTTGTTAAAACGTTATTTAAGTGTGGGCTACGCACGTCAGTCTGGTAAAAATTAACTTCTTGTATTAATAGAGAGCTTCAAAATCAATCTCACGTGATGCAAACTACAACCCAGGGAAAAACAAAAATGAAGGTGATAATATCGAGCAATCCATGTAAATATTTTAAACACCTCTAATCCTTGAAGATTCTTATCAACCATCTCTATTCATAAGAAAAAGTCGCAAACACTCCACCTTCAACACAGTGGCGTCCCCTGCGCTATACTTCTTTCCGAGGCGGATGAAAAGTACGAGTGAATAGCGCAGCGGCAGGTTCTTGCATCCGCTAGCTCTTTAACGCTTCCGCTATTCACGGTGCGTATTGCGCGCCGTCGTCTCCGGAATAGCGTCCTTGCTTGGAGGGTTCTCGGGGCGTAACGATAAGGGGCCCCGGTGTGGCGGCTGCCGCAGCCACGCCGCCTATGGAAAGCAGTGGCGGAGAATACGCTGCCTCCGGAAAAGATACTTTGCCGCCACCGTTGAAGTGAGTGAGTAAGATTCAGGTCGGTCGCCAGACTTTAAATATGGTATTCAATGTTTGTTAAATTTTTTTAAAGAGGAAGCATCGATGAAAGAAATCGATACCGTTTCAAAAGTAAAGGGTCACATTCAACACATTTTAGATATTATAAAAGTTGTTGTTTTTGAATGAATGCCTTGTAGACAATGCATATTAGATGTCTGCCTACAAATTATATGCCCTCGGTGGCTTGTTGGTTAGCGAGATCGATTTCCATGGTGTAACTCCAGGTTCGATTCCCTGCTCGGGCAAAATTGTAACTGTTCGCTTTCCTTACAAATGTCCCAGTATCTATTGCAGTGAGGCGATGAGCCCACCCTAAGGTTAAGAAGACCAGTGGAGGGATGTCTTCGTGCTAATCACACGAACCCCTTATCCCTTGGCCGAGAGGCTGGGCCACCGCTGGTCGGCCAAGGCCCGCAGCAGGCTGTCGAGAAAAAAAAGCAGGCCTGCATATTGTAATCTGAGGAAATAGTGTATTAAAAGAGGAGCAAGGTTTTGCACTGTACCGCAAATGTAACGTGTTATAAAGAAAACTTATGACTGCAAAATAATGTAAAATTATTTATTGTAAAGTTGGTAGAGAAATTCACTGTACAGTATTCCCAGGTAAGTATAGTCTAAAGTCTGAAAGACAGCGGTTTGAAATGACAACATTAAAAATCAATGATCTCCTAAAACATTTACAAAGCATTTGACAATTCGATGTATGATGCCTAGGCATCATTAACGTATTTCCACTGAAACTTTGATTTCAATTTTTTTAAGTTCTTTGCAAAGTATACAGCGGACTCTCATTATAGTCAGCTTCCGGGGACTAACATTTTTGGTTCATAGTATCCGGTCATTTCAAAATATAACAGCTTTCAATTGAGGTAATACATTAACATAAACAATCATGCTAATTCAATATTTCAATATCTTCCGACTTTCTTCGCATTTGGCATTGTGTACATTTTCTAAATAGCTAAAAGCACTCTAAACTCCCATAAATAGCTCTTGCACTGTTGGAGCACTTTCCTAATTTTTGTATGTTCGTAACACTTACTTTCTTCTACCGTGAGAAACACCTTTTCCGCATTATTGATGAACTAGCTAGATTGAATTTCAATAGTTTGTTGTGGTTGACGTCGATGAAGTCTTCTGGCAGGTCAAAACAGCCACTGGATGGGCTGAAGTAATTCTCTCAGTTGCACGATTCCCTCAATCCTGTTCATTCACCATGAAAGCAACTCGCGTGAACCTCTACTTGTTAATCCTCAATGTTATATAGTGCGCCATGAAAGTCTCTTCGCTTCGAGTCGATTCAGGGCCTCATATTAAACATTCCGTTGATGTTTCCAATGATTTGGCTGCTGCCAACAACACTTCTAGTTTCTGTTATGATTACGATGAGTATGCAATTTGCGTCTTCTTTTGTTACAAGCTGAAGTTCTTGTCAGAAACAAAATCTGTTGCTAGCAGTCTCATCAGCAAGAACTCACTACTGGCGCAATGTATGATTTGGTGGTATTGAGACATTTTCCCTGAAAATTGTATTTACTATGTTCATTATAACATCTTGCGTAACGAGATTTCACCATTATCTAATCCTCTAGGTCTTATTTATTTAAAATTTATTTTATATCAAATAGTATATAATAGTATTGATATTTTTATATTGTCTCCTGAGAAAAATTGTGCTTTTCGTTAAAACTTAAAAATCGATATAATTGTATTAAAACCTCATGACGAGAGTTATTTCCGAAAAGAGAATGATGGAAATTTGAGATTATTTTAGATAGACAGAGATACAAAGTCGCTCGAATAGTAACATGAGATTGAAGGTTCCTTTCCCTAAAGACAATATCGCGAAAGCCTTCATTTTCTTTTTTGGCGCCTCGTCCTTCCTAAGCCGTTTTTTCTGCCCTACTAAGAAAGGAGCATCACATAAAGAAGCAACGATGGGCACGCCTTGATAGAAAAGCTTTCGAGAATAGGCCGTTCATAAAGAGGCGATTTTTTATATCGTAGCGTGTTGTTGGAACATTTAGTGTCAGTTTTCATAAACAAGCTCTCTCACATTTTCCCAACGCTCCGAAAACCCTCGGAGCCTAAAGGTGACGTGATATGAAGTACAGCTCACGTTGCAACATAACACTCGTCACATTGCAACGACTGACGCAGAAAAATCAACAGCCTACATCATTTCTTATGCATTTCAGAATCTCCTCTTGCACGTACTATGCAAATAAAGTACTAGACGCATGATGAAACTGCTTTAGGATTCGCTTTTTTTCTTCAGAAAGCACCATTACGACCGCAAACTCACGACAAAAGTCGTCATGAACAAGACACACGCTCGTCATGTCCTCAGTCCGCCATCTTACACGAGTATCTCCACTCGCAGGATTACTTCACCCGGATATCCTCCTCCGGGACCTCGCAGGTCGTAAAAAGCTCGACGGAGGCGATTCCTAGAATCGTTGCACGATCTTTTTCTTGACCGCCGCCATTCGGAAATTTATCTGGTCGAGGATCCGATCAATATGGATGTCTAAGTGGAGGATGAATCAACAGAATCCGGGTAGCGGCACGCCGGAACAAACGACAGGATACGTAGCAATCCAAAAATTCCCCTCTTCAACGTTTTGTGAAATGCAGAATTTGGATATGATAATAATGATTTTTGAAATGTAAAAATTTCATTGCAGAGATTGCAATAGAGTTGTTCACTAGCCTGTCAGGGGTTCTCAGTTTTCCCGCTACCGATGGTTTGGCAAAACTGAAGTGTTTTACGAATGTATGCAATTTTAATTTAAAAAAGCATCATATATCTGTAACTCTGGCAATGACGTAAACCAGATATGGTGTCCAGGGGGAAATGTCGAAACTTCAAATATAAGCTTTTAAGACAATTTTAAGCATATTTTGTCTAATAAACTATAGGGATATTCCGAATGGTTAAGCCGCACTCAAAAGTTGGTTTGAAATAATGCATTCTAGGCAAAACTTTGCATTGCAGAAGAATAGAAACACTCCACAAACAAGTAAATTGTTTATTATTTACAAAATAAATTAAGAAAGTTGTTCATTCAGAAAGATTAACACAGAAATAAAAAACACCTAATTTACACAATTCGACTGCCTTTTTTATTTCTCGCTTAATTTTTTCTTTCTGAGCAAATATATTAATTTATTTTGTAAATAATAGACAATTTACATGTTTTTTTGAGTGTTTCTATGCTTCTGCGATGCAAATGTGCTTAGAATTCATTTTTTCAAACCAACTTTTGAGTGCTTATTGCGGTTATTGTATTATAACGCACGTCCTACCCAATGGTGCAATTGTACATGTATATATTAGTAACAATTACAACAATTAGTATTTTTCAAAATCACCTTACCATGTTTCCCCTAAAGAACAAATTATAGAAATTGATAGCCTCCATGTATTGAAAGTAATTTCTTTCTCCTTGTGAATGCTTGCATCGTGCCGACGTAGAAAAACGTTTCCGTGTGCCTGAATGATCAGCAATTGTGAGGCCACAGCAACGAGTGGAAATCTCTCTCACTCAATGTTGACATAACACCATAAGGACGATTGGAAGTAACAGACTGAAAAGGTAATTAACTTCGGACGAGAACTTTACCGTTTAGAAACAGTTATGATGACAATGCATAAGCAATCAAATATATACCAATTTCTTTAAGACCTTCAAAATTCGTGATCATTTACTTCCAAGGATGTACTTCATATCTTTGCTACTTCACATGATTGAAACAGTTCGTATTTATTGCGGTAATACAGGGACAAAACCAGGAAGGTCGTGTATTTGTTCCCTCACATGATCACAGATATCTTTCATTTTTAATATACCTTTGGAACGGTTAGCATATATTGTGGTAACACAGCAACAAAAACAAGAAGGTCGTGTATTTTATCCCTTATATTACTCTTCTTCATGGGTCTTTTTCCGGCTTCAGGGAATGCCGATTTCAGCTATCTGGTCGGGGTACCCACCAGTCCCTTACCGGAACGTATATTATCCTTTTACACTAGACATACATGCGAGCTCCACCAGTATGTGGTCAGCAGGCTGACAAGGACTTCCGCGACAACACACAACGAAAGACGAGGGATAAACGACCATGCTTTCAGCAAACTCGAACCCGCGACCCTTCGGACCGAAGCGCTGAGTCGGAAGACGCTGTAGCCATCTCGGCCATCCAGGTCGGCATTTGATCTTTCACATGGTCATAAATATATTTTTTTCCTTTTGTTAGAAACGGTTCGTATACTATATTATGATAACACATGGACAAAAACAGGATGGTCGTGTATTTGATCCCACACGTGACAATAGAAATATTTCTCTTTTATTTATCTCTTTGTATTATTTTTTCGCATTCAGCAAATTGCAGAGTTTAATCAACCAGGATAGTATCATGATATAGGATCTTCAAAACAATTTCAAAATCACAATAGCCATAACTCATTCTACGAGGCGTGACCAAGAATCTCACGAACGTGGAAAGTGTCAGGTAGAAAAACAATAACAAAACATTCTTTTCCACTCGAAACGTGGGCGAGCACCCAGAAAGCTCCTTCGGAGAACCATCGCACGATCTTCGCTGCCCTGTGGGCATCCGCAGCTTCGCCCAAGACGGATGGGCTGGCCGCTGCCCGTGGAGGCGGAGGTCCGGTTGAAGGCACGCGGCCACGTGCGCACGGCCCGGGAGCGTGCGCTGGTGACGTGCAAGGCACGCGAAGGGCACGTGTGGGCGGGCAGTCGGTTCCAGTTCGCGCGACGTCTTTGCGCCGCCCCCGCACCCTCACGATGTTATTCGGATGACCTCCGCCTTTGCGCCCTAACCCACTCCGCTTGCAAGGATTTTTACAAACTTTTTTATTAATTTTAAAAAAAAATTTCTAGATAAACGGCTGAAGCGGATTGTGGATAAACACAATCGCGTGTCGAAGGGGCGTTTTTAATTAAGTAGATATTTAATTAGTAGTATTACGAAGTAGTATAGTTTCTTATGTAGTATTTCGTACGTGAGGGAATTGAGTGAAAATAATCCATATCTGTATTTTGGTGTAAAATCTTTGAAAAATTTGCGTTGGATGGACTCAAGAATAATTTATATTCATGCTTAAGCACGAAGCCTTGCCGTAGACCTGGATATGCAAGAAATAAAGATATACTAGTGATTAATGTAACATTACGGGTAATGTAGCACGTGTGGAATGCGCGAATTGAATCAATAGATATACATTAACTGGAAGTATTTAAGCAAGGAAAGTGAATCAACGTAACCCATATCTGTCATTTCTGTGTTTAAAAGCATCAGTGGTTTTTAGTCGATGTATTATTAACATGGATGTTTTAATTTTGAACAAACATCGATGTTTTGTTACCGATGTCGCATCACGAGTCGGCAGCGCCCTCCTCCCCCACTCAAGCCCTCTGTCCCACGTGGGCGACCAACTGCGCGATCTTGGTCACGAAGCGCCATTGTTCTTCGATGGTCTCCGGAACGGAGAAGGGTCTGGTAACGAGCGACACGATCTCCGATGAGCATCATGGTGAAAATAGCCGTGACATGATTATCGATAGTGATATCCTCGACTACACGTGCAGGTTAATGTGTGAAGAATTCTTATGTTAGTGTTTTTAGGTTGGAAACAATTACAAATAATACAACACTAATATAAGGTAAAGGATATATGAGCGTGCGTGGAATATCTTTGTGAGAATCGGTGTATTACCTTTTTCAAGCCCTGGTGCCATTTATTACATGTTTAAAGAATGTAAATTACTTTTATTGACGTACTTCTTATTGAAACTACACCAATTTTTTTTATTCAATTACACAATCTCTATAGTTTGTATTAAGTTCGTTTTAAGTATATAGTTCGTACCCAGTTCTTTAGACCTAAGAAATAAAAGTATGAAATGCTGAATTCAGTTCACAATATTATAATTCTTCTTTCATTTGCGGAATATTCAATACATGTTCAATGTTGTGTCCTAATAATTCTCATTATATAAAATACCGTTTTTCAATTTAAAATATTTAATTTTATTGTTGAACTAACCAATGTTTCAATTCTGATTTGAACGGTCGTCAGAACTCGATTGGATTAAATCAAATTGCAACACACAATCAATATCGTGAAGACAACTGAACTCGTTCACGTTGCCTCGATGTTGAATATATGTTAATACAAAAAAACAATTTTACATTTAAATACACGTTTATATGATGCGAAGTTTTCCGAAAGATCGCTGTAGAACAAACCATGACCGCTCCGTTCGTTCGTTAGTTAAAAAATAAAATTCGCAAAATGGGTAATTTATTTTATTCACAATATGGGCAAAGAACATTGAACATTACAACCAACTGAGGAGGCTCAGAGCCATCAACTGATATCACTGCTGTGCCTCTGTCCTGAAAGTTCTAGGGTTTGAGTTCCGACGATGACGAATATTTAATAGCTAGATCAAATTCAGCCATTGTCTGAAGGAGAATTCTGCGACCGATTGCTCTGAGAGGTAGTTTTCACTGGATTCTCCTATCATCACCAGACGATTGCCAGAACAGTACCATACCAAACGGACTGCGCCCGATCTTTCCTTCCTCTTACTGCTCCTATCCTCTCCACCTACATTTCAATGCACCACATTACCTCCCACGTCGGACGGTTGTGATGGCTGTGAGAGTTCTTCATTTATGGAGATACCTAGATGGGAAAACGCCGCAAGCCTACACTGTTTCGGATCTCACCTGCCTCCATAAAAAACACACACTACTCTAACGAGCCTAATGACCATAGCAGTTGACGGAACCGAAAACACCAAATAATGAATCAATCAACAACCCACGTTTATGAACAGTCTCCCTCCTTGCTGAAATGTGGAGAAATACGACGTTGAGACACCAAGAATAACAGTTATGTTTCCCAAAACATCGCTTGCGAGGATTCACGATATCAGCTCCAACGAGCACTCCTGTTGAGGTGAGCACACCAGCGAAAAGCGACAGCTCGTGGAAGGGGTAGGGGTGGGGTGGGG
>BOPP01000080.1:1713272-1737862 GCA_017312745.1 Gryllus bimaculatus
CGGGCGGGCGGGCGGACTGCTCGGAGAGCAGACAGACATGAAGAGGATGAGAAACTCGGGGAATCGTCGAGAGAAGAGAATTACCCAGAAGTGTGTTGCTTGGAGGTTACGCGTTCGGGGTTCGGTAAATCGGTGGAGCTCAGTCGTGAAGCGTAAAGGGTGTTGATGTACTGACAGATAAGAAATAAACGTGTGCGTTCAAGCAAGAACCAAGATAAATGAAGAGGAGAGTGAATAAAATATTAAGTTGATTTTACAATTAGAAATATGAATTTCTAATAAATTCAACATATTTGTTTCCTTTTTCTTTTTCTATGAATCAAACCTGCCCCCTCAATTTCACAATATGTCGACAAAGAAATTTTTACTGCAATTTTATTATTGCATTTTTAAAATATATTTCAAAATGATGTAATGCAAGTAATGTAAATTCCATTCGATTGAACTTGTGATTTTTGATAGAAGAAAACTTTATTATTCTTGAACATTTAGATAGACGGTGTGCTCAAGGGGAGGCCCACTTGACATACCCTGACCTAGGGCTTATTTGCGGGCCACCGGTGAATCCCGCTGATTTTTCTTATGGAATTGGGAGGGAAGGCGCTCGGGCGCGATCGGCTCTAGTCTAGAAAAACCGCGAGAGTCAGGGGGGCAGTGGAGCGGCACACCGGGAGCAGTCTGCCCCCGATTTTTGTATTTAAACACATTTGCTATAGACTGCGCGAAATTATTCAAAAACAAGAAAAAAAACACACACACGCGAAATTACGTTTGGTTTATGTGCCTATTCACACCGAGCCCGCCATATTACTTTTAAGCTGCTCCTTCATTCCGAAATGTGTATTGTATTCTGGACCCGCCGGGCAGACCGCCGTTTGGCGCACCCTGCCTCTCCGCCTGAGGTCAGCGGGCGCTGGCGCGGCCGCGTGTCATCACGGTGGCGCGGGAGGGTGGCCGGAGGGGTGGAGGGAGGAGGGAGGAGGGTGCAGGGCGCCCTGAAAGGCTGAATACCGTCGGAATGCCGGCACCCGGCGACGACAATGCTCCACTTTGTCCGGCGGGGCGGCAGCGGCAGGTGCGTATAGCCGCGGCCACCAAACAGCGCGTGGGTGCGCACCCTTTGTGGACCGCTTGGGGAGTTGCCCTCTTCTGACGGAGCTGTGCCGCGAAAGATCGCGACCGGTGGCGGTAGTTCGCGTGTGACTGCGGGGGAGTGAATGAAGACCATTGCCAAGGGTTTCAATAAAGGCGTCTAACCATTTCAAATAACGTCCTGGTTTTGGATTCGATTAAGGAAATCATTCAGTTTCGATTTTGGGAAGGTTTCAAATTATTAATATGTTTAAAAACATATAAGCCAACTCGTGGCTCATAGCGAAAGTCGCACTTTGCCTTTCACCAAAGAGGTTCGGGTTCGATTGACGAACGAACTTATGTGAAATTTGTTCGGGCAAAACGAGCATGACTGTTTTGAGTGCTGGGCTAGTCCAATCCTGTGAAGTGTCCTAAACCCTACCACGGTCCTCACTCATTCCCAATTTAAAAAAAAAAATTAAAAAAAACAAGGTTAGCATCCGACTGCTCTGAATATCCCCTTAGACGGATCATCAAGGATCGCACGCAATCTAAGGCTACCACTATAAAACATCCAAAAAGTCACCAAATCGCGAAAGTTCAGCTGGGAGCAAAAGGGATAAGATAAGAGATGTAGTGGTGTGGTTGGATTCATACCATAAATCGTTTTTTCTTTAGAGTAATGAACACTTAAGAGAGCTACTTGAAAAATTAAATGAAAGATTTACTTTACCAAAAATTTAACGAGACATTTTACTCTTATTTCAAGGGAAATTTCATGTTATACGCACTACAATGTTTCACTCAATTTGATGAATTCCATCGCCAAGCAGTTGGGAGTGAATGTCAATTCATCACTTTGTATAGGGAGAGGCAGACGGAGGTGCCACGGAAGGAGTATCCTTTCCGAGTAGTCTCATTGGCAGCGTATTGGTGTGCAGCCGTTGTTGAGAGTCACAAGCTGTTCGGAGTCACAATGAATTGCGTTTCTTACGATATCACTGCGCGAGGGTAAAATATGAGACCACTGAAATTCTTTCCTTCGACGGAGTGGGAGCGGAAATGAAGACGGTCGTTGGGAGAACATAAAAAACGATCTGAATGAGCTATCGCAGACTGCAAGAGCGCGGATGGCTGCTGTTGTTTCCGAAACAGGGTTACGATTTGAATTCTCTCATAAAACACGGATATTTCTAAATATTCATTGGGATAGTTGTGTTTGTTCATAAATGTTTCCAATAACATCTACAAAACCATTCAGCATTATTTCATAATAATTTATTTCATTATAGTTCTCTATTTTTTTGTCGCAGACATTCAGTTAGAGATAGAACAAAATAATATTCACTAAATTAATGTTGCAGTGTGAACTAGACAGCTGAAGGCCCGTATTGTTCACAGTTTTTGTTCGGTTACATTAGTGTTTATGATAGCCGCTTCAAGGGATTTGAGAAAAATACTCGCCGTTTTCTTGTCAAAATATTGTGCGACTCGCAGTGCGTTTCCTGCGTTGTTTTAGGAAGCCAGCATTTCTCGCACATTTCACATAAAATTCGATTTAAAGTTTCATTTGTTGGATGCCGTCGGAATGCATTTGAGAAACGAACAACAATAGACCGTTTTGGGGCGGGTCGTCCCGAGAGAGGCGGTGCGTGCCACAGCGGGAATGCTGCACACGTGTGGGTGCCCATCCATTGTTTTGCATTATTGAACGACACAAGGAGGGTTCTTTCCAGTGCGAGTATGGAATAATGCTTTCACGTTGCGGTAGTTTGTTTTTTGCGTTGGTTTCGTTCTTGATGAGTAAATGAAATCAAAAACAAACAGTTGATTCACAATTGTCTTCCTATGCGCGAGATGAACTTCTGTTTCCCTAGCTGACTTCAGCTTCTGTGCAATGCGCGGAACAAACATTCATTCTCAAGCTCAAATCACGTACAATTAAAGTAAATCAGAATCAGACTGTAACACAAATCTGCTAGTAATTCTAAATTTTGACAATGAACCTTTCGGCCTGTCTGAGTGTTTTTTTAATGTTCAAACCTAACATATACTTTCACAGCAATGATAAGGACAGTTTACATGGGTGCCAAATTTACGTTCACGCCCTGTCTACTGCTGCACAGAAGAAAACAATTTGTCTGGGATATCTCACACCCCAGTGAGAGTTAAGGTCTCCTTGGTTCAGTTCACATTAATTAATAATTATTACGATAGCTCAATCCTTCAGCAAGTACTTGAAGTGAACATGTGCCTGTAAATGTTACTAACACAAGGCCCATCCCAAGAACAACGGTCGCCACGACTTCCACCTCCAAACAATACGCTGTGATTGATTCGCTCCGTGGGCTAATTAGCGTTCTTTTGCCCGCAGGTAAGCAGCCGCAACGCAGCCGCCTGGAGAGGCGAGGCCTGGCGCCGCCGGCGGTTGCAGCCGCTTTTAGCGGCCCCGCGGGCCCCTCGCGCCCCGCGCCCGGGCGGGATCTGGGTTAACGGCGGCCCGCGGGGAGCGCTCGCTCGGGACAGGTCAGTGCCGCAGCCGCCCCGCCCAGGAGCTGCTCCGCGCCGCACCGCGCCGCCCCACGCCGCGTCGATTACAACTTTAAGTTCACTGGCACTTGGATCAGCTGAGACGCTATCTTTTAATAGATACCGATTGATTGAGTTCCTTTTTTAAATTTCCCGACGCGTCAATTTCTTTGGAGGTTAGTTCCGAAGTGTAGTGCTATATCGCAGACGGTAGGGATGTGAGGAAAGGAACGTGAGACCTGGCACCGATCCACTTGTCAGTTTACATGGTTTTCCCCTACAAGGTGCCTCTCCCGGAGTGGCACATCGCCCTATCCGGGACAAACTATAAGCTCCTCGTTTATCTCTCGAAGTATCTGGAGCACGTAAGTCAGTGTAAGATATGAGGAAGGAAAGAAAGCGCGCGTTCAGTGTTCCATTTATTAGGATACAGCATTCTTGTATTCGTCAGGTACTGTTACAAGAAACCACAGAAAGCTAGCACCCCGCCACTATAATGCACTTCCTAACAGAGCATGAAATCGTCCTTGCTATGTTGACGTGTTTTCATCTCGAAGATGCTCATCTCTTACCTGTGGTGCTAGGCGCCTCAGCAGAGGGCGTGGCTACAGATGGGCACGTGCGACATATGTTCGGAATTTTGTAATAAGAAAAGCGCAATTTGTACTTAGAGTAGAGTGACGTAATTGTCCCAAGAGTATTTCTCGAGTTAAATGAATATATTGATCGGATGTATATTGCCGGTTATTAATTAAATTATTTTAACAAATGTAAAATTATTTAATATTATTATTTTGAAATTCAACCCACCTCAATAGAATGTCTACTTTTACTATTTAATTACCAGTGCGTAGACATTTTAGATATGCAACAGTTCAGGATTCAGACCACTGTGTAAGGTTGTAGGAACTGTAACTCTCTGAAATGTACGCAGATTTATAGCAGAATATAGATGTGTCATTATCGTTTATTTTGCCAAACAAAAATTGAATAAGCCAAACTGAAAAGCCGAGCTTCCTAAGGCAGTATTGTGACGATCTCGGACAGAAGGATCACGATTTCGAGTCCCGACTCGGGCATTGGTGTGTTTGTGTTGCGCTCGTGTTGTCCTTACGTGTTGTGGTCTCCTAAAGTTACCCCAAAATAAAACTATCACAGTGGTCGCTACCTGACCACTGTGATAGTGACATTGTAGTTAAAAAGTGATCTAAAAAGAAAAATAAAGCATTTCTTTACGAATGTAGTATGTCTGTGTGAGTAGCCGCGTGATTCGTCGCGTGTCATCGAAGCACATATCGTAGTGCCGGTTCTGCCAATGTAGACCCGTTCTTGCATGAACCGGCCCCGGTGGTCGTTGCTGGAACATTTAGCACAGTGAACGGCCCTGACTTCCAACTATATGCCGACGAGTAAGTGTTGAATTGCTCATATCCCAATTCAGGTGGCCTGAAATTCCAGTTTTTCAACCCATTGGATGTAACATTCGCACGATCAGATTGAAGTAGATAGCTTTTTCCCCTTGAGACGCACAAAATTGCGTTTTGTCGAAGCACGAGTTTTTTGCATTCATGACCTGAAATACAACATACTGGTTCGTTTAAAAAAAAGAAATGCCCGTTTCTAGGAAAATCGAATGGCAAAATAACTCTGAATTGAACATCATGATAATGGTTCTGTGAAGCATTGGCTGATATGGACTGTCCAAATTAAAACACCCGACACAGCAAACCATACATTCAATAGTGCCATTGTTTCATTATTCATTTTGCTTTTCGTCAATCCAATATGTACGACTTTTACGAACGTCTATGAATAGATATTCCTATAGATAATTTCAATACAGTTTTGAAAGAAGAACATACACAAAAATAATCACTTTATGGTTGTTTAATTAACGATGTAATTCGACTCTCATTCACAAATTTAATAAACGGAATTACAATACATACATACATGGATCGTCATATTTGCGAAAACTATAATTAAATGTACAATCACCAGTTAATGCCACTGCGCGTTCCAATTTGCAGAAATATGTTTATGCATACGAATAAAAGTTTAATACATCAATTAGTTGCGAAATATATTTTATTTATTTTTTAATTAATAATAAAAGAATCAAAATTACTAAATCCTCTGCATTCTTCTTTGTTTCATGTGGATGATACGTAATGAACCTTTCTTTGAGGTCATCAAATTTACGATGTCGTTCCACCTGTGTAAATAAAGGAACTTTCAACCACTTGATAATTGAATTTTCAGAGCTCTTATAGAACCACGGACACTACCAACTTCCCAGTTTCTGAAATTTAAATGTAATTGTACTGTTTCCACTTTGCACTTCGAGTTTGGGAACTTGGCTAACTTCTTGGAACTTGAAAGTTGCACTCAGAGAAATGCTACTTTTCGTCGTGCACTTCATACAGTACTTCTTCAATATTTGTTCTTATGTTCGTTAGCTCTACAGTTGATCATGCTGCATAGTAATACGATGTCAAGACCACGAAATATATGATAAGACTGCATATATGATAAATATAATGCACCTGCTGATCCAGCTATTGCACAGTTGTTCATATTATGTTGGAAAAACATTCTGTAAGAAAGGCGCATTATCCCTAACGGAAGTTATGGTAAAGATCATCTGCATTTGCAACGATACTGATAACTAATGTGTTGAAGGAGTGGCAATTCTAGAAGTCGTCTCGTTTGGTTTATTGTTCTATACATTCCCCTGATAATTTCCAGGAAGAGCTCAGAGCTGAACTTCACACATGAGCGGCAAAATAAAAGTGCGATTCTCCTCTTTCCATTTTTCTGCGAACGTTGCGCTACAACGCGAACGATGCGACGGTTTTACTACAGAGGGAAAAAAGAAAAATCGAGGGAAGAGATTCTCAAAAACCAAAGCCAGGGATATGAAAGGGTTACTGTCAAATGGTTTCCTACTTCAGTACAATGACCACGTTTCCCGTCTTTCATTATTCTTTTAAAACAGAATTTAACTGGGATTGAAAATTGTTCTGTTCTAAAAAACCTAGGCTTTCAGTATTGTTTTTTTCCACAAATATTTAGTAAGTATAAAAATAATTATTTCAGTTGAACACATGAACCAACGATATACGATTGAAATAAATACCTATTTCAAAGTTGAACGAGTTAAAGTTCGTTGCTAGTTTACCAATATTCATTGTTAGTATCATAGGCATATTACTTATATTACCTTTATATTTGTTCACTACCTGCGATAGTACTTGTGTGAATCAGTAGATACTTGAACAAAATTAGTTTTGATTATATACTTGGGTATTATTAATACGCTAAAAAGTCATCGGTGAACCGTTTTAAATACACGCAACCCGCTTTCCCATCATTTGCGCAGACATTTGAACACTGAAGCAGATACACCGCAAACTCTCTATATCTTGAGCGGATGAGCACCGAATCGATGGTAGCACTCTTAATGAGGCACATATGTCTCCACAGCGCCCCCCCCACCCCCTAGCGTCTACTCCGACTTGCCCTCATCTCATCCGCGTTTCTGCCTGCCTCATCTCTGCTTCCGCCGTCTTTGCATGCGCGTCAGAATCCGCCAGCCTCCGCCAGGAGTCCGCATCCTTTTCTGTCTCAGTGATCTTAGCAGTTGACGCACCCGGAATTCCTAATCAATCAATCGTCTCGTCACCATGTCGCTGCCATCGTCACCATCACAGCCACTGCCGCCAGCCCAGGTGCTATACTAGATTTTATTTAACCATGCACTTGACGTAAATCAGCCATTTACATTTCATCCAGTCGGGAGCTTGGACGTCCCCATAGTGACGTCACTGCAGCTATATTTAAGCTGCCGATTGGGTGAAACCGCAACAGGTGATTTACGTCAAGTGCACGACTAAATAAATCGTGCTATTCCACCGCTGCCGCGGCCAATGTCGCCAATGTCGTCAGCCCGGCGTCTGCGGGCGAGTCGTTGACTCGGTGCGGTGGCGCCGCCGTCGCCGCCCACCCGCTCGCCCTCGCCCGCCCTCGCCCGCGTGACCGCTCGCCCGTTCGCCCATCGCCCGTTTTTCTGGCCAGCGCCGCGCCGCGCCCGGCCGCCCGAGGCCTGCGTTGCCAAGTGGCCGCCGATTCGAGCCCGGGGGTCGGCGCCGAGCGACCAACCGACCGGAAACGAAATCTACACAATTCAAATACTTATAAGTGTAATAGAGGCACGCCAAATTAATTCATGGTGCCCGTGGAATCACAGTTACCCATGTAATTCCTAAATCCCTTGTGGTGTTAGATGTAGCATATAATACACATTGTACAGATATATTATAGAAGGAATTATAGTTCCTTCTTAAAATACACATCTTCCATGTAGAGGTCAAACTCACGAAGTCCAAAAACTGTTTTGAGACAAATGAAATCAGTTCCAAACACCCACTTTTCCTGTATATTCGCACTCTTCCGTGACTTAGTTAAAAAAGAAATAATCGATAATTTAGTACACCGAAACCCCAGAACATGGACAATATTATTAATCTAAAAACAGAAAAATCTGTCTCGGCAATGTAAATACGAAACCCAAAACACCGTGAAGGATTCAGTGATGGTCACATACACCGATTTACTTTCACAATCATTCATTCATTCTCCTCTCAACTAGAACTCAACTTTGAAAGCTTTACCATCTTCAAAACCTGTCATCGATTTATCTTCTTTCAGAAAAATGTTACTCATGAATCCTTCGGAAAGTAGTTTAATTTCATAATTTAAGATATCAGTTTAAGTCCACAGTTAAAACTACATAATGTATTTCTGTTTCCATTAACTTAGTCTGGAGTGAAAATCAATTTGATTTTTCATATTTTATTACATGGACTTCGCAGCGTATTATTCGGTGGCCTGTAAGTAACAGACTCAAGTAAGGCAATGAATGATACATCTTAATAATGGTATGTACATTATTTTATTTCTGGTTTATCTATTTAATTATCAATCTAGATTTTAAATTCATATATCATATTAAAATAGGTTTCAGTTCGATTAAGACAATTGGCACTTTCGATTCACTGATCTGCATTGCCAATTTTTTTCAGACACACTACGTTCGTGGTATTCACAAATAAATCCTCCAGACTCTTCTTTTAAGCGAATCCTAAAGCAGACGCAAAAAGGAAATTGAATTGTAGCAAGCTTCACGGAGTAATGTTTTAGATTCATTAACTGGCACTGTATTTTCTGCTGAACGGCTTTCTTCGATTCCGTTGTGCACCAGTGATTATGAAATCTCGTACAAAACTGTATTAAAATAGTTTCAAAGTTATAAAATAGATTAAAATAAAGAAAATGTGAAACAAGTCTATAGTATAGAATATTAAAACGTTCCTCTGACTTTGGGAACTAGAAGTTCGACAGATTCTGAGTAAACATTCATTTGTTGTGATACTTAAGAAAGCTGGGACTCCGCACTTTCCCTCTCCACAGAACGAACGAAATGCGCGCCGCTAATTGTGTGAAATCTGCCCCCAAGACGTTTCCGTAATCGCTCACGACACTTATCTCGACCATCGACATTTATCTTTGACATCCCATTCATTCCCTTTCAAAACGTTTTCGTTCTGGATGCCACAACACAGATCTCAAGTTTATCGCAAGTTGCGATCAGTTATATTAATACTCCCACGCTAAATTGTGGTGAAGCATGGGGCAAGTGAGCCTGCTGGAATGTTGGACGAACACGTTGGGAACTGCACTTTCGAATCTAACTGGAGAAACCGCTATAAGCATCCATCAAAGCAGAAGGTGGAGGAGTTCACTTTTTCGCGGATGCTTCTGCGTTTGTGAGCATCTGCTTCTTCCTTTCTTGACATGATCAGTAATTTAAAAGTCGTGTGCTTTCTCTGAAAGTAATACGCAAAATAATTTACGGTAAAAGTTTAGGAAATTAATCGTCTCTAAAGTCCGTATGAGAAATTTGTAAAACTATTTTGAAGGTAAAGGTTGCTTTAATAATGATTGAAAAAATTTAATTATCAACTCGTATTGTTAATTAGCTGCCATTCTAATTATCACATATTTCATTAAAAATTAACAGATAATTATTTTACAGAATTACTTTTTTTCTTTGTCATTTCAGTTTTAGAGTGTGAACGAGCGAGAGTGTAAGATCTGTAAAATAATGTGCAATTGAATCAAATAGCTAAAATGTTTGATGACATGAACAAAATTTTGAACATAGTCTCGTTACCAGATAGGATTTCATTAAAATTCTCAAAAGAGTAATTGAAACACAGAACAGAAAAGGTAACATACGTCGATTGTAATTATGACAGAACTTTCATATAAGTAAACAAAATATGAACGCCTCATTCTAATTTAGGAAATAATTTAATAACAATCATAATCATCACGTGAATGAAAAATATTGCTTCTTAAAATGTTTACTTACGAACATTTAAGAATTATAAAATTGCCAGTGTACATTCGTCAATACCGTATATTTGTTGTTTTGTTTTTCATGTAGCTATACGCACACATATGTACTTAAATAAACAGGTTTTTAATCGTGTCTTTTTGTGTCTATTCTTTAGTTTCCACAAATAAATTTATTACATTTGTTTCTGACTGACATTGTTTGATTGATTGATTTAGTGATTCCGGGCGGGTCATTACTTCCGTAACTATAAGGCATAGTTTTTCTTGTGAGGTGGCAGTGATCTTACCCCAATAGATTCCAAGAACCGGCGCCAACCTACAGTTGGCGAGCGTGGATTCACGCACCAGCGGAGCACTGACACGGCCGGGACCAACCCGACCGGTCTCCCAGCACGTGTGCATCTTTCAATGTATCACAACTTTCCTCTATTATCCAAAACTCTTTTCCTCAAACGGATCTGTCGAACAAACAGTAGGTTGGTAACACTGGCTAAATCTCTGAACTAATTGTGGAGGTGCGATCGCGGCGACGGGCAGCGTTACAGCCGATTACCGCGCGGACGGCGCAGTGGCAAGAAGAGAACGTGCTTTCTCCGCGTGGAAGGAAGGACGGGCGGCGGTGGCGGCGGCGGCGGCGGCAGCGGCGGCTTCGAAGTTACTCGCGTTAGGAGACGGCCCCGAAAGCGAAAGTGACTAGCGATTCTTCTTATCGCACGCGCGAGAGTTTTCGACGTGACAAATGGGCGATACAGGGGAGGGGGTGGCGTGAAGCCTTGCTCTCCTCAAAGCTATTTCGTTTTGTAATTTTGTTCATTGTATTGTAATTACCAAATCGCATCGCACTCACGCGTGTATTGTAACTATGATTTTTTTTAAATTAAAATGTTCTTCTTATTATGATTTCAAAAATATGTTTTGGACTTCAAATTGAAATATCGCTCTCGCTTCTGAAATTTTTTCTGAGCCAGATTTTGGGCAAGACTTACTTCCGTTAGCTGAATCGTGTGGTGTACTAAGCTCAGGACTGTCCTGCACTGCTTTAAACCGAATCTCGCTCGAATCCTGAGCTTTTCTTTTTATCACATTTTAGCAATGTAGGTCACTTTTAAAATCACAATTGTTTTACTAGAAACTCTGTATATAGACGTTCAATTGCAATACAAAATTAAATAGAGATATGTTTAAATAGTAAATTTAGTTGTTGAAGTTTTAAAGAGTAGTGAGCCCATTTGTAGATACATTTGAATACAAAATGAATTATTATGTGTATGAGGGAAGAAACGATTTATGAAAGACACACGTAAGAGTATGTTTCGTGAATTGGCAATTACGTATTATAGATAATTTGTAATCTTTTTTGTACTGGACTTTTCATGTTAACTATGCTACTTTAAATATTTTTTTAAAATAACAAATATTTTGAGAATTAATGTCAGACACCGATTCACCGATAACGTGCGGAGACTGTCTGTGATACTCAGGTTTCTCTTCCAAAACAGCACTTTCATCCGTAAAAGGATCTCTCTGGGAGGAACTTGCTCTCCGTTGACTTCAAGAACACAGGAACGAGTGTAATGTTGCATAATTGCTTTCTTACAACGAAATCATGCACTCTTACATGGATAATATTGCATTCAAAGTGGATTCACATCTTGTGTAGGTGTAGTGCTTTTGAATGATTGGATTTGAATTAGGAAGACGCCTTTCATATATTTTCAATGTCTTAGACGTTCAAACAAATAACTCACAGATATCGATTGACCGGATTTCAGTTGAAATTTCCAATGATGTCAAACACAAATGATGACAGCCTCGTTACAGATTGCAGCTATAACTAAATACAGATACCTTCATGATACAATTCAGAATGTCTCTATTAAGCAACTTCTCGTGAAATGAGCCTTTGAAGCTAGCAGCTCGCTTCTTTCATTAGTCACGCGTGTAGCATTGTATGGTGGTTTCGTGGAGTGACGAGCCTTACAATCAATTTATCAAGCCTATCAATTTATCACGCATAACTGTGCCGCGAAGACTCTCTAATTGGCGACAAGGATATGTTTATTTGCGGCGTGAATACAGTTTACTGGTGATTTGCATGTTGTGTCGACATCGGAAAGGTAGAAAGTGGAGCATTCGTCATAGGACATTTAATATGAGTGCGTTACAATCGGATTAGTCTAACAATCAGTACATAGAATTGTGTTAATAATTAGAGATTACGATGACTCGACGATAGACATCGAATAAATCGAAGCCGATAGTCACTTTTATCTACTAGAGTAATTGAAATTTCGTACACGCGTTCTTTAATATTAGTCATCAAGGAAATAGAAGCGTTAAAGCGACGTGACAAACGGGATTTATTAACTGTATACTAACGGATTTAATCTCGAAAGGATTTACGTGTTAAATATGATTTATTTCTTGGTACCAACTTAGATCAATTGTCCTAATCAGGCTTCTCTGTGAATTCTCGGCTTTCCGGAAGACATCGTGTCGTTGGCTGGGAGGCCAACGTTTCGCCTGACATGTCGCAAGCTTCCTCAGGGCAGTGAGGAAGGTTACTGCCCTGAGGAAGCCTGCGACATGTTAGGCGAAACGTCGGCCTCCCAGCCAAAGACGTGGCGTCTCCCGGATAGCCGAGAATTTATGGATTCGAGCCGCGGAAGCTTACGTGTACAGGTTTCTCTGTGGTTTCCCTGAATACTTGAGCTCCGTTTGCAACAATCGTGCGCGATTTTTCTTTCCTACTCCGGTCGCCACCCTGATGTAAAGGGATGAGCAATCCTCAAACCCTACGCCATCCCTATACATCGGCGTGCCTAATTCTCTGTAGATCAAGAAAAAAATATTGGCCAGATATGCATTGGATGCTTGTGACACAGCGAGGCAAGCTTTGAGTCCCACGCGCTCAAGATCAAACCCAGTTCGAATAAAACTTTTTGCGGGTTGTAAATGTTCGCACAGGCATGTGTTTAACCAAAGCAGTGATCCCCAAACAGTAACCCGTTGCCGACGGAAAAAAATCAAAGGATTTAAAAGTATGAAAGTTGGGCATGGATTCGTGTAATATAATATTACATACCCGTTAAAAATTATATGACGAAGTATGCATTGTTATAGCTTTAGTTCGAGATGTGTAACTTTTCTTGGACACAGAGAACATCAATATGACCTTTTAGCGATATACTTAGGAATTTATTCCTTTTTTGAGACTTTGCAGCTTTGGTGCCTTCAGTTTCCCACCCCGGCTGCGCATTACTACTTCAGGAACAACTACCAAAATAGTTACTAGCCCCCCATCCATCGCATTAATTCATTGATTCATGTTTCTGGGAACGTCAACTTTAATGTTCTGAGATTTATTCTGGGATTGATTTGTGATTCCTTCCCCGCTGGATGATGAGATCCAGTGCTCACCTACACGTCGCGACTGCTTGCGAGACATTTTCTTCTCCTGATATTTTCTCCCGCGGGTCACCGTTCCATCTGGCTCAAGGTCTTAGCTCCCAAGGTGGTGCAGTGCACGTAAATGTGTGTGTGTGTGTGTGTGTGTGTGTGTAAGAGTAGAGGAAGGGACAAGAATGAGAAAGGAAAGATCGTGCATTATCCGTAGGATTTTGTCAAGGTACTCCTCGGAATTCGCTTGGTACTGATACATTAAACTACAGAAAATGATACATAAACTACAAACTCAGAGCAGCCGACCGCTAGAAATCTCAAGACACCAGCTGAATTCGACCGAGCTATGTAGCTGGAATCAAAAAATCCTCGGGACTGGAAAACCCGATCAGAGCCGCTGCAGAGATCGGCAATGTTGGTTCTGAGCTAAACTCAACCGGTGCATCGCGCTGAAGCGACTTGCGTGTCCATTTCGATTACAGTGCAACCAGATGGACAAGCGTAGCTACTAAGCTCATCGCGCTTAGTGCTTTTACGGCCTGCATGCAGACGGTACTGACACTGCAATCGGTAAGCCCTTACGCAGCACACGCGGTCTTATAACCGCACACTGCAGTTGCCGGATTAGCCAGCCTCCGTGGAAGAGATTATTGGAAACCGAGGAAAGCGAGCGGTGGAAGGCGGGAGCGAAATTCCAAGCCTGCAGCGCCGGAACAGAGCGGGCGGGCGGGCGGGCGGCTGTGAAGCGTGGCGCGGTGCGACGAAGAATTACGGTCCGCTGGCGCCGCGGGAGTGGATGTGTTGCTTCAACGAGACGATCCGGAAGAGTAGCAATTTGTCACCATTGGGCAATGAATGCAATAGTGTTCAAACCTGGAGACATTTCCGATCCGTATTATATCTTAATATTACGACACCGTAACAAAAATACGAAAACGTATGTGCTGTTGTACCCTCATTTATTGTGTATTTTTCCTGTGAACAGACAATACCGAAATGTAGGGTTAGGGAGCCACTGTAGAAGAAGATATTGTTGGAAAACGGCAAGTTACAAATATTACTTGAAAAAAACGAGCTACGAACGTAAAACAATTAGTTTGATACGAGTTCCTTATCTTGCACATCAATTGTACGAAAATTTCATAGAGCGGGATACTTCTCTTATCGGATTAAGGAGCCACCATAGAATAGGTTATTGTAAACCGAGGAGTGGGAATGGTGTCTTGATTGATTCACTGATTTATTGATGAGAGATTCTGAGCAAGTCAACTGCTGAAGATATTAGTCTCGTGAGTGTAGAGCATGTGTTTTCCTCGGGAGGTGGCGGGCATCTTCGCCAGCTAGAAGTTCAGATCCGGCGCTGACCTACACGACTAGTGGAGGTTTTCCCAACCGGAGTGCAGGTTTCCCCACCTGCAGGGCGCCCCAGCCGCAACAAGCCCTACAATCCCACATCGTCTCCCGGCACGTCGGATAGAGTAGCGCGCGCGCGCGCGCGCGCGCGTGCGTGCGTGTGTGTGTGTGTGTGTGTGTGTGTGTGTGTGTGTGTAAGAAAGGGACGAGGAAGACGAAGGAAAGATATGCCCCAGGTTTGGCGCGTTTGTTAGAGTACTGTTCCACCCTGAAAGAACGCGTTTGACCCTTTTGTTAGGGAACTACTCCGTCATTCGCCTGGTGTCGATCGGAAAAATCCCGGAAAACTACCGCTCAAAGCCGTCGACCGCTAGAATTCTCCTCCAGACCCAGCTATTCAGCTACTGTCGACAGTCCTGCTACCTTCGTCCCTCGAACCCTTGGACCTGGTAGCCAGAGGCACCGCAGTGCTATCCGTCGACGCCGGCGGACAGGTGGCGGCGAGGTGGCGACGCCGCGAGCGAAACGCCGAGGCAGCGGTCCGCCAGCGGCGCCGCTGGAGCGGAAGGGCGCGCGCGCAGTCGAGCGCAGTCAAAACAAAGGCGCAGCGGCTTCCGGGGCCACGGACCCCGGAGGACGCGGTCGTCGCCGCCTCCGACGACCCAACACCCGCACTTCTCCCTACCACCGCTCTACTTCGATTAAAACAATTACGTCCGTTGATACTTGACCGGCTGTCACGTTGTCATCCATTTGGAAATTGGATCAGATGGGTCAGGGCATCAACTGATGTCACTGCAGCCCCTCTGACCGAGAGGTACTGCCCGACGGTGATGGCAGGATTTTCGACACTGGCTTGTCAGCGAAGTCGAAGTCTGGAGGAGAATTCTAGAGGCCGGCAGCTTTAATCGGTAGTTTTCCCTGGTTTCTCCGATCAACACCAGGCGAATGCAGGAGCAGTACCCTAGCAAAAGGGTCATGGACCGCGTGCGATCTTTTCTGCCTCTTCCTAGTCCTATCCTCTCCCCTTACTCACTGGCTGGGGCGATGTCTCGCTGGTAGGAGATGCCAAGTTGGGGAAAACCCCGCTAGCCGACGGAAAGTCGGCGCCGGATCTCGCCATCCAGTGAGGGAGAGACCACCGCCAACGCCCGAGCAAAAACACACACTACACTTACGCCATCCTTTTTCAATTGTAATTGTGTTTGAAGCTGTCCCACAATTTTAAAAAAATGAAGAAAAATTTTTTGGATGTAATATATAAATTTTCTCGTATTAACAAGAATCATTAAGTATGTTGAATAAAAAGTCGTATGTAGTTTATATTTGTTTCAGCATAATCTCATCAGTCAGGGTAAAAACTAACTTAAATTACGGTGCGGCCCGCGGCGTAACTAGAACTTGATACGCGGCGCATATGCCATTCTGAGGTGGACAGCCCTGCCCTGGCACATCCCGATTCCACATTCTCTGAAAGCGCAGGTCGCGGTTGATTGCGCTGCGTGTTCGCCGCTCCTCGGTCTGAGTGCGCCGGTCGCTGGCTGTGAGCGCGGCTCAGTGCTCGCCTCGGCTCCGCTCCGCGACTCTCGATCTCAGCGGGGCGCGGCGCGGCGCGGCGCGGCGCCCCTGACCATGAAGCCGCGACCTGCGGTGGCGGCGGCGGCGGCCGTGGTGACGATGGAGGCGGCCGTGGTGGCGGTGGAGGCGGCCGTGGTAACGATGGAGATGGCCGTTGTGGTCGTGGAGGCGGCCGTGGTGGCGGTGGAGGCGGAGGCGGAGGCGGCGGCGGTGGAGGCGGCCGTGGTGGCGGTGGAGGCGGAGGCGGCGGCGGTGGAGGCGGCCGTGGTGGCGAGTCGCAGCAGCGATGGATCGATGGCCCCGGAGGCGGAGGCGGGAACCGCCCGATGGGGACGGGTGTCCCATCAATAAACTCCGTATTTTCTCGAATATAGGTCCCCGTCAAGTATAAGTCCCCTCGGTTGTATTGATAAAAATTTCGGAAGTTTTTGGCATGTGTAACTACTGTTGCTCCTTCCAAACACGAGGTTTAAAAATGCTAAGTCCCTGCAATTCTCGTTTTTAGGACATCCTAAGAACGTTGCAATGTCGAGATGACGGAAATAAAATATCTACTCATTTGTAGCATTGTTTGAAAATAAAAGGCACCATTCAAAAATTATTTCGTTTTGAAATAACCGCGTGCTTATTGCGATTTTTTGCCTCATATTGACCTCCCATTTTGTGGAGATTTTTTTTGAAGGGGGCTTGACTTCTTTTCGTAAGGACCTTGAATTCATTAACTATTTTACTATTTTTAAGGCGTATGCATTTTTGTATTTTTTTCTTTCGTTTCTTTAATATACCCTAATAACATACAATTTTTCAGATATTTCGGAGTAGTAAGTCACAATAACGTACTTCTTTTTTGACAATTTAAATTTTTTCGATCAAGAAAAATGTTTTACACCATAGGAACATATTACCATTGGATTATCCATATTCAATGTTCACACCTTTACGTCAATTATCAGAAATTGAAAGAACATTTTTTACAATAGTACTCTATATTAATTAATAATGTAAAATTGTCTACTTTGAAAATCTGAGAATATCAACAATATTTAAAACATAATTTTCTACTTAAATTCCTTCCAATATTTAAAAAATAATTTTCTACTTAAACTACTTAAAAATTAAGAATGTATATGCAAATTATTAAATGATGTAATAAATTAACTGTTTAAAACCGAATGTAACATTTGTCCTCAACAATATATTTTTGGCTTCTTTCATGTAGAGTTTTCATTTCAACAATTTACTCATGAAAAAAGTATTCCTGGGAGAATTCTCCACATTCAGTTAAAACCTGATTTAGAACAAAAGGAGAATGTTGCATTTAATTCAGCTGATTTAATTTTCCTTTTCTGGGAATAAAAACACAGATACCCATTTTACTGTTTCGCAAATTGCTTTTCTGCTTTTGACTAATACGATATAACAACATCTCCCATTTCACTTAATCTTAATTTAGTAAATTAATCGTAATTTTTGAAGGTACTCACTGCCATTTACCGCTTTATTTATTTTAGTATAAATCAATAATCTCTTTCTGAGACGAAACGCCAATGAAACGTTTTCCAACTGTAAATTATACATTTGAAACAGCTAAGGTGGTATGTATTTTTTCTTTTGTGAGCATTGCGCTGGTCATGGAATGTGAATGAAGATGAAAAATAATATCCATAAATACAAAAGTGAGAATGTTAAGCTCGAAAAGACTGACAATTCCGCCCTGAATTCGTTACCTGACTTAACAGATCGCATTATCTTCAATACCTGTAGCATGAATATTTCTGTTTTGCATATTGATGAATCGATACTGATGTATCTCTGACATACGAAAGTAAATAATTTTATTCATTCGTGAGCAACAAGGATACTATCCACATCTTGAGGACGAAATGTTTGCACTAGTGAATAATTCTTTTAAAAATCTTTATTAACTCTAATAAGTTCATCCTTAGCTTCCAAAAAAAAATATAACGAATATGTATTTGAATAAAATGAGGACAATATTATTTCTCTTAAAATACCCATTCTAAGGAAAGTTCCCCAAACAGTACCTAGCAGACAAAGTTTTCATTTTATAACATCCTCATAAAACTACATTTTATGTTGTTTTTCTCTCGAACTTGAAATTTTCAATTTCGCTGCCCGCGGTCACTTTAGCCGGACGGAGCCCGCTGCGGTTCATAGCAGGCGGTTTCCCGCTGTGCAATATATCTCCCGCGGATGATGCAGCGCTGCGTTCTTCTTTTGTCTGCCTCCAGCGCGCCCTGTGGTCAGCGGACGGAAGCGGAGAGAAAAAAAAAACATTTCCAGACCGGAAGGTGGAAACTCCTTCAATTTGCCAACCTTTCCGCGCGTAATTTAGAAAACTTTTCAACGCTACAGCAAAACCACACATTTTCGTCTGTATAAATGAGTTACGAGTGTTTTTAAACAAACGACGGTCACGGTGCATTTCACACTTTTTTGAGAAATATTTTGCCATGCTTCATTTATTGCTAGTTTATGTTCTTTCCCTGTGCACTGCTATCGAAGTCAGTTCTTTATTCACCAGATAATGCCCACTTGTTGTGGGCTCATCATTACATCGAATGAAAACACTTGATAAATAATTGACCACAAAAATACATTCTCGCCGCTTAAAGAATAGAGGATGGCGTATGATTGATCCAGTTATATTTTTCTTTTAACACTTATTCTTCTGAAAAGTATTGTAAGTCATCTATATAATTTATCAAAATTAGTGCAATATATTTTCATTTACTTTTTACTGTTATTTATAATAATTCGGCAAATATAATTTACTCGTGGGTTCTCGTACAGAGTCCTACTAGAATTAACTTTCGAACGCTATATTTGACAGCAAATTTTTAATGATAGATCACGGCCCACTGTTTGAGGCATTGATAAGCTAATTTCAATTATTGAAGGGCACAAGGGCAGACTGCTAAAGAAGCGCAACTGGTACAAATGTTTGTTTCCGAGAAGTTAGATTAAAATACAGGTGTTTAATATCTAATTTGATTTGGGTGGCCGATAAATCAGTCAAAAGTTCGCAGCGGAAAAAAAGTAGGGAAATGATACTTGCATCATAAAGCAGACCATGATGTAATTTATGTATTTCGACAACATGAAATATTAAAAGAAGTTAAGGGAAAAGGTTTTCAGATTGAACATTTGAAAAGCTGTTAATTAATGAAGAGTTGTCAATTTAAAAATAATTCCACTCAAGGACTACAGCAAGAAGAGGCATAAAACGTGATAAAGCTCTTTCTCTTACATTTCTTATCAAACCGAACGAACCAAAATTAACCCAACGCGAGAATTTGCCTTCGGAAGCGCCACATGGCTGAAACGGTGGACGTTAGGTCATTGTTGATCTGGCGATCGCGTCGACCTCTTCAGAGGCTACGCTGAAATGCAGAGTAAGATTTGCCACCACAAAATAAATACATTCAGGAAACTATGGCTTTAATTTCCACCGGAAATTATACAGCGTGCCAAAAGGAAGACATTTTCCCTAATGAGGTTGGGGGGAGAAAGGTTGCGGTACAGTAGAGTTACGTACTACCCACTCCAAGTTTTCATTACACTGTCTGTCAACCATTAAAATTAAAATTCCCTATTTCTGGTGCCTTAAATATAAACAGAAAAATCGGAATAAAAATATCTCGTTAAATATATAATTATAAGTAAAAGCAAGAAGTGTACCTAATTCAAACAGTGAATGAGAAAAAAAAATAGAATAAAATAATTTAATGAAATAAATTGAATTAATTCTAAAACATGTCATTTTGTATCTAATTAAAATATGTTTTTCTCACGCAGCTACGAAAAAATTCGTCATTTTTTTGGCATTTTCGTCGTTTTCGACCAATAAATATTTTTTTAATCTTTTACGCAATTTTTACTGCATTTTTCGCTGATTTCATCGAATTTAATATCATTTTTAATAGTACTTTCTTCAAATAATATTTACGAGTTGCAACAAATGTTCTCCTCAGAATTCCTGAGAGACCTTTTCAATTTCTTCGCTCATATATTGTAGTGTCAGCCGTTGTTAGTACTATGTGATCTAAGGTTCCTCTGAGGCCTATTTAAGCCATTGTATGATTCGCAAAGGCAGATATTTTATTTTGTATAACAGTCCAAACCCAAAGTTTGCAAGCTGACTTCACTTGGAAGAAAAAAAGAAGTCTCGATTGCATCAGTAACATGTTCAACAGCTTGAGCTGTTCATTTCAAGTGGTTTTGATCAAATGTTTTTTACGTCAAAGTTATTAAGAGCGTTTGATTGATCTTGTTTGGCAATGTTATAGGGGATTAAAATCCGCCCTCTATTTATCACCTTTTACTCGCAATACGCCTCCTCGCGAAGAGCCTTCGTGCCCCGGTCCCCATCAGCCGTGAGCGTAGGCATCTTCGAGCGGGGAGGGGGGGGAGGGAGGCTGGGAGAAAACCGCATCCCTCGGCGACTGAGCCGGAAGCGACCCGGGGCCTCCTGGGAATGGCTGCGCTGGCGACCTTTGCGCGCCGCCAATGACGCTGGATGTATGCCGCGTGGCTAATGGCGCCCTGCCACGCCCGTATTGCCGAGCACGATCGCCCATCGCTCCGCACGCAGCGCCGTGCACCGCTTTGGCCAGGCTCGTTACGCCGCGCGCGCGCAGCTGCCGCTTCGGCCAGGCCGCGCGGCGCCGCTCTCCCTCTTACTCCCGCGGGACATCGACGTTTCTGTAATCGACAATTTTTAAAATTTTTAAACTTTTTAAATTTTTTAAATTTTTAATTTTTAAATTTTAATTTAAAATTTTAAAATTTTTTTTAAATTTTAAATTAAATTATTTTAAAATTTTAAAATTTTAAATTTTAAAATTTTATTAAATTTTTAAATTTTTGAAATTTTTATAATTTTTTATTTCTAAATTTTTAAATAAATTTTTTTTTTTTTTTAAATTTTTATTTTTTTAAATTTTTATTTTTTTAAATTTTTATTTTTTTAAATTTTTATTTTTTGAAATTTTTGAAATTTTAAATTTTTATTTTTTAAAATTTTCTTGAATATACGGAGTGGTATTCGTTCTATAGAGACATGAATGTAATATTGCGGAAATTCGATTTTGATATTTCATCGGATATTCAAGTTTGGGGGGTCACCTGACACCGAAAAAGCACTCGTAATTTGAAGTTTGTTTCGCAGGGCAAAAAATTCGTGAAGAAAATAAATTATGTGATTGTTTAAGTATTCCATCGTCTGTCCTTGTCGCCCCTTCACCCTTTCTCCCTCACCACTTTTGTTGTCGTTGTTGTTTTGGCATCTATTTGTTTATTTGACATTTTAACATCAAAATAGCGTAAAATCTACGTGACGTATGAGGGGACGCACGTTTTGTCGAGCGCCATTGTCATTGTGTTAGTCGATGCAGTTGTTTCTCTGTCATCATTGCATCATCATCGTTCGCTTCGTCGTCGTTGTCCCCTTTGCCATTGTTGTCATCATCGTCGGATTTATTGGCATTTCCTACGTCACAATCATTATTATCGTCCTTGTCACCCATTCTCCTACCTCCATCATCCCCAAAATGACGGCGTCTCCACATAAGTATTAAGATTTGTTCATTTGGACAAATCTTACTGGAATTATTTTAAATGATATAGGACCTCGTCTATCAAATTTCTCTTAACACATTATTGAATAAGCGCAATCCCCATTGTTCACTTTCCTTATACGAGACGTGTTTTGTAAATAATGTACATGTATATCATAGGCCAACCACTTTTGTTTTTCCATGAAAGAGAAATCATTATTTTTACGTAAACCCAACGAAGAACTCCTAGAAGCCGTTGACGGTTTATTGCAGTACATCATAGCCTTTGAGCTATCCCGGTTGTTCATTCAAGCAGCGTACATAAATCCCAGGGAATATGGACGTCGTGGTTTTGTAGGCGTCAGTACCCCTCTTCTCGCTCTCACTTCTGCCACGCGCGTGGCCCTCGTTGTGAACCCGTCTCCTCGCAGGCTCGCGAGAGCTACGATCCTTTGAAAAGTGACAGTATGTCGCAAAGCAGGAGCCGTAGGGAGTCGGAAACCGAGCGAACCTGAGGGCAGGAAGGATAGGGGTAGGTTGGAGGATAAGGCGGGATGAATAAGGGCAGCGTGTGATTGGAAAGCGAATGGAATGGAGGAACTGGGATAACGCAGGAAATAACGTGAACAGGCGAAGAAGAGGTGGAAATGACGAAGGAAGGGAAAATGCATAGGGTTCGAGTGGCTGCGGCAGGGACAGCTGCGCCACCACTGCAGGCCCGCGATAGCAATTTCCGTTGGAAAGTGACAGTGGCAGTATGACGCAACGGATGAGCCCTGGGAGGCGGAAAACTAGAGAACATGGAGGAAGGGAATGAGAAGAGTAACGGGTGCGGGGGTAACAGGTAGGTGAAAAGGAAATCAGTTCTATGAGTTAAAGTTGAGCAGAGCTGGAAATGAAAGGAACCGTGGCGCGAGTGGTGAGCTGGCGGGAAGGGCCGAGAATAGGGCTTGGGAGACAAGAGTTGAGGAAGTAGTGGTGATTGTGGAGAAAGGAGGGTTTGGAGGGGTGGGATGCATTGCGTCCAGTTCTTGAGTGTGGGGAGCAGGGGAGGTTCCAGTGAATGAATAAAGTGTCGAGTGGTGACAAGGGCTTTAGTAAGGATTAGGGTAGAGGCGATGATTAGGGAGGCGAAGGTCCAGGGCTCCGGAGGGTGGGGGAGGTATGGGGAAAGTGTCTATGTGTTTCTGGGAGAGCGGGGTTCGAGGTGTCTAGATAATGAGTCGAGGCGGCAGCGGGGGTGCGCCGTGACTGCAGCGTCAGAAGCACGTGCGATGGGAGTCGTGGTGCGAGGAGTGAGCGGGAGCATAAAACTGTGAGGGAGGTAATTTCGAGGAAGTAGCAGAAGCGGAAGCAGAGAAGATATTAAGTAGGTGCGGGTGTGACCGAGTTACAATGGGTAGGGGGATGGGGGAAGTAACGGCGATTTGTCACTGCGAGTGCGGTGGCTGAATGTGACTGAATGATCACTCCTAGTGGCGGCAGCGGTGGAAGTTGAGAGCCATAGGTCAGGAGGTGTAGTGGAGCGAGAGAGACAAGAGGGCAGGTGAAGTATTAACGGGGATGAGGCGGCAGCTGAATGGGAATATGATGGGATGGGTGAGACAGTGAATGGGACAGTGATGACGAACACGCGAGGAGAGGGTTTAGGGACCGAGAAGGGAAATTGGATGACAGGGAGACGACGGGTGAGTGGGACTGAAACAGGAAGTGTAAGATGGAGCCTGGTCGATTTTTTGTTCTTATTAATTCTGAACGGGTGAAATTCTAAGGTCCCGGAAGTTTTCTCCTCGGGAGGTGGCGGTGACCTTCCCATGCTCGATGGCGAGATCCGTCGCCGACCTACCAATGGCTAGCCTGGGTGTTCCAATCATGAATATCCCACCAGCGCGGCATTGCTCCAGCCGAAGCTCTAAGCTTCCGACAGGTCTTCCGGCACATGTGATAGTGTGGTGCATGTAAGTGTAAGTGTGTGTAAGGAAGGGGTGAGGATTAGAGAAGGAAAAGGAGATCGCGCGCGGTCAGTAGCCTGTTTGTCAGGGTACTGCTCCTGCATTTACCCGGTGTTGATTAGAGAGACCACGGACAACTACCAATCAGAGTAGCCGGCCGCTAGAAATTTCCTCTAGACAGCGACTGAATTCGACCTAGCTGTTCAGCTAGAGTCGAAACCTTTGCTACCGTCTGCATTTGCAACCTACGACCTCCCGGTCAGAGGCGAGAGCCAGGACGCCGGGAGGCAGTAAGGGGGCGGTGACGGTAGTGTTGTGGAGCGTAGGTTGACGAGCGGGAAGTGAAAAGGCGCGGACGGCGACAGGTCGGACAGCGGCAGTGACGGGTCTGCGGCAGTAGTGCCGTTCGGCATTGAGTGCGAGGCAGCGGAGACAGTGACAGTGATACGCTGGTGGCGGCGGAGGTGGAGGATTCAGGCGTTGGGTGTGGTGATAGCGAAGGCACTGGCAGTGGTAGGCCGGCGGCGGGGACAGCGACAGCCAGTGGGCGGCGGAGGCGGAGGCTGCGGCGGCAGAGCACTTCCAGCGCTCGAGCGCCGTCAATCTCTCTTGACCCGCTTGCGCAACGCCGCCCTTTCTCCGGCCCTTTCGCTCGCGCTGGAACGAGGATGCGCATCGGCGCCGCCCCCGCCACCACCTC
>BOPP01000080.1:1738287-1768029 GCA_017312745.1 Gryllus bimaculatus
CAACGCCTTCACACCCGCCTCTGCCCCCGCAACTGCCAACGCCCTCCCCCAACCAAGGCATTTCCCGTTCCTGTTGCCACCTACGCTTCCACCCGCACCTCAGCCCCCACCTTCGTACCCACCTCCGCCTTCGCCCCCGCCTTCAGCCCCACCTCCGCCTTCACCTCCGCCTCCGCCCCCGGCACCGGCACCGGCACCAGCGGCCGATGCGCTACGGTCGCGCGATCCTACAACTCTGGGCAATTCGCTCCCAAACACGGCCGCTCTAATAGCACGCGAATTTCACACCCGAGAGGATTACGAAGGGCAGCGAGTGAACGATGGAGACGATGATCGCGACAGCCTCGACGGCTTCCTCATGATTCACTTATCACGAAACCTTTAATGTTTCAGTTATGGGCTTCGACCATATTCTGTATTATATTGGATGTTAAATGGGCTCTAAAACTAACATCTTCCTGCTTCTACGTTTTTCAGTTTTGTTTAGTAATATGCGCTTGTCCTTCATGTAAATGTAAGATGTAAACGAACTGCGAAATGTAACTCCTTTCTTTGGGCAATAAACTGAGGATAAATGGTCTGTGGAATGATATTTTTTCTTAAGAATATAACATTTCCCCTATCGTTCTGGGCGAAATCGAGGCTCTGCGGGTTTGAAAAGGGCTTAGACCACGATTTGGGCGATATTTTACATGAAGATTAAACGTTTTACAAGTTTTCTCAAACATAGTTCTAAACTTTATTAAACTGTTTCCTCGGATAGAGCAAAACACTCTTAAAAATATAGCACGCATCTCCTTTTCTTTGAACTCTGAAATTTTGAAAATTGTAAATGAAATAATACGACAAAGAATGTACTATTGTAGTACAAATAGTTTAATATTCCTTTTAATCATACACTGATCTCTCTTCATGTGCATTCGTGGGAATGATTCCTGCATAATAACTGCACAACTGTTCGATTTCTATGAGAACATTTGGCAAATAGAATATTTCCGTACATGACTGTTATAAAGATCCTCATAACTTCTCTTCACTCGTTGTTTCATAACCTCATGGCATTTTCTCGTCCTGAAGTAAAAGCTTAGCGGAATTTGCACTGTCATGAAAACTGAAGGTGAAAAATATTGGAGGTTTCTATTTTCGCATTTCACTCGGTTTTATCACTATAATTTTCAAAAAAATCTCCTTTCCATACTAAAGAGACTAAAAGTACTCCTACTTATTCCATTCAACTTGACAGTTTTAAGCTATTTTGTTTTCTCTCTTTTTCCCTCTTTCTCTCCCTTTCCCTTTCTCTTTCTCTTTCCGTATTTCTTTGTAACTGTCGAATTCTTTCGAATACTCAAAACAGCTTCCATCATAAAACTTTAATAATGAGTAAATGAATTCAAAGGGATATATCTTTTACATTTAAAACACAATTTGGGGTAATGCTTGCTCAAAAATTGAATTAAAAATTATTGTACATACTAATTAGGATCATCACGCGTTTTTTGCTCCCTTGTGTATTTCGACCTGATCACATAACCTGATATTTAATTATTTATCTCTTCATAACTTGTCATCAATTTCCTTCCAACTTTTCATATTTCGTGGAGGTGTCATCACCTTGATTCGTCTCGGTAATTTCAAACAAGTTCTTATATCGTTATAACTACCCCGCGCTGGTTCTTTTAAGAGCAGACCATCAAGACTGCTCGAAATAATCCGTAACAAATTTTGTTTGAAGAGCAAATAAGTGCATTGTTATCAAACTATGCGGAATATTCAATTTCATCAACTAATCTGGTGCTTTTATTGCAGAATTAAGAATGAACCGTTATGCAACGAAAATTCATAGATTTTTTTTTATATTTACAGATTTTTTCGACCTCACGTTCTTTGCTGCGAAGAAATCTCAGTGAATTTCCGGAAAGAGCATTTTAATGCAAGCACTTAATGTTGAACTGCAATTGTCACAAATTAAGACATTAAATTTTAATTTCCGGACTGACAAATTCGAATGCATACTAGACTTTACTTCTCTACTGAAGATATTAAGGTAAAAAAAGGGAATAATACGTTAGTATACAAAAAACGGAAATCGAGTATTCGGAAAAGTCGTTCGATTTTTTTAAATTCCTGCTTTCAACGTGAAAACGGCAAATATCTCTTACATTTTAATGTACTGAAATTAATATATTATCAGAATACATTCCTACTGTGCTAAATGGTAGGGAAAATATAATTCTCAACTCTAATGCTATACTTTCTAATCTAACATTTCTAATCTAAATTTTGGCACCTAAGGCATGCACACAGAGGGCCGTGCCCCGTCAGAAAATTTCCAAAGGGGCCACGTAGCCCAGTGTATTAAAAATATTTCCGTAAATATGACAGGTTCTGATTGTCTCCTCTTCTAAGCTGACAAGTAGAGATATTGCTATTCATTGGGAGGACAATCTCTCCAAACCATCTGGCAACACTCTATATAAATTTCAAATCAATTTTATTTATTAATTGTTATAATTTAAGTTATAATTTTAATCTATTAGTATGTTTATTTTTTGTGAGTACAATGTCTTATGTAAAGAAAAGAGTTTAAGGGAAAATAGGGTCCAGAGGGGCTCAGAAATGTATTCGCTCCCCCTTTGTTTTAGGCTGCGCACACCTATGTTTCACATCATTTTGTAACACCACGGACAGGTGAAAATGCTCTCTCCGCAAAGTAGCTCATGTAGAAGCTGCAATGAATCATCTCTTCTTTGTCTACAGGAAGGCGCAACTCATTTGTAGAGTTGTAGTACCTCATTTTACTTCAACATTGAAGATTGCGTTACGCTAGACCGTGGTTAAGATTTTTTTTCCTTTAAGAGGAATATTTTAAATTCAATTTGGAAAATTTGATTGACGTAACATTCTTAGCATTGTTTCTCTAGGTTTTGTTACTTGTTTTATTAAACACTGAAATTCGATTTACAATACATTACTTGAAAAATTGCCTATGTTTACAACAATTTTCATTAAACAACTTGTTTGTGGACGTCTTGCATTTCTCCCCATCGCAGGTGGTGACAGCATTAACTAAAAATATCTTACGTAAAATACATTTTGAATACAAGTAACAACAGAACGGAATTTAGGTTGAAATCGCGCAAATATTACGGTTTCGGTATAATGTTCAGGTGCTTCATGAAATATTCCTTTCAAATAATTAATATGTTAGAGACAGAATAAAATGATCTATATTTCATACAGCCTTAACATTGTAAAATTCCATACAGTATTAAACTACTTGATAAAAAACGTTTTCAAATGTTTAAATTTACATACTATATTAATCACACAACTAACACATGATACTATATTAATTACACCGTATGGTTAATGCTTGGCCTATCCCACGATTATTCATAAATACACGCAGAATAGGCCTCATTGTAAAAGAAATCTACCTTCCTTGGACTGTCGTTAAATATGAATTGTTAGGGTAAGTCAAAGAATAACACCATTGAATAGTCGGAAAAACAAAAATTAATTCTTACAATGCACTGTGTTATTTATCTGAACGTTATAAATATATTCGTTTAGATAAGAAGTTTTCAAATAACAGCAATTCTTGCAAATTTCAAAGACAGCTAAAACAAAATTTCTAAGCTAACTCTACAAGTGGAGTGCTGGTTACGCGGATACATGTGAACTATATCATATACTAATATACTCTTGTAATATATAGTAATAAACTGCAGTCGTATAATATATCATGCCCAATAAATAGGTCTCAACGAACAATATATATTATATATCAACATTCATGAAATTAGTTAGTTTATTGTTCAAATATCCGCTTCCAAAGTATGAAAAGTAGTCGCTCTTACAGTTACGTTGCCCTAACTTCAGTTCCACTGCCTTTGCTCAGCCTCTCTCGTACGTGCGCGGAATAGATAACATAGATACGCCATGCTTTTGTGCGAATTTCAACAAGTGTTTCTTCGTCCTTACTTTCGTGAAATATCTTAATATAAAAATAATGTATATGAAACACATGTGATAGAATTATTTTATTTGAATGTGCTCCATAAAGAGAGATACTTTATTTAATGAACATCTTCACCTTAAGTTACGTTAAATAAAAGTTACTTTACGTTAAAGATACGTTAAATAAATTAATCTCTTTTGGTAATCTTTATCATCAACATCAGGATTGAGTCTTTGATTCGTTCTATAAGCTTTAAATATGTTGAAGTATACACTGATTTACGATTTTTCTAATAATTTTATAGCTTTTGCACGAGTTGTTTTCTTCTTTTAGTAACAATGCGATTTTTATAAATTAACAGACTAGTTGCATTTTTTTCTGATTTTATGTTATTATCACAATTAATTTGTATCTCTAATTCCGTTGGCCTTCATTTTGGTGTTCACGAGGGTGTTAATATCGTTTATAAATCATTTTTTCGTAATAGTGTACTGTTTTGTCGACATATGGCAACCAACCAGAGAAACGAAAAGCCATTCTATACGGTCGGCGTCCGTTAAGGATTTGAACAGTGCGCCGTCCAATAAAAAATATCAAAAAAAAAAAAAATCAAAATATGTCGTATGAGTGCTATAATGCCCAGGAAGTTGTTTTTTCTTCTTGCAATGATAATTTTTCTTATAAGAAGCTGGTATTACGAGAAATATTTTTAAAAAATCTCACTGCAGTTATAACAATAACGGATTTGGTTACAAACTGCAACCGGGTTCGTCATTTATAATACTTCACCCTGATAACATTAATAACTATTCCAATTCCCGGTTACTTCCTTGAATATTGGTATTGTGGTGAGTTTTAGTTAGCATTTACAATGAAATAATTATGAGTTGTCATACTTCCTTGAAAGCAAAACGCATATGGATCCGTTAATTCCATCACTTCGTTCGAAAAGAACAGCACAATTGAGAGCGGCAAGTTGTCGAAGTCCAGTTTCAAAACTCAGAGGAATCCACGTCATGGGTCTCTTTTCTGTGACGTCCAGCAACGTCGGAAATATTGGACGTCATGTACGCAGCCGTGGAGTCTGCCGCGGACGCGACGCATATAATTGGAAGTGCGTAAAATCCCAGGTAAACATCGCAGGGTTCGGGGGCGGCAGGTGTTGACACCCTTGTGGCGGGTCGCGCCGCAACATGAAGCGTTGCTGGTGGCCGGGTACCCCCGCCGCGCCGCCGAAAATGTGTCAATGTCACCGCTACACAAACACGAAAACAAACGCTCGACCCGCCGCGGGACGACAGCCAGACAGCGAACGGAGTGGGTCGCCCCCTTCGACGAGGCGGCCAGCGCGATCAGGAAGTGCGGAGTGAGCAAACGACCGCGCGGAGATGGGTAGCATAACATTACAAGTCACTTGAGGTTTTTGTGGCACTGGTAATCGAACGGGGCCGCAATGAAACACAGAATTTTTCATATGCACCATGCCGAATGATGATATTCAATAATTATGTTTTTCAAATACTTCAGCTAGCGTGTGCAAATCTCTCGCCAAATCGCATTATCTTGTAATGTTGCATTTAATGCGTTGTGCACTGAGAGTACAAAATGTTTTAATAATTTAATGGAATGTTGATAAAAGTTTGTGTAGATGTTTTGGGTATATTGTTTAGATTTGATTCAATAACACCAAAGCCATTCATATTGTCCTAGTCCTGTTTACTATAAACGTTATAGTAAATAACTTTTTCAATCCCATACTAAGCAACAGAGAATGGGAAAATATGCGAGGAGAGGAAAATAACGGAAAGTTAGAAATGTGTTGTTAATACGTTTACGGAGTTAGAAATCTGCCAATTTGATGTAATAACACTTTCATGAAATGATATAATCATTTCAAGCAATGCAACAATAAATATTAGAATATGTACTATACTATTTTGCTTTGCTCTACCTAGTAGTTGCAAATAAAATTTTCTCAGAAATGTACGGATTCAGCTCGTTGTTTAATAAATTACTGTTAGTTGATATACTATTACTAATCTCGTTTGCTTCACTATGAATTTCCAATTTGTGTTGTAGTAATTTGAACTGAAGAGATATTCCTTTGAAGTTTATTTAATTACCGGATATACTTTCCCACGTTATTTGTAACGACTGTGAAATATCTACCCGAAACTGCAAAAGTGTTTCTAATTATTTTTCTCCACGCTGGTATTCGAACACAGGTTCCAAGAGGGAACACACCAGTCACATTACTCTCTCTACACCACCAGCCCTACAGCGAAACTCAACGTTCCAGACTCTTTTTGAAAAGTTGAAAATTCACACATACATTTTTTTAAATTCAGAGGTTTCAATGACAACAAGACTTATGGCATTTGTAAATTTTTACTCCATCCAAGGAAAAGTTTTTATCAAAATTGTTGGAGTATTTTTTGTAGAAGTTTTTATAACGTCGTTGAAGCGTCATGTCAAGTACCCCCCCCCCCAAATCAAAATATTCATTTTAAACAGCAGGGCCTCGAGTTAATCTAAACTAGTTCGAGAAATATCAATTTTGGAGAGTTATCACAAAACGAGATCTTGACTACAAACGAGTTAGATGAAGTAATTTACGACATAAAAGAACAATATTTATTAACTTATTCGAAGCTAGGGCTCTAAAATTCGTATCATAACAATTCTTTTTCTTTACTACGAACGTACGTAGTAAGGCGAGAAAGTATATGGAGTCAGTAAAAATGTAGTGTAGTCAAATATGTTCAGCAAAAGAAAATTTGTTTACCTGCCCATTTTAATGATTCAGAATAACGTTTTTAAGGTTCTTGGTCTTGTGAAAAAACAGAAGAGAGTAATTTTGTTAAATGTATTAGAACGTAAACAACAAAACGACATTGTGTTAAATAGGGCAATAATCTCATCAACACCTAATGACAATAGTATGGAGAAATATGTCTTCCTGCAGGAGCTACAATATTGCAGTAGAATTTTATGAGAAATGTAGATAAATCGTTGCCGTAATAAGATGGATCGAACGAAGTCACTCCAACATTTCTTGTCAACATTCTATAATTTCAAATTTTTCAATAATAACTCACAGTTTCAGGATTACAAATTAAATATTTGCGCAACGCAAAAATATGTTTCGAAATGTACTTCCTCTGTGTCTTCTTTAAAAGGCCAGAAAAACGAACTTTCTCTCTAGTCCGAAGCTTGTCAATCGTCGTGAGAAATTAATGTCGAAATGAACCAGTCCCGCAGGTAGCCTATCTTCGCGTGGCAGGGCAGTGGCGTGTGGCAGAGAAATATTACGCTCAGAGAGGAAACGTGACACGAACTCCGAACACTTTTACGACAAAGAATAAGAAATAGCTCTGCCATTGACCTCCGTCTCCTAAGGAGAGCTTTCGCAGTCTACAGAAAGGAAATAGTTCGGATTAATAATTTGGTGTTAAATAGAAGTGTTAGGGCATTAAAGGAATTTCTTTATAAAATTTTGATACATAATCGGTTCGATTAATTAAGTGTCACTTTTCGAATCTTATCTCATGTTAAAGGAATTACATTCACATTGGTACGTTTTTAACAGCACGAAATCCGCTTATAATGTTTCATTTGAAAATGATTGGTCGAGTGCATATTGTATATATCATTTTTTCTTCTAATGATGTATAATTACAATGGGTTTTCAATGTATTTAGTACATTGTATTTTCCCTTGTATTCTCTATCTTATTCGTAAGAACTAAAAATTTAGATCTGAAGAAATGTAACTCACTAATAAAGGTACTAATATCTTTCTGTCTATTACAACTATTGACAAAACACTGGTACGTATGTGCAATACTCAAGTATCCCGCATTAGGAAAGCAATGAAATTTAGAGTAGCAGAGTAATGAATTTTCAAGAACTTCTCACCAATTATTTGCAGGCATTACATTCATTAATGCAACCCATACATGAAATAAATGTACACAACCGCTAATAAGGAAGTAGTTTCTTAATGGTTTTATTTTAGTTTCATAACACTGAAGATCGTAAAGATGAAATCGATGTATGAAAATAAACTCAATACCATTAAAAACAAGTCATTTGCTGTCGTAAGATGTTGAAGATCTTAGTACTGATACCAATTGATATTTGAAACAAAATTGGACCTATTAGATGAATTTTAGAGATCGCATCCATTTGGATCAAGGATAAAAATGAAAGTTTCAAAACTTGCTGTTGAGTAGATGCCCCCATATAGAAGAGACCTCAAGGAATATCGTAGAGACATTTCGTAATTATTTCCTGAACAATAAGACTGTTGATTTCGAGGTCCACTGCGATAAAAGCATTAAATGGCAAGGAGTCACAAGGCGTTCTAATGAGTTCTATTATTTTATACTCATCCGTTATTTCAAACCGTAACCTTTGGATGATCATGAACTATTGTTTTCTCTTCTCTCAACGCCCAATTATAAATGAATTAAGGCAACGGTACGAAGTTCATGAATGACGTTTCTGGGGAACGCGTGCATGAGCTTCATTTCCGACCTTTCTGCCCCACGTGACAGTTACACACTTGTTTTGCCCTTTGGACGAGCGACGGAAGTGTGTCGACATGAGGGGAAGTAGCCATACATCTTGTCCTCGACTCCCTCCGCCTCAGTTTATCGATCGCTCTTGTCAGCCATTCTTCTTCAGCCCGAGGCTCCAGCTTCACCGCTGTATTCCATCTCCGCGATATTATCCTCATGCTTTACTCGTTCTTCTAACGTCTCTATAATTCAAACTCTCACGAATAATCCATACTCCCTCCCGCAATTTGTCTCATCTCCGCTTCCCAATGCACACACCACTTCCACTTCACGTCCGCTTCTTCCCTCCACTTCACTACACGTGCACTTTATTTTCGTCCGCTTCCCCCACCAGTCATTTCTCGTCACTGACAAATAAATACGAACAACAGAATGAGCCAACTGATCGCCAAACAAAATATACGTGTATTATTATGTTTTATGTATTGTTATATTAAAATTATGGGTGTATTACGGGAATAATAGATATTTAAGGAAAGCAAAATAAAATACTTGTAAAAAATTATGAAATAAAAATTAAAAGGAATATCACCTCAGAAAAATGATCGCCCTCCAAAGCGCTTATAGCAAAAACATTCAATATGAGACGTGACTATATTGAAGGACTACACAATTTCCTATTCTTTTAGTATTGGTAATACAAAATATAAAACATTATAGTTCCAACAGGCGACATAAAGACATCTTTGTAATTATTAATTAGAAAAGAGTACAAGGAGAAATTATTACAGAAATAATGAAATTAAAGGGGAGGAACTTAGTAAAAAGGCCGAATATAATAATAATAATAATAATAATAATAATAATAATAATAATAAATATAATTTTAATAATCGTAATACTAACGATAAAATCATCGTAACCGTTATTCACCGACATGTTCATTCGGCAGCTACAACCTCCCTCCAGCTCTCGACCCCGACCTCTCCCTCCGCCCCCCTCCTTCTCCACCGCCCGCCGCCGCGCGCTTGTCCCGGATTCTGCATCCACCTCCGGCTGCAGCATCCGGCCATTCCTCCGGGCGGCACTTTCCTGACTCATCGCCCTCCCTCCCCGCTCCGACCCTCCCTCAATCGTCTGCGTCACCGCCGCCCCCACACCCACCCCACCCCCCGCCTTCCCCGCCGCCGCCTCACCAGTCCCCAGCGCCGTCCCCCCCCACCTTCACCGTCCGGACCCCGCCGCCCCCGCCCCCTCTGCCCCCACCGCCCCCGTTGTCCCCGATGCCCTCCGTCCTCTGCCGCCCCGCGCTGCTCCACCGCCGTTGCCATCGCCTCTACCACGATAAACTTCGCCAACGTCTAAGACTCGATTTGCACGCTTCCTTTTGAAGGATGATTAGGGGTTTTAGCGAACGCGCGCATACGCACTGCGCTTTCTGGGGCGGCGGGGCCACTCCGCGCATACGCGTTTGCTAAAACTGAAATCGTTCGTCAAAAGGGGGCGTGAAAATTAGGTCAAATGCTACAAAATATCCTCCTTCTTCAACACCGTTGCGGTGATCTTACCATAACCAACACTACAACTGACCACCCACCTGCTCCGCCTGCACAATCGCCATTGATATTGTGACCATCGCCACAGACGTCACCGACTCCATCACCCTCGTTATTGCAATCTATGCCTTCACGACGGCCATTTTCGTATTTTCATGATCTGAACCGCTTTGACCGTCATCACTTCTAAGGCGGCTGTCATCACTACCACAATTAGAGCACAGCCTACGTTCCACACCTGTATTTCGCCACAGTGACTGTGTGTTCTGTCTGCACTGTCGATGTAAATGACGTCCCTACCCCCTTTGACCGTCATCACTTTTGCGACTGCGGCCACAATCGCGACCACGACCACAACAGCCATCTTCACCATCTTCCTGCAAACCATCTCTGCCTGCTTTGTCAACATCATTTACCACCACCCTCTTCGCGACCGTGATCACCATCACCACCTTCACCATCCTCTTCAACGCCTCAACCATAATATTGACCACTACCATCTTCGAGTCCACGACTATTCTCACAATTAATCGCTCCAGCACCGACAATACAACTACATTTACTATTACAACCCCATGCAACACCATCACCATCATCACAACCGTGACCATCACCACCTACTGCCATTTTCACCGTATCCACCCAATAACCAACATATTTTCTCGAACGCGTCTGCCTTCACCATCTTCACCTGCCATCTCCACTTCGATCAAGCCCGTTGCCACCACCACCTCATTGAACACTACCTTCACGACTACGACAGCCGTCACAATCAATCGCCTCCTCCACTACTCCCATCATTAGTCTGATCCCCCATTACCTTAGGGATAGCGCCATCACCATTTTCACCTCTGTCCTGCCTCCACCGGCAGCCTCCGCCACACCTGACTGACCATCATCACCTCCACAACCTCCACCGACACATCATCACCATCACCTTCTTCATACAGCTATCACACACTTCGCTTCCCTTCTGCCTCCACCGTCAGAATCTCCTCCACTACCTCATTGACCAACTATCCTCTTCACCACAGTGCCTCCATTATCCACTTCACTTCCGTGCAACCTCCACACAGTCTCCTCTCTTAGCAATACCATTTTTACGACCGCTCCATGACCATCTTTACCTCCGACCTATCGCCACCAGCAGTCTCCCCCACCACCATCACCTCTGTGACATGCCGCCATCACCATCTTCATCTTCGTGTTACCTCCACCGATCGTTTCCATCACCACTCGCTCCCTGACCACCATCATCCTACTTCCACATTTCCACCGACCGTCTCAGCCTCCATCTCCCTCACCTTGACGGTCACCATCTCCACCTCCCGCCCGCGCCGCCCCCGCGCAGCCCCGTCCGCCCACGGCGACGCGCGGCCCGCGGGCCAGCGGCCTCCGCCATCCCTCCCCTCCCCTCCCCTCCCCTCCCCTCCCCTCTCAGGAGCTCTTCGCGGCGGCGGCGGCGGAGCGGGAGCGGCTCTCTTTTAAAGCGCCGCGCCGCCCCGCGACGCCAGTCCACGCGCGACCGGCGCAGCGAGCGCACGCCATCGACACGCGTGCTCTGCGACATGCGTGTGCGGGAGTGACTTCCGGATTCCAATAAGTGTGCGGGCTGGGCACTTGCAGTGATCGTGCGACGCAACTTCCATTCAGATTACGTGTTGTGCAGTTGCAGTGCTGGCAGTTGGTGCTTTACACGAGATATTTCAACGTATAAGGTAATTTATTCAATTATGTCGATTGATTTTTATATCACCCATCACTGATCGATCTTATTGGAGTTAGAATATTCTGATATTTTTAAGCGCGAATATTGAGATTTGTCAACGTTTGTGAAGTTGTTCTCGTTTCCGTCTTTGTATTGGCGTTCCCTATTATATGCAGTGAAAAATATGTTTTTTTGGAAATGAGTGTTTCCAATTAATCAATAAATTCGAATTTTTAAGGAGACTATATTTCTCGCACGTCATGTCGAGTACCAGATCGTAGCTTGCTAGCGATATGTGTTATAACGAAAGTGCTGTAGGATTTCATTATCATCGATGCTCCCGATGAACTGATCGAAAATTGGTTCTACGTGGTTTCGAAGCAGGTTGTCTGCGCAGTGATGTTGTCAACATCTTTTCGAAAAGAAATGCACCTTTCCTTACAAGGTGTACTCGAAGATACAACCTGGGTTGAGGTGCATAATTTGTTACGAGACTATTACATGTGACCCGAAAACAAGAGAACATTATGCAATGTTTCCTTTGTCACCGGAAACAGCATTCGAAAACAATTGCACTTTTTTTAGACAGCATGTTCTCGACGTGGTTCCTTTGCCGGGTTTTTACTTTCTACAAATAAAACAGAGAAGAGGAAATGTTGTAGTGATTTAAAACGGTGACCTAGCCAATCTCGTTTCAGGAAATGAATAGTTAGCACTATCTGCATTTCTCCTGTCTGTTCCATTCTTTTGTGCTGTTCTTTTATGAAAGATGAGTATTTAAACTTCGGTATAAGTGTTTAGGTAAATCTATTTATCAATAAAAAATAATCTGATTCGACTTATTTTTCGATGTACTACAATTTCATTAACTAGACATGCACTCGTATTACTAGATATGATATTTTTCTGATGCAAATAAATGAGAGTGTAATGTATATAAGTTGTGGATTTTACACAAATAATAAAATATAAAATTTTGAAGACTTTTTAAGGTAAAAAAATGATTGTTTGAAAATATTTAAACAAAAAAAGTTTTCGAAAAAAATGGTACATTTCCGAGTCCAAATCATTCCATTCTAAAACATTAATAATTAAAGTTCGGAAATTACTCGTATTCGACGATATTGTTCATTTTTATTTTCTACGTCAATTTTCTTGGGAAATGATCAATACAAACATTCGGAATGCAATAACCGGTTATTAGGACACCCGCTACACCGAGTAGTTGCGGCGGTAAATAAGGACACGGCGCGCGTGATTTCTTTATGACTGTAAGTTTGTAGTCTGTTGTTCGCGGCAGTAATTCCGAACGGAACCGGCGCCGCTCCCCGGCGTCTGGCTCAGGGGGGGGGGGAAGGGGGGAGACCTCCGGAGAGCAGGTGGAGGGGGAGGCAGAAGCGCCCTGTCACTACGGAACTAACGGGACAGCAATTAAAAACGCGCCTCCCCCACCCCCCGCACCCGTGATGCTGCACCGACGTCATGCGCGCCCTCCAGCCAACGTCTTCATCTAAACGCGGGCACGTGTGGGACAAGCAGCTAAAAGCACGTCCGGACACGTCAACCGCTATTGTCATTAATGCCGTTAGAGTAAGGGATTTATTTTTCGCCGAAGGTGGCGGTGTTCCGACAGTGCTGGACTGCGCTGTCCAACACGTCCGTTTGGGGGGAAGGATTTTTGTCATCCAAGTATCTCCCTCAGCGGGCATCACCCCAATTGGAACAAGTTGTAAGTCCCCGATTGGAGTCCCAACATACGTGATAGTGTAATGCATGTGTGTGTGTGTGTGTGCGCGTGCAAGTGTAGGGGTAGGAAAAGGAATAAAAAGAAGAAAGAGGGAAGAAGAAGAAGAAGAAGAAGAAGAAGAAGAAGAAGAAGAAGAAGAAGAAAATAGAAATGATCGCGAGCGGTCCGAAGCTCGTTTGTTATGGTCCTTCTTTGGCATGCGCCTGCTATTGATCGGAAAACCTATCTGAGCAGCCTGCCGCTTGAACTCTCGTTCAGATAGTGGATGAATTCGACCCATCTAGGTAGTGACCAAAAACCTCCGCAGTTTTGATTCGAACCCTAGGACCCCCGATTAGTGTCGCAGCACAGACAGCGGCAATACTGTTTCAGATCTAAGATCATCATTTGGATAAACGAACGAAACAAGTGGAATGCGCTGATGGTAAAACAAAAACAAAAAATAAATAAATAAATGCGCATTCCATGCTCGTTACGTGTATTCAGAAACTTTAGCTGTTTAACGAAATATTCATCCTGGACGTTTAAGCAGACAGTATTGCAGTAGATTCGGAACTATACGACCTTGAATTGACGCTGGGAATGGACTCGGAAAATTTGTATTTAACATCAATATAGGAAGGATCTTCTTTTGGGTTGGGGAACATTAACTGGAAATTTATTTTTTGTCTTATCGCTGATTCTTTAAGTAAAGACATTTGCTTAGAGCACAGTTATTTTTAAAACACTGAAATTTAAAAATGGGTTTCCTTGCATTTTGATGAGAATTATTTGCATACAGGACAAACGAGATGTTCAACGATGGCTAGATTTCGACGTCGCAATCGTAATTGTTACAACAGTTGGGGAACATAGCCACATTTTTGATGAAAACCTCTTACTAAACTTTTGTAACATATTTAACAACGAGAAATGTTTATTGAATTGCTAATTGAATGCATGAAACCAGAATATATGAACATTTCTGGCATTACGCTATTATATTATTTACGCTTTTCTCTCAAACCTACTCTCACATTGAATCAATCACATTATGGTTTATAAAATAAATATACATATTTTATAAATATAATTTAACTAAACTTCTATTGTTTTTCTTTTCTGAATTCTATGTATGAAATAACCTGTTAAATTTAATATTTACATTTTTTATCATAAAAATTCATTTTCAATTCCAAGATATTTGATATTGTCTAATGTTTTAAATTATCTATGTTAGAGTGAAAATTTAAAATCATTTAACATTTTGCAAGAGGAAATTGATCTTACGATTCTATCCTATTTGTTCAATTTTTAAACGTGAATGAATTAATTATGAATGTGAATGAATACATATACGACATGATTGTCAACAAACAGCAGAGAGCAGTTCAAAACAGCTCGTTCCAAATAAAAGATTGGTCATAGCAAAAAGTTTGTAATGTATTTCTTCTGTTTCGGAAGAGTAATAGAAGTTATCGCACGTACTTGTGTAAATGCACTAGAGCCCAAGTTATTTTGAAATTTTGTTGTCTTTAGTATCTTTTATGTCGAAAATAAGGAAAATAAATTGATGTATTCAAATGAATGTGCATAATGGACTTAATTTAATAGTTCTCTATCAAAATGTTTTCGCAGGGCCCGCTCTACTTCTGAATACTTTTCATATTATTCTCTGCCATTGCTTTGGCTTCTTTGAAACATTTTTTCTTTCTTTTTCATTCATTGGTTGCTAAGTTAATCATTATTTACGACAGTCCTTGTGTTCCCATGTTACATCGTATCTTTTGCATTTTCTTCGACCGCTTCATCAATAAATCAATGTATGTGTCCCAACAATATTATATAAGCCTTAAAATTGATATTAAACATTTTGCTGATTAATATTCTTCCTCTTCCCCGAAGTCCTGAATGTCATTCTGCCATGAGTGCGACTTGAGTCAGGAACAGAACTGAACTGAACTGCGGAGATTACTTCGTGTTCATAATAAATTGGGAACTCAGGCGTAATCAGACCGCAGATTCTTGGCCTCCCATCTAATCTAAGACTTTGGAAACTCACAACTAACGCTCTCCGCCGCAGAGACCGCCGGGTCGGGAGTTTCTAGGTTCGACACCTGGCGGCGGTGGGAAACTTCGGTTGCAAATGAACTTCCTCACTTGAATGATGTTTCTAACTGGACGGAGAATTGCAGTATTTTCTCTGCAACGTCACCAGTCTCGTATATTGGAATAGACAATGTTTTAATTAAAGTTTAATTCCAATGTATCGTTCTCTTTCTACTACTACCGGTTTCGTGCATTAGAGTTTGCTGCAGCGTGACTTCATGATTTTAATCATTGCCGTCTCTGTATTGAATGACTTGCAAATCTCCTCTCTTTAGTGTAGAACTCGATGTAGCGTGGTATATTTCATGACATAGTTACAAAATGCAGCCAATTCTCTGAAAAAATGGCTTGTTATTTGCCTAATTTTTGTTCATTCTCTTTTTCTATTAATGGTTATAAATCAATTAAGAAACGAAGAACAAGAAATGCATGTTTAAAACCAATTTAACACCACCCCGGTCAAGCACCACTATTTTCCCCGATCGGATGAAAGGCTCGTCAGTTTTTTTGCGATGTAGGTCAAACTTCTAAAAGCCGCACTGTTCCCCTAGTTATGACGACCGGAATGAGTGCCTCAATTGTCCCTTCTCTTTGGGGCAGTGTTACAGGTCGGTCATCATTAACCATCGTCACCGTTGTGTGCGGTCGCAGGCATCGACGTCTCTCCGCAGTCATTCTTCCCCCCACCCCCACCGCCACCCTCGTGCCGCGCCGCGCCGCGCCGCACAGTGGTCTGAATAAGGCTCCACTAACAGAAGGCGATTGCTTAATTTTCTCTCAGAGAACGCATTGAATAGTGAAACGAAGAACGTCTTCGTTTGGGCGGAACTGTCGTAGTGTATTACGAGGATGCGCTTTGGAAAGTTCTTTACCTACTTCTTTGAATTGAATTTCTTGATTTGAACATTGACAAGGGTTGACATCACAAAACGAAGTGTCGACAGAAATAGTGTTCCTGGCAAGAGGAAATTAGTACATTATTATTAGGTCACTGCACTAGATCAATAGTTATTATTAACAACAGTCCGATTAACAATTTCCTTCAATCTTTGGAGGGATAAATGTACATAACGTGGAAACCACAGGATATTCTAAAATTTTAAATACCGAAACATTTGTAATGTCGTTATCCAAATTTCAACTGAGACTTACAATAGTTTACTCTCCTTCTTTTTTTCCTTCATTTTTCCTTTTTTTTTTTCTTTTTCTCGTCTTTAATTTTTAATTCTCCAATTTTCCCTTTCCTTCGTATATTTATGATTTTTCTTTTCCCCTGTCCTTCATATATTTTCGTATTCTGTTTTCCGAACGTTGTTTATTTTCTGGAACCTCCGTGCGCGAGTGGGCCGGGCTGGGCCGTGCGTGGGCGTGGGCGCTGTCGCTGTGGCGGCGGCGGGCGCCGGGGATTGCTACCGTAAAAGCGTTCGCCGCCCGCGCGCGGGGAACGCTTCCTGATTGCGCATCTTCACTGGCGGCGGAGGGGGGGGGGCGCAAGCGGGAGCGCAGACAGCGCGCTAGTGTTGGTGTGCGCGAGTGTTACCGTGTACGAGTGTCGGTGCGTGCGAGGATGTTGTGGTGTGCGAGGATGTTGGTGTGCGAGGATGTTGGTGTGCGAGGATGTTGGTGTGCAAGGATGTTGGTGTGCAAGGATGTTGGTGTGTAAGGATGTTGGTGTGTAAGGATGTTGGTGTGTAAGGATGTTGGTGTGTAATTATGTTGGTGTGTGTGTGTGTATGTGCGTGCAGGGAGCGGGGAGCAACTTCGCGGCAGTTGTGAGTCGTATTAATTGAAAATGATGTAATGTCGAATGTACGAATTAACAAATTCCTGAACCACTGAACCAATAGCTCCTTTTTACTATCATTGTTGTCTTGTGAATATGTCAGTTCGTCATAAAAGTCAATTTTCTTTGTCAAGCTTATAAATTGAGAAATACTACTTGACTAAACGCGTTATAAGTCAACGCTTTTAAAGCAAACTACGCCAATAATAATGATGATGATAAAAATAATAATAATAATAATAATAATAATAATAATAATAATAATAATAATAATAATAATAATCATAATATTAATAATATTAATAATAATAATGACCAGTTTGTTTTACAAAGAAAATTAATGCATTTGAAGACATGATACATACATAAAATTTTCTAGCAACTTCTAATCATCAGAAATCAATTGCCTTGATCAATAATTTTAATTTATAATTGTTGTTTTATTTCATACTCCCCCTGTACAGCATATACTATTGGAATAATTTAGTTTTATTTATAAAACTTGGGATTATTTTTATTGAGACACCACAGCCTAACGTGAATTCAAATCGTAGACCAATTCCAATTAATTTGTTTACTGAGATGATGGCAGGCCCCTCGAGTACAATCAGTACGTACGACACAGGAATCAAGGATATGGAACAGTAGTAAGGACGACGTTAACAGGCAGATTCCTAATACAATGGAAATATTGTGCTGATGTAAGAAAGTATAATGAACTTTGGAAATTCTTAAACACACTAAAATAATCTGAATTGTTTCAAATGCATAGATGAGAACAAGTACTTCATATTCTTATACATAATAAATACGATACTGGCATTCCAATATTGTATAAAAAGTATGTTTCTGTTCGAAATGATTATCAAATTCTTCAGGAACAGTCCAAGAAATTGTAAACATACTATATTAGTCTTATAACAATTTAAATATGCTATATTTCCATTGTAATTATATGTGTATTTATATCCGTTAGTAGATAAACCTCTTTTCATTCTTTAATCCGTATTGTCACCATCAATTTCCCGTGTTTAATATTGCATATCTTTGAAAAACTAAACTACTGTTTTTAAATTCAGTTTCTAAACACGTAACGACGTCTTCAGGATTTGAGATTGAACTGTGTCTAGTATCTCAGAACGATGCCTAGAATAAAGAACGGAAATGCAAAAGTAACGTAATGAGAACAATATCTTCGAGACGACGTGACAGGGAAGAGCTGGGAAGGTGATGAGACCGCCCAGGGTCAAGACCTACGTTCGTGAGAGTTGAAATCTGAGACGACCTGCCGTGAGCGAAGACTCATATTTTACTCTGCCACTGCGCTGTTACGTAGTGTGAATGCCCTTTGCCACTGCGGTGTATTTTATTGCCGGCGAACAACCTGATAGATGCAAACTACCGAGTAGTTGTGATGGACTCGTTCGTAATGGATGAGGCTTCTAGTGATCACTTAATAATGTTCAACGTTAAATGAATATATCCATAAAATAAGAACTACAATAATTTTTGAATACAAATGTCATCAAAATATGTTTTGGTATATTTGTTGAATTCTTTTCTTTTAATTTTTTTAAATCCCATGCCAACGACGTCAGGAAAACCTCTACCTGGGTACGTGCATCACGCAGACGAGTAATTGATACACTGTGCTATTCACTTGATTTTCTCCTTTAGCGCTTGATCTTTCTGAAATTACGATTATTGCTCCTTTATGTAACGAGAAAGTGTCTCACGATCGTAACTCAACGCATAATGAGGATGAGAAGTCGGTCGTTATAGTACACAAATGTTCTGCTTCCGGAACTGCGGAATTATCTGCGACCATTCTAATGAGGGTCGCACTCTATCAGCAGCGTATAATTGTGGATTTGGATGAGAAAATGCACAGAAATCTTTATCTTTATCCTTGTAATTTTCCCTTTGAGAACTGAAAGTGGTGAAAGAAAAGGAAAGTTATTCGGTTACCATTTTACAGTGTTATCAAACTGAGATCAACAGAAAATCGATTAAGACCACGCACATTCTCAAATTGATGTCGTGCAGCAATTAGTTTTCAAATGATTTTAAAAAATATTATTAATAATTCTTGCGTTTTTAAACAAATAATGTGTTGGAATGCAATCTTGTCTTACTAGCATTCGGTTGAAGCAGTTTTCTTTGTGTTTTGATTTGAAGATTGTCGAGAAACATTTCATATAACAACTAGACAATTAAGAACATATAGGTCACCTGGGAAAGTAAAAAATGTACTGAAGCAAAGTATTCTTGCTAAAAGAAGATGAAGGATAGCCAATAAAACCTTCAAAAGAAAAGTGTAGTCAAATAGAATACATCAAGTTCAAACGTTCGATGGAAAGTTAAGACATTACTGATTCTTGAATGTGAACATTGTCAAGAGTTTATTGTAAAATAATACACGATTTTGGAGCAGTAACAACTAAACTAGTTTTTACTAATTCTTTACAAATACTCTTTGAATTGAAGGGCTCAATAGAACAAGGGGCTTTTCCACATTGTATGAAATTGAGTTCTTAGTATTAAATAAAATTTCAATTATTATTATATGCAATATGTTATTTAAATCCAGTTTGGACTTATATACAAGTGTACTGTGTTTAAAATAGTACTGAGTTGTATTACGAAAGCTCTAGTAAAACTCTCAATATCTCAGAAGTAGGTCAATGTGGGATAACTCGTTTTTTACTGAGTCCTTAAATCATTTGACTATTTCAAAAACGCAATCTAATGTCCAAATCATGTAATTAAGTAATTGAATCGTTACGAACTCCAAAGACAATATATCAATAAGTTACACTGAAAATTATTTTAATTTTCTCGTTGACTAATCCACCCAACGTTTCACTTTTCGCTACTTCAACGACATGCGTAATTTTTTATCACCCGCCTATTTATTACGACCTCTTTTTAATGCAAAGCGATCAAAGTCCAATCACACTGCTCACCTACGAAAAATGAATTCTGATCAGACCAGCGGATGACGCATTACAAGAACGCATTTTTGGAACATGATCACGTCTTTATTACACTTTAAAAAATCTTTATTATTTCTCCGTCATTTTTATGATTTGGTTATCCAATATCATGTTTTCAAGTCATTTTAAATTAAGCAGGGGAAAGAAATCTATAACATATCGTATGCATAATATCTCTAAATGTTCGTTTTGAAGATTACGTAACATTGTCTCATTCGTAATTGTGTCGTCTCATATGTCATTTCTAGAACTTTTTATTTACTTTTTTCTTTTTCTTCTTCTTCTTCTTTGACGGTTTCTACCCCTTAGAGTTTGCAGTTTTCGATTTCCATAATTCTCGGTCCTCCCATTGACCCTCTTCCAATCTTTTCTCCTCCATAACTTCATGTATATATTTCTTCCAGGTTAAATCAGGTCTACCTCTTCTACGTCTTCTTTCAGGTATACAATTTAAAATTTGTTTTGGCCATCTCTCATTTCGCATCTTCTGGACATGTCCATACCATTGAAGAGCTTTATTTTCTAGTCTTCTGGTTATGGTTGTTTGAACCCCAGCTCTTTGCCACACCACTTCGTTTCTTCTTTATTATTTTATTATTTTGTATTTTTTAATCTTAAAAATATGTATATTTATTTATGTATATGTGTATTTATTTGCAATTTTTTTCATCGGCACAATAGGCCAGTACGTAGAACTCTTACATTTTATTATTCTTTATTCGGCGCCCTCTTAATAAACCCCGGCACTGCTCTTGTGTGCCCGTCGCCGATTTGGCCTCGTCCGGCGCTCACGTCGCGGCGCGCGGCCTCCGTTACGGGATCGTCCACAGCGATCGCCGATCGACGCCGCCACCTCCGTACTGTTACTCGAACGTCACGCTCATCGCGGGCGAAGGATCTCGAACAGGTCTGGGAGCGGCGACGGAGCGACGGCGGCGGCGGAGGAGACGGTGGCGGCTGCAGCGACGGCGGGAGCGGCAGCGGTCGCACACGAGGCGGTAGCCACTGCGGGAACGACGATTCCAGCGGTAGCGAAGTAGTCGGCGGGCTAAGGGGTAGTGATGCGACATCGATAACAAAACATCGACCCGTTTAGAAACATCAATAACACAACATCGACCAGTTTAGATACATCGATCACACAACATCGACCAGTTTAGTAACACCAATAACACAACATCGACCGGTTTAGAAACATCGATAACACAACATCGACCAGATTAGAAACATCGAGTACACAACATCGACCAGCTTAGAAACATCGATAACACATCGACCAGCTTAGAAACATCGATAACAAAACATCGACCAATTTAGAAATATCAATAACAAAACATCGAGCAGTTTAGAAACATCGATGTTCAAAATACATCGAATATTTTCGCAATCGTTCTAAATACAATCGATAATTCGCAAACATTGATGTTTCTAAATTGGTTTAGTAGCCTCTAACATTAAATGCATGTGCAGTTCGTTAAATGCATGAGTTCGTTCAATTCGTTCAATTCAAGGATTTGAGAAGGGGCAGATCCTATGCCCAGACCGTATTTGGTAACCACATCTCAATGTGCGAAATAATGAATATGTAATATGAAAATATGAAGAAAGAGGAAAAACAAGGGCATGAATGTCATCTCGGGCGAGAGAGTTTGATCGGTAAAAGTAGTACAATCAGTGTTATTTTGGTTTAAAACAGTGTTAACATCATTAGTATTTCATATTTTACTTTTACAGTATTGTGACACTGGGCATTTTCCATTTAGAAACAATACATCGGAAAAGAGAAACATCGATTACAAAATATCGATGTTAAAATAACATCGACGTCAATACATCGATGTCGCACACTCTGCTAAGGAGACGATAACGACTGCGAGAGGGGTGGCGAAGGAGTCTGTAGGAACGGCGACTGCGGCGGCGACGACGGTTGAGGAGGAAAGGGGGGGGGAAGTGGAAGGAGGTGGGGAGGGATACTCGCCATGGTTCAGTGGCAAAGGCCCGGAGGGAGATGTCATTCCAAATTTCAACTCCCACCTTACAATGTAATATATACATTTATTAGAGAAGAAGATACATTCAAATTTCGTGGGGGAAAGCAAAACTTGATTCAGAACATCTTTTCTAAATTTTTCAAAGAAACTACCTGAAAAAATTGAGGTATCTGAACGAATAGGAACAAACGATCCTAGTGTAACAAGCATTCGGTTTTAACATATTCAACAATATCTATAATCGAGCATCAAAAATACACATCATTATACTAATACATACTAGCAGTTTTTATATATGTTCATTTTTACTCTCACATATATGTTAAACAAAGTTATGTAATCTTCAAAAAATTAATGTTAAGATTTAAACGGAAAAACGAGATGTTTGGGTCAGTGATACAGAAATATTTTGTTCAACAGCTTCTCAGTAGTACATAGACGTTTTCCTAAAATGTACATTCCACAACCTGGATCTCTTAGTATACACATAATTCATTGCCGCACATTATTTATTAGTTGGTGTAAAATGTGCCCACAATCAGGATTCTTGCAAAAGCACCTTTTAGAAGATTTATTTACGTTGAAACCCTCGATGCTTACTTCGGTGAATAGGTGCCACCGTGCGATGTCATGCAATTTGTTTTTGTCAGGCCCAAGCGTCATACTACTCCATACGTCATATCTGATTGGCTTAGTTTACCCGTGCACTTAATGGTCAATTCTAAAATCGGATCTCTCGGGGTATATGAGTACTCTGGTCAGTACTATGCATTTGATTTACGTGACAGATGATTGTTTTGACGCACGTTCATTCACTTGCGAGAAGATAAAACGAGCTCCAGAAATGTCCAGACGCACCAAAACCCAACTCTTCAGTGGTCTCGTGAGGATTTCAAACACTCATTGTTCGTAGTATTTTGTAAATAATGCCACAACTCATTTTAACATTCTGTGTGTACGAGTACTGACGTGGACAGAACATAATCAATAACTTCTTGTAGGGAACTGCATGTTTTCTTTTGCTAGTTTGGTGTTTGAAATGGATAACATGAGGAATATAACAAACGTAGATAAGACAATTGTTAAAACTATAAAAGTAGTTAAAATAAAACCGTAAAATTGTGGTTAATTTTACAAAAGGAAGAATTCTGGAGGGTCTCGAGTTAGTGATTACATGACCACTACATTTTGTTTATATATTGTAATATTTTAGTTTTGTTACCTTTATTATTTTTAATTCATACTATGACACACTTTTGTTCTTGTACTAGAACATAAAAATGTTCTTGTACTAGAACTAAAAAAAGACAAATTAAGTGTCTTATTAGCATATTTACTGAAAACAGTTTTCTCAGAAAAAATCACTTGACTGTGTATTTTACTCATATTTACCAAGAGAGAAAAATAAGTCCTAGATAATACTGGGAACAGCGAAACGACACAATGTGAAAATTAGTTTATGTGAAAAAGAGTTAAACAATCAATGGATACTTTCGATTATATTACCCTGCATAAAAATCCATACGATGATTAAAAATGTCAGAACCTGTTAGTCGTGTCAGTTCATTACTGTCTAATTATACTGTCTAATTATAAAAAAAATGCATCTCTTTCACCCATATAAACTGACTTGAATAAAACAATGAAAAGTAAAGAAATACAAAATAAAAATTAGATGATACAAAATATTTATTGGTAAATTTTAAACTCACAATATACAACTTCGTAAACATCATGCTGATTTAGTTGCATTAGCAATCACGTTCGTGGTATATTTTTTTTCCATTTCATTAATCGTCGAAGAGCGAACATTTGCACACATAGTATTACGTTAAGGATCTTATCAGAAGGTCCGCTCATTCAAATGAACGTAAAAATATAGGTAATATTCTTATTTTTAAATGAATGAATATTTAAAACATAATATTCTAATAGTATACCAACACCATTATCATCAGTAGAGAGCGGATTTTGATGGCCTAATACTCGGCCGCCGAGCGCCGTAGGGTGCCGCCGCGAGGTGTTTTCGGCGAACGGGAGTTTGCGGCGGACGTCAGCAGCTCGGCCAGCACGCGCACTGTCCCGCCGCGCCCCCGACACTGTGCGACACGATTCGACACGACGCGCGGGGGCCTCGTGATGCGGGAGGATGGAATACGACACACTTCGATACTTCCAGATACTACACAACACGGCACGATACAATACGATACCTCGAGATGCTGCACGTGTCACAACTAGATGTTACGCGATTCGATCCGTTCTCTCCCCCCCCCCCTCCTCCCCATAACTCACGTTGCTTAGTAGAAAGCGAATGTATCCTGTTGTTTGCTTCATTTGTCGCTGAGAATATCTACATGTCTTTTTCTTCTCATTGTGCGTAAACGGTACCTTTGTCCCTTAAATATCATCTGCTTGAATATTATTCCTTTCACCGTTTTCTTTTCTTGTTTTATCATCGTTTCTTTTTCATCTACTTGTGTTTCATTTTTACGACGATCGGGGGCGACAAGATGGCTTAAAATATTCGATTACGATATTCCCTGATGCGGCATCAAAACTCGCTACAGACGAAATGACAATATATCGATCATGGTGTCGAATGATTGATACATACATGAGGGAAAAATAAGGACTTTGGCCTCTTAGAAATATATAGTTAATGTTAAACGATCAGATCAGAGCATGAGACATTATGTGATGTGTTTGAGTAAGCAACATTATCAATTCTGAAGACAATTCTCTCCAAAAAGTCTCCAGACCATGTATACCACTTGAGAGGGATAAGGAGATCACTTTTTTTGAGACAAAAAATAGTTTTGTTATTTTATTGCAAGGGATATTGAGACCCACATATCAAGAGAATTTAAAGAAAATATTTTTGTTAGTATTATTGCCGATGTATCACTTTCACAAGGAGAAATAGCACTCAAAAATATTATTTTCGGTAAACTATTTCTTCGCTGCTAATAAACTTCGCTCGTACGCATTATGTTTACAAAGCACCAAAAATCGATGAAGTCGTCGAACCGAACTCTGGACATTATCGTTGAAACTCGTCTTCTTTTAGACAGCCCTGCTCCCTCCGCGAACACACTTCCCGCACCGCCCTCCATCACAATATTTGCGTTCTCTTCTCCGCGCCCCGCCCACCCGCATTCCGGCAGAGTGGGAAGGTGGGGGCGGGGCGGGTGCAAGAACCCACGGCCGCCGAAGCGCCCATTTCGCCCGCGGAGCGGAGCGGGTTACGGCCCACGCTAGGAGAAGCGAGGCGATCGCTCGCCTCCCCACACGAACGACGACCCGCCCACCCTGTCCCGCCTCGCCTCCGCGCCTGACGCCGCTCACCCGGTGACACAGTGAGCCCGGAGCGCGCGCGTGGCGGCCACTGGGGGCAGGACGCGCGAGGAGCGGGCAGCGCCGAACGGGAATGATGGAATTCGGAGAGAGAGGAAGCGGAATGATGCAGAGGCGAGAAGCGGAGGAGAGAAGCGGGGGCGAAGAGCTACGCCGAGGAGGCGCGATTGAGGCAAGTGAAGCGGGAAGAGCAGCACATGTTTTTAGGAATGACGAACAAGAGGGGACGGGAAGAGTCAAGACAGGATGGAACTGGACGGGATGGAATGGGACGGGACGGGATGGAATGGAATGGGACGGGATGGAATGGGACGGGACGGGACAGAATTGAACTGAACTGAACTGAACTAATCCGAACGGAACGGAATGGAATAGAATGGAACAGAACAGGGCGAGGTGGGTGTAACTGAAACGACATGGGACGGGACGGGACGAATCGGAATGAGACTGGGACGGAATTAATTGATGAACCATATGAGTCGGGACTGAATGAAACGGACACGCAACGGGACGGGGCGAGTATTATATTGTATGGGGCAGGACGAGTCGTGCCGGAACCCAACTGAACTGAACTGAAACGAATGATGAATGAACTGAAGTGAATGTTGAATGAATGAACTGAAGTGAATGGATCGGGACGGGAGGGGAGCGAAGGGACGAGGCGGGTCTGGATGACACGAAACGGACGGAACAAGTCGGTATGGGTGTGAATGGGACAGGATAAAAAGGGTCGGGCCGGGGAGCGAGGGGAATGGAACAGGACGAGACAGAATTGTGCGGGACGGGGCGAGGCAGTGCGGAACAAGGCGGGGCGAGGCAGAGTGGAGAGGCACGTAATTGGGCAGCGAAAGGGTACAGAGCGGGCGTGGCAGCAAGAGGAGGCGGAGGGGAAAGAGAAATGGAGGTAGAAAGGGAAGAGGAGGAGCGCTGTCCCGTTGCGTCAACCGGCGCGAGCACAGCGAGGCGGTGCGGGAGCGGTGGCCTTTCTTCCGAGTTTTCGTAGAGCTATTCAAAGCATTCTTCTTGCCCCCTTTCATAACCCTGAACACGTTTTTAACTCATTCAGTGCGGCGGAATATTCATGCGTGTGGTTCCCTGGAAACCGCTAACGTTCAACTTCATTTCTTCCTCCTGCAAGGCTATGATAAGGAGATTGTTAGTGGATTTTAGGGTTGCATCTGGGTCTGGGTAATTCTGTAAGTCAACTGGCACTCTATGAGTGTGTGAGAGTTTATAGTGTTTTGTAGACTATACTACTAGTGGTAGGCCTGTACAGAATATTGCTGTTTTACTCAGGAGGTCTGATTCAATTACACATTGTACGATGTCAGTCATAACCGTTGCAATTGCTTTCAACTTTGAGTGATGTCTGCAATGGCACTGCGGATTTTAATGACTTTGCGTACATTTTTCCATTAAGATGGTTAGTTAATCCTATCGATAAGTTGGCATTAAACGTATGTGTAGTAATTCAATTTTAATTTCGCAAACAAATAGAGTTCAGAATATTAAAGTTAGACATTTTTAGGAACTATCTGTTCTTAATTAATTGAGAAGGTGTACAAATGTTCATGCACGAAAACAAGAAATGTTGTTAAACAGTTTTACACACAACGAAACCACTTTATGTTACTACATATTTTTGTTCATAATGAACGTGCTTTAAAAATGGTGTCCTACAAGAACACTGGTTGAATTTAACTACACCATTTGTGCATGATGCTGAACAACACTTTATTTCGTTTATAAAATCCCTAAATTCGCTAGATCCGTTTCTATTACCTTTTTATTCGGTGAAATTTATCAGTTTACAGATAAAGAGACGAAATTCATGGAAAATAATTAAAATCAAATTCTGTACAGACACGAGCAACTCTACAATCATCAACAACTAACTACAAAGAACACTAGATAATAGTTTTTTCTCGCAAACGATTTATTGGACATGCAACTGCTGTATTTACAACAACATAACAAATTTAGTGATAAATTCTTTTTAAAAAACTTCATTTAAACCTTCTATAAAATTCTCTTGATCAGTCATTCGGAAAACAATGTACGCCATGACGCTTTCGTGGAAAAGGGTTTGCACAAAGGCCGTTCCCGTGGACTGACAAACAAAGCGGCGACGGCAGCGCCCAACGCGATCGGCGTGGCGGCGATGTCGCCAACTAGGGACGACGACGTTAAAAGCTCCATGTTCTCGTGTGACATTCTCACGGGCGTTTTACTCACTTTCCAGAAAAATTCGCGCGAACTACGACGCCGCTGCCGTCGACGATTTCCGACGCTCGAACGATATTCAAAACGGCCGCGAAGAATCAAATTCAAATGTATTCCGGCTGTTTCGTGAAACTCGTTCGCGGTTTTCGCAGCGGGTTGCGTGTCAGAAAAAGCTGAAAGTGCAACTGCTCGCGGACCCGGAAATGCTGGGTTTTCGACAGGTGAACGCGCAACAAAAGGAATGCGAAATGTCCATTGTTTGTGGTCGGTCCTTTTCTGTGTCTGCTAGATGCTCTCTCGCTGCGGGTAGATTGATTGTGGTCGATAAAAAGTTTACTTGCGGAGCGTGGCAATATTGTCCAAACGCGCGTTATGTAATTTTCGGACGCTAATTCTTTTGTTGCAGACTACCAAAGAAATTCTGACGAAAAAATTAACGACTGTGATATGACATTTTCCATAAATTTTAATAATTAATGCCGGGCAAGTCGTTACATACGTATATCTTTAAAAATAAGTAGATTTTTCTCTTATTTTTAAATTTTTTCTTACATTTCGTAGCCTATCACTTACCAATTTATAAATATGTTTACGTTTTATTGAAATTTTGTCGTCGCTTCTGAGAGCTAGATTTTGGGTGCTTACCTTCCTATAAATCAAATAAAACCGGGATTTGAAAGTTTTTATTTCCTCTATAATCTTTCCTCATGAAAATATTAGTCTTTAAATCTCACTATCTTTGATACTACTTCAACGTATGGGTAACGTTCTAAATCCAATTCCCATTAGCTCATTCATTACACTCTCAGTGCTTTCTTATTCAGATTGTGGAGCAGTTTACGTACAAGTACGGTAAATCTGTTTAATAAGAAGAGCATAACAATACAGTACGTGTGCTTAAGGATACCATTAAATGACACACTATGCACAGATCGGACTTAATCACTATCTAAATGCGACAGTATTTGTGAATATTTCAGTTTTGTGGGGAACTACGTATTTACCAGCATTTCCCCATCATTCATTACACAGATTACAGTGCAGCCTGAACAAGTACATCTGTTTAATAGAAAAAATATAAAATAATAGTACATCTTTCCATGAAGTTAAAATGAAAGAGCATGACCCATCTGCAAGGCTTTTAAATCTCGCACTAACTAGAAAACGTAAATGCAAACCGGTGTCCTCTCCTGACGTACGTACAGGAATCACCTCTTCATGCGACGAGGAAGCCAAGATTCGTTCATTTTGACGGGCGCGACACAGATTTATACCAAGAAGCGAAAAGTTCATGGTTGCTCGACTTGAGTGGTGACATGAACTTTGGATAACAGCTACATAGCAGTCGGTAGGACAGTCTGAACGCGATAGCGAGACGAGGTCACGTTTGAGTTGGACAACTGAGGTCCACGTGAACATTTCGAAAATTAGGCAACTGGCAATGATTCCCCCCGCACATTGCACGAAAAAAGCAAAGTCACTTCTCGACTAGTCTCGGATAACGTTTTTAGAATACACAATTCTTGTGATACTGTACAAATTTACTTGTATTTAATAAAAGATGTATCTCCACTGATAAATCAAATTCCTTTGAAGCAAAGCGACTACAATTGCTGAATCTTTTCGTGTTCGTTCTTGAGATACTAATACATTTCATAAGTTTTTAGTGATTTACAGCAAAATCAATCGAAGAGAAATATCTAGGGCAGGATTAATATTGCTTCGGAAATGTGTCTGAATGATCAAGTACATATATACATTCTCATATATTGATATTCATTGTATAATATACTATATATATATATATATA
>BOPP01000080.1:1768109-1782173 GCA_017312745.1 Gryllus bimaculatus
TAATGAATACAAGAGAAAATATTAAGTGAAACTGATTTAATAGATTGCGACTGAAACGTTAGTAAAATACCCGCAAGTGATTCTCTTTGTAAATTCTTTCAAGGAAGGCGACACCCTTGTGTTGTCACGACCAAGTCTCGTGTGCACTCTACATGACAAGACTTTACTGCCTTCACGTGGTCGCGTACGATTTCTGTTTGTTGACGTGACCTACAGGGCTCTCTGGGAGTAACCGCAAATGCAATGATTGTTGGTTCTCCTAATTAATTGGAAAGGTTCGACGAAAACCGGATGTTCCAAAACTAAGGCAACATTCCAATAATAAGAATGTGAATCCCAATAATCCGTTTCAGACACCCAAAAATATTAACAAAAACATTTGCATCATTTGTTCTATCGTGATTCTCGCCTTCTTTGCCTAAGGCCGGAACTTAGTACACTGGAAATTAAGATACTTGAAATAATGAACGTAGAATTTAGTAACGAGGCTCCATAGTGACTTTTCACCAGTCACACCCAATTCACAAGCACGGAAAACAAAGGAATTTACAAAACAATTTCCAAAAAAAAAAAAATATTGGAAATGAAGATGGTGTGATCTGGGCTGTCCGGGTGACGCCGCGTCGATGGCTGATGTGCCGACGTCACCCGGACAGCCCAGATCATGACTCTGGCCGCGGAAGCCTACGACATCATGAAGATGGTGTGTTGGTTATGCCATGATGAACAAACGCACAGAGTCACGAGCATAACAGATGCTTCGTGGGGGCGCTCTATTGCGAGAAATACGCGACCGAGTTACGCAGTTGGGTGGGCGAGCTCGGTACGGGCGAATGTTCGTGGGGAATGTACGAAAACTGGGCCAAACTTTGAATGAGAATGGAAAACCTGATGTTCCTGAAATCTCGAAGTTGTGGATTTATGAAAGCGAAAAAAAATTCTCAGTAAGGTTTCCTTCGAAGGGGAAGTAGAGCCGGATGTCCCATGTTGTAGATACATTGCACGTAAAAGATCATCAAGCGTAAAAAAAAACGATTTTGAGCACAATTCAAACCGCATGTTTTGTCGCCTGAATTATACCTTCTTTCTCTGCCTGATGGCGTAATAAGTTGAGCAAACTTTGCGTAGTCAAATGAAAGAAAAGCACTGATGACCTGAGCCTCACCACGTAAAAGAAGGTATCATTGATTGAATGCCCTTTCTAAAAAGAGGGCAGCCTAAAACCGTGGCCGCCGGCGCTCTACAGGAAGCGTGTGTAAGCGCGTCCGAGGTGGGTGGCGACGCACGTGGCCGCTTTGACGCGAGCAGCGCGGTGCACACCCGCTTTTATGCAGTCGGCAGGTGACGCGACCGGGTCGGGCGGCGGCGGCGGCGGCGGCGGTTCACGGCACGAGCATGTCATGCGTGTCGCTGCTGCGGCGAGAGCGGAATACGTGAGCAGGAGATGGCGGCGATGGCGGCGATGGCGGCGATGGCGATGATGCCGGTGGATGAGGCGGTGGCGGTGGAGATGGTGGTGCCGTGGGAGAAGGCAGCGACGGTGGCGGTAGCAATCGAGGAGGCGGCGGCGGAAGCAGTGGAGGAGGCCGTGACGTAGCAGTGGAGGAGGTCGTGGTGTAGCAGTGCAGGAGGCCGTGGCGTGACAATGGAGGAGGCGGTGTCGATGGTACTAGCGATTATGCTGACGAAGCGATGATCATCGGAATTACGATGGCGGTCGTGGTCACTTTTAGTACTGTTGATGGTATTGCGATGTTGGTAGCAATGACGACAGTGGCGTAATATTGATTGTTTTAGAGTAGGGGCAGAGTTGTTGATAAAGCTAGTGGTGGTAGGCAAATCTGTCGTGAAGGCAACGATAGATAACTGTAGGTGGGTTCGTAAGGCGACGATGAGTTGGTAATTTAGGAAGCCGAGGAGATAATTATTGACGGCTATTTTAGAATTACTGATGTTGGGATGTAACGACAGCAGAGGTAGAGCCATGGCGATGGCGGTGGCAGTGGCCACTGGGGAGAGAGTGGCGATGGAGGTGGTGGCGGTCGCCGCGAGGAACCGCTGTTGCTGGCAACCTTTCCAGGGACGGTTCCCGTTCTAACGGAGGCAGAGAGAAGCAAGCAGCGAATGAATAAAATGCCTCAATTGTGAGGAATTTCCTTTTTTAAAGGAATGTTTTCCATCTCTTTCTACACGTGGATGATAGATAATACAAACTGACTCTAAGAAGCTATATGATGCCTTAATGACCTCATAATTCCAAATCAATGTGCAATATTATTCACAATTTAAAAAGTTTACAACCCAACAAGTATGCACTACTTATATATGCAAGTATACATACAACTAATTTATGAAACTGTGAGCTTCAATGTCGTTTTGTATTTGCAATTTAATATGATGAAATAGTTGATTGTTATGAAATCTGTATTAGCGACTACTGTTGGCTCTGTGGGAAATGTTTATTTTACCTTTTTGACTATTTAGAATTAATCTTATATTTATAAATGCATTTCAAATCTTTAAATCTCCTTTCGTTGGGTAAGTATAGTGTTTAAATCATTTTCAGTTTTAATACTCACAATAGTTGTCTATTGGTAAGAATCCTTCATTTTCTCGCGTAGATTCAAAATGTCATTTGGAAATGCATGACATATTTAATGTGTTAGTACGTCTACCCTCCATTTCCTCGCAATTCTTCGCACAATTAAAAAAATTAAAACCTCAGGCGATATATTTCCGATTCCAGACGCAACGCGAACACTCTCGTTTTTAACAGGGCAAATCGATAACCCAGACTTCCGGCACTGATTCCGTACCAGATGTTCTTCAAAGGAGATAAGGAAAGGAAGGTTCTGTTACTTCGAAGAATTAAACGTTAGGTCACTTTCATATCCGCCGACTTAAAGTAAATGAAACTGAAACGGAACGAGGAGCCGTGATAACGTATCAGTGGCCACGGTTTATCTTTCCTTGAGTTTCGGATCTCTTGACCCAAACGTCTTCAAGTATAAAGGTTACAGGACGTTTTGCGTGGATAAGTTATCGTCCCCAATACTCCTAGGCCTGCAGAAAAGTTAGTGCAATTTATACTTAGATTTTTTGTGAAAATGGCCTCTTTAAAGTGGTAAATGAAGAAATTTTTTATTAAGGGGCTGATCAGTGGACACGGTGACGGGAGGGTCTGCTAATAAGGGGTATAATGAATAAGTTTCATTGTCCATTCCCAGAAAACTAAGTCGCTGAAGAGGGTGGTCGTTTAATAGGGGTGGTCTTTTAGACAGGATTCAGTGTACGTTTCGAAAACGGATGTTTTCGATTTAACGGAGGTTAGAAGTTTTCACAGGTAATACCATGCGTACTTTCAAAATTCTCAATAAATTCCCGACTCGCGAAGCGAGGAGAGGATTTATCAGAGACTTTTCAAAGCACGAGTGGTATTTAATGGAACAATTCTACGAGTGAAATTATGTCTAACAGAGTTCCAAAATGCGCCAAATATTGAAAGTAACAGAAAGCTATGTTAAAATTACATGCGACATAGCGATCGATGCAGTATACCGTCACTTAAGTGACTGTCACGTAAGTGACAGATGAGGCATAGTTTCTGATTGACGAGAACCGGTAAGAAAAATCGGACAGAAAAAACTTATAAAATTTTTTAGATACACCGCCCACATTGGAGCATTTTGTATGTATAGTTAAACATTATGGGTTTTAAGTTCATGAGTGGAATAGTCATTGTAATTATTAAAGATATTTTTGCCACGCAAAATTAAAAATACTTTTACAAGTTACTCACTGATTATTATTTGAGAAATAACAGCTTGTAATATTGTTCATCTAGTGATAGTTTATCCAATAATTTTATCACGTATCTTAATTTTTTAATCTCACCAATAATTTGACTCCTTTTCAACTTCTTAATTCCTGTTGAAAAACGTGAAGATGCAAACAATCCCCACACCCTCATATATAGAAAAAAAACAGTTTGCAAGGGTACCGTCAAGCAGCTTTTTGTTTCACAATTCTTTAAACCATGAGCAATGAAATTGTAATTACTATCCTCGTAGTCTCTCTATTAAAAACAATGACGATGGAGAAATGTATTGCAAGACTTTTTCATTGCTTGCTTCGAGCCGCTTACTACAATAATTATCGTGGTAAGAAAAATTGAAAGTAATATAAAGATTCCTTTGATTCTAATCAAAGGAATCTGTATATTACTTTCAAGCAGGTAGATATGTTGTAATTATTGTGGACGATTTAATATTTTTCGAGACAAAATACTAGACGTACTTTTTAAACTACAATTATTAAAGTCATTAACTAAAGAATCAACAACACGTCATGACATCGAGCAATGGGGTAGCAGAAGTAATGAGCTGATTATAGATATTACAAGTTACATTTCATATTTCAAATTCATATTTGCAAGAGCTTTCCTGAAATATTATCAACTCATTTAATAAGAGAACGATCTTGAATTCTCGGTGCATTTGTTTGTGCAATTGATTGAAATAATATATTCTGAAAGAGAATAGGACAATCATTCAATCCAATTGACGGTGACGATGCAGACAAATAAATTGTATTCGTTTTTTTGTTCGTAACAAGAGTTGTGCACAGTTGAATTAACAGAGTGGAAGAAATAATCCCTTGTTGGTTTTTTATGCAGTTCCACTCAAAAACGCTAATGTTTAAATGTAGGAAAAGTTTTACATACCCGTATTCCATATCCATTAGTTAATGCTTGGGCTAATGTTCATCCTTAAGAATAAAACGTCAGTGGAAATTTTAAAAGCATCAATGTACAAACAATAAAATATTATCTACCCCAAAAAACTCCCATGTGTAGTCGTCTCCATGAATATTATGTCCTGGCATCTTAAATATATTTGCCTGAAATAAACCTTTTTGATAATTAATTGTATAAAGTAATACTGGATAGTTTAACAGTTGCCGAGATACGCAAATATTATAAATTCATTTTAGGGAAATGATTTGCAAGCTTCAATATTTAAGTAAAATTTACAGTGACATAACATTGGCAGTCACATAATATGAAAGACTCAGTATTAAGAGAAATATCCAAGTCACTCCTGGTAATCCATTGAAAATATCTACTCGCATGCAGTGTTAGTACGAAATGCTTACTTTCATTTTGTGCGAAGATTATGAAAAGTAGCATGTGGACGCTACCCAGTTACCTAGTTCTCCACAAAACACTTTGTTCCGTGCCTCAAATCGCTCACACAAAGAAAGTAGACTTCCGGGCCTTATTTTATAAACCGGAATATCACCTAACGGTACGCCGGTACGAACATAATACCAAAAGCATGCAAACCAACCAGGAAAGGATGCGGTCCAACGTCCCACGTCCAACCCGAATACGCGGGCCGGGGAGCCTCTGCAAGCGATCCACTTTTTCCGTTAGGGCGAACAATCTGCATTTGCATAGGTGATCGCCCACGGTGTTCCAGCACGTGGGAGTCAAACTGCATCACCATGTCTGGGTCAGGGGTTCATAACCGCTTTACGACTGTGAGCTTCAACGTCCTCTCGCTAAAATATGCTACATGATACGGTTTAATTCGCATGAACGGGGAAGATAAATGAAATAAAATGTCCCAAATATTGAAGACTAGAAACTGGATAAGACGAATCCATTTTCATTATGAACATGTTATATGCGTTAGTACTGTTTCACCATCATGACTGTTGGGTCTAAAGATAAATCTTTCTGATCCGACTGTTAGCCTACAATCTGCGAGTCATTGCATGTCGTTCTTCTCCGCCATTCATGCCGATTGCATCGTGTACAATAATCGCTGACCGCTATAAAATCGCCAAGTAGTTGCGAATGCAATATTCCATTTGAACCAGAAACTCGGTTGATTCAATCTGGATAATGGAAGGTCATGTATATGTGGGATCAAATATTTGCCAGTTATGACGCTCCAATGTCTGTAAAACTAAATGAAATTTCAGAATGTTTTGTTAGAAGCAATCGTGGCGTTCTCTGATTATAAAACATTTCTCTGATTATAACGCATTTCTAGGCCTTACTCAAAGGTACAGAATTTCTAGTCAAAAGGTGAAGTAATGTCCATAATAACTGGAAACAATCTCTTACAACTCGTAGAACTATAAGTTGTTTCTAAAATAACACGATGTTCATATGCAGCTGTAGTAAACAATTTCGTAGGCAGATTCTTGTAAGAGATACATCTCCAGCTTCCGTTTCAGAAAAAAGTAGGGAACAAATCACTGATGTGAATTACTTAACAAACAATGAAAATTTCTATAGTAAATAATAACTGATGTTGTTCGGTAAGTATGTCCTAAAATCCCTAACATCGCATTTTTTTGATTTTATGGGGAAACGTGAAAGAGCAACTCTACCACAGTAACAGTATCGGCAGCCTTGATTAAAAACCGGGCCACAAATAAGTACAATAATGTGTGCAAATATACTTTCTTGAACTTCTTTGAAACATTACGAAATTAAACTCAAGAGTGAAGTCATACCAGCAAAAATTAATTCACATCGCAACTCATTCTGCAGTGCTTATCTGATATCATTGCTCCAAAAATTCTTCCCCGTTGAAACTAAACTTACGATTAGAATTACAAAGTAGATCTCCAACCATCACGACTGCATGCAACCCGCATATCTAAGTAAAGCAATTGCACAAGAGATGATGAGTTGGGCAGTGGCATCATCTAGCTCCATCCGTTGCGAGAGAGTCATCAACCTGAATAAAAAGCTCTATTCACTGTGACTTGTAGAATTAAAATTGTGCAATGTAGTTCTCAGAGTTGCACTTGAATGCACAGAGCAGTGATGGCACTTACTGTTCTTCGTTTGTGTACAGTTGATCTGCAAACATTCCATGATTGAGAATTACTTGTACGTTGTAGATGTGAGCTCTTGAAGATGACCAAGTGCATTCATAAGCAGGTTGCCATCTCACAACTAATGATTTGAACGTAATGACCATTCTGTTTATGTGCCTGGGTCTTGGTAAATAAATATTGCTTACCTGCCTGGTAAATGCTATTAAATTTAGAGACCTCTGTGATAAATGAAACCTCTTTATCTGATACGAAAGAAACATCACCCATTTTCTAAACTGTGCGGCTGTCATAAGCTAAGAGACTGTTTCATATTCTTCTTAATCACATATTTCGTCTCACATTACTTCAACTAAATTATAGAAACGTGATATTGAATGCGAATTCACATACAGGAACAGTAACATGGCTTTAAAGGCCAGTTTTCGGATGGCTGTATTGCAAATTGCTATCATGTTTAATTATTTTATGGTCAAAGTATGTGCAAAACGCGCTTAATGCAGAATATGTTGAAAGATACGTTCCTAGGGATAAAGTTCATTCGCTCCTTTGAACTTTTACCTACACTTTCACTCGTCGCGACATCAAAATGTCGTTTTCTGTGACGGTAGAAGATTCCGACGAAATTCAAGTTCACGAAATTCTAATCCGTAAGCTTCAAATCAACAAGTTTCGAGTTGAGGGCTTCGATTGACTGATAGGTGAATCCGCGAGCTCCAAGTTCAGTTGTCCCGTAAGTGCAGTGCATGTTTTAATTGTGAGATGTTGCTATGATTTCCCGCTGGATGGCGAGATCCGGCGCCGACATCGCCGAACGTCGGCTTGTTAGAATTTCCCCAACAAGGTTTCTCTCAAGCCGGAACAAGCTCCAATCAACCGACCGGTCTCTCGTCAAGTGGTTAGCATGTGTAACAAGCGTTCTGCATGGGTTAGCAAGTGTGTGTACGTATGGGGTAAGGATAAAACAAGGGAGAGGAAGAAAATGTCGCGCGCAGTCCGTGGCCCGTGTGTAATGGTAATGCTCCGGCATTCATCTGCTGTTGATCGGAGAAACCACGAAAAAACTACCAATCAGAGCAGCCGGTCGCTAGAATTCTCCTCCAGACAGTGGTTGTATTCGTTGTGTCTGTAGTGTCGAAAACCCTACTACTGTCAGGACTCGAACCTAGCACCTCTCGGTCGGACGCACTGCAGTGACAGGATTAGACGCCCCGTTCCCTCTCAGCCGGCGTTGTTCTCGAAGCAGGCGGAATGCCTCGGGAGGGCGGCGCCGGCGCGGCCAGCGCTTTGTGGCGCGGTTGCGTCGCTGGCGGCAGGGGGAGAGGCGCTGTCGCCTGCAGTGCACCGCTCCGCGTAAACACGCGCCCGAGGGCCGAGGCGGCCACGCGGTGGAGCGCGCTGCCAGGGTTGGCGCGAGGCAGCTGCGACCGTTAAGGGGCGGACGAAACACACAGGAAGAGAGACACCCAGGGCTGACAGAGAAAACAACAGGCCTGGAGCAGTGGAACTACGAGGGCCGCTGTCTTGTAGCGTCTCGTAGCGTCTCGTAGCGTCTCGTAGCGTCTCGTAGCGTCTCGTAGCGTCTCGTAGCGTCTCGCAGCGTCTCGCAGCGTCTCGTAGCGTCTCGTAGCGTCTCGTAGCGTCTTGTTGCGTCTTGTTGCGTCTCTGAACCCTTGTGGGACGTTGAGCGCAGGTATGGATTAATCCTTTTATATCATTTTTGTCAGGTCTCGCCAAATCGCAGTCAGTGCGTTTTATCCCTTCGGCCAGGGTCTCGGCGCCGTAAGGTGTCAGGGTTCCGTCCTGCCACCCAACTAGGAGCACGCGAAGACTCGAATTCGCTTTACCTCTGCGACTTCACAGAGCGAAGTAAACTAATCCGGCTAGCGACGCTGGCGGCCGCCGCAGTGCTGCGTGTTAAAATAGACTACACTAACAAAAGATCGAAGTTTCTAAATATCATTGCTCAGAATTAAAACCTCGATGTTAATGGATACCTCGCTGCCAAACAATCCACGTAACATCGATGTTTTTAAAACTGGATTAGTAACCATATAAGTTCACGATAGGGGATATAATTTGAAAGTGATCTCCTTTACTTTTTAATTGAGATTTTTCAGACAAAACACTGCCAAAAATAATCAGAAGAAAAGACTTCGATTGCCTGTTTCGATAATTAAAAAATAATGTAGGCTTAATTGGCGAAAACTCGGTACTATTTTTTTTCACTCTTAGTCACTCTGAACTGAAGAATATTCAGTTTGTGGACAGCGAATTTTGTTGTGATAATACTTTCTACATTTAAAAAATACCAACATCTACATTGCATTCTTAATTTCAAACGGAAATTCTGTCCTAACCCACACCAATTCAAGAACTTCATTAATTTCTCCATTATCAGAACCAACTTACAGCGGTTAATATAAATTAGGAGCAAATACATATCTTTTCCTTTGAATTAAAATACGTTTTTCCCAATTTAGTCAGGGACTCTCGCAAGTTGCTCCAGGTATTTAAAGCGGCGTGGTATTTAAGGTGTCTTCTACTACATTTTAAAGAGCAATAATCTGTATCGAAAGAAAACAGTATCTAGTGGCAGTTGCTTCGAGTCGTAACTTTAATTGCTTAGCCCAAGAACATTATTTCGTAATAAAAAATCTCTAACGTTCTCAAATATATATATATATATATATATATATATATATATATATATATATATATATATATATATATATATATATTTCTTAGCCCTATTTCGGGGAGATGTAAAAATGTATGAAAAAATATCAATGTGAAATTGGATTCTTCATTTACATCTAGGTCAAATCAAAATAAAATGTGATTTTAGTTTAAGGTGGTGGAATTATGTTTTCATTTGCATTACTTTTTACAAGGAAACATGTCAAAGAAGTCGTTTCCTTAATTCACTCACTACAAATAGGTATTCAGATTTCGTGCAAGCAAAGCCCGAAGTCGTGCTCGCTTCGTTAAATACACAACAAGAGCGGAAACGAAAATGAAGAAGCACTTTCTTTAGAAACATCCCATTATGTTTGTGTAAGAATGTTGCAGCTCCCTGCAATAATGAAGAAGAGCATACGTATTATTTTTCATTCATTTCTTTCTGGAAGATAAAATTGATGGCAACGGAATGAAACAGATTCTTCCATCTCTGATCTACTTTTCTCGACTGCCATTTCAAAATGTTCAGAACCACTACATAATTCTCTCTTTCTTTTCAACAAAAAAAGTTACGTTGCAACTTAATATTTACCTTCATCAAAGGCCTTACAACCGAAAACCTCAACATCCTCGCGGAGACGGGTACAGACATTACGACTAACGGCAACCCGCTTCTTATATCTCGCTCTCGTGTCTTTTCCGCCGGCCACTCCAGAACTTTACCACAAAATACTCTGAAGGTCGCAGCTCCGAGGTGTAGATTCCGGTCCCGTTGGACACCAAAAGAAGGAGTGTGTCAGTGTGGCATCCTCTACACGTCATTTTGCCCGCTGCAAGTACTCCAGTTTTCTTCTCGCAAAACCGCAACCTTGAGGCGGCTGGACGATCGGAGCGCTCCTATCGAAAGCAACGGCAACCAGCCCGTTAAGCACCGCTTCTGGCCTGCCTCGCCGGACGAAGGAGAAGGGGAATGAACGGCAGAAACGGCAGAACGGTAGAAAAACAAACTTCCCGGCTCGTTTTTTACCGGCGTGATCTCGAAACTTGGACCGCGATGCTTTGCTGCTAAAGTCGCGGATGCACAAAAAAATATAGCTGGGTATAAATACGGTTTGAGAAACCACACCGATTTAAGAATTTCCATTTTTGGTTCTTATTCCTTTACTTTGTGAGTTTTAGTAAGCTGTGTATGTCCCTCTCCAAGTACAACGTTGAAACTTTAAAAATGATTACTTTGTCTGTTCTTTACTGTAAAATCTGAAATTCATTATTGAAACTAATGGACTAATAATGTATTTACAAATTAATTATTTTTAACTAAGCTTAAACGTTCAAAGGTGTTGCATAATCCTGACTGTTTAATGGGCATATATATAACTTAAAATATCTTTTGTTTCAGGTGAGGCTCCTAGGCCAAAGGAAAGATTTGATTGAAGTATACTGCTGGTGAGTTGATTTCTACAATTTTTTTCGACCTTTATACTTGTAGTTGGCATGTAATTCCATTTTTGTAATTAATATTATTTAGAATTCATTAATGAAATAAGATATTAGACTTTTCAGGTTAATTGAAATTTCAATTTGAACTCTTCTGAATCAAAAAGAAATAACTAAATAAATTAGATGGTATGTGAAAATCTGACTCCATAATTATCGTAATTTATTTTATGAATTAATTGTAATTTTAAAATCCTTGTTTTGTTTGATTAATATGTAACGGTGCTACGGGAGTTAAACAATCTCTCATTCTGTTCCGTCATCGAAATATACTTTTAGAGGAAGGGCACACTCAAACATGGTATCACATGAAACGCAGATATCTCATTAAAATTTAACCAAAGTAAAACCACGCGAAGGGGAAGTACCAAAAGGTCTCGCGAGGCCATTCTCGGATTTCAACGCCGCCAAAAATCCCACCCCTCGCTCCGGAGGAGTCCCATTAGAGTAATTCTGTGAACACGAGACGAAGGCAAATCTGCGCAGACGAATCTGATACGACGAGCCTGCGGGCGGGCGTGGCTCTCCGTTAGGTCTTAAGCTCATTAGCGTAAAGAGGGCAGGGGGGGGGGCGAGCGGCGGCCGTAATTAGCTAAATGGCTGCCGTTGCACGCAGAAGCAAAATGCTTCATTAACGCGTAATGAAAAGCTGCTGCTCCTTCAGGTGGAAGACTGTGAGACGCGAGTCAGAGGTCTGGGGAGACTCGCAGACGGGGGCAACGCTGTTAGACAAAATACGGCCTCTGAAGTGCTTTTGCTGCTATGAAGCGTTTCGCATTGACATTCCGCGCATTCTTTTGTTTCCTGGGAGCGAAAGAGGGTTTCGTGGAGGCTGGGAAGATGTCAGAAAGCAGGAAGCGCAAGATTGAATTTGTGTGTTTTCGGAGGATGATCGAGATAAGAGCGATCTTTTCTAAAACGCCGTCAACTTGAGCAGCATTGTTATAACACCGATCCAAACAAAACATCTTTCTTTTTGTACATATTATAGGAGTTGAAATATACCCATCGACCTACTATTGGACCATATTTTATGTATAAATATTTTTCACGAAAGTGGAACATTTTCATTCATGAAATTTCTGTTACTACAAGTTTACTTACTCTCTAAAAACTGTCGGACCACATACTAAAATCACGTCAATGAGAATAGTTTAGTGCTCGACACATCATCCGGTATCGACCTCAGTGGGAGTACGGCGAAGAATATATCCTTCAAAACTACTATAAGTGGTCCAGCTCTCATTCTGCAGATTATGATTTAAAGAGTACCTTTCGAGAAAAGACACAATTATTTGCTACCGTTTTCTCAGGGTTAAGGATGTGACGTTTTCGAATAAATACGATCGACCACGCGAGGAACCCTTTAACTACAATTTTTAATTAAAAAAACATGTTAGGACACTATTCGAAGAAAACGTTTTCATATACACAGAAACGAAATGTGAATCTACGAAATCGAACTTACTATCAGTTACCTGTAGTAGAACCGATCCTTTTATAGTTTATTGTTTTCATTATTGTTCGTTTTGAAGGTGTAAACAAAAATGTTGCCAAGCCTAGAGAATATTTTTGATGAGCGTTTCTCCAATTTTTCCCGCCACTGCGCATCAACTCCCGACCACGTAATGAAACGCCCTTCTCCAGAAAGAAAGTGCATCTAGCTGCGCTATCCAAACACCGGTAGAGCACGTATAGAGAGCGGGCGGCGGCCGATGGCGGAGGGCGAACGGCGCGATGGCGTCGAGAGGGCACCGAAGAGGGCATCGGACGGGGCGCGGATGGCGACCTCGCGCCAGCGAAAGCGCTGCCTGGGCCGAGGCACCCGCGGAAGTCGCGGGTGGCGATGGCTATCTGGAGCGGAGTATTGAGAACCGCCTCGCGCCGCTCCTCGCGATTGGCAGCGGAGAGCTCGCGCCCCTCGATGCTTCCGATGGCGCTGCATTACGTAATGGTCCTCGTCTACTGGAATTTTAATTTATTTTTCTGCTATTCCATCTTCCTCCTTCTTTCCTCTTCTTACTTCAAAGTTAATTTTCGGTTTTTAAAGCTTCAAGAAATGCCTATTATGCCTCTATTGATACTTCAGCAGTAAGAAATTTGTGGTTTCCAATAATAAATTAATTTACTGTTCTAAATAGAAAACTAGAGTCTTCTTTTTGTCTTCCTGGTGATTTTACTAGTTTTAGAGGTTGCCAATTTCGACTATCGGCGCCAGGTACCCACAATGTCCCTCAAGGGGACACATTTTAAATTTTACACTAGACACATGCGAGTTTATCTGTCTGAGGTCAGAAGACTCACAAGGCCTCCCGCGACACCAAAACATGCACGAAAGACCAGGAACATACAGCCATACGGCGGAACTCGAACCCGTGACCTTTCAGACCGAGGCGCTGAGTCGGCCAACACTCTAGCCACCTCGACCCTCCACGTCGGCAGTAAACTAGTGTAAATAAAAGAATTAAAATATTAACTCTAGTTTTAATATTACCAGTAATAATATTAAAATATTATACTCAGTAAGAAATTATCTCGTCAGCGAGATGTTGAATGAACTTCTTAGACGAATACGTGAGTTCAACCCTTAAAGCTAAATAAAATCCAACGATATACAACAAATTTAACAAAAGCACACGTCTAACTAAGCATCTTCATTAAAAACTCGAGATAACTTCATCCACAACAAAAAAAGAAAAAAAAATCCGCAAACTCTCTTCAAATACACTCATTTGTCTAGGCCCCAGCATCGCGAGCCCGTGCCAAGGAGAAACGCGCGTCATTGAGCGCAAACAAACGAGCAGGTGACTCCGTGACACGGCGGAAAAGCGCGCGTTAAAGCGGCGCCCGCGTTTGTCTCGGCGCCCCCCCCCCTCCCCCACACACCACTTCTGCGCGGAAGAGTCGTCCCGAGAGGCCGCGAGCTGCAGGCGGTTTTCCTGCAGCAGCCCCACTTCCTCGCTTCCTGCAGCGCCCGCACCACCGCCCGCGCCACCGCCCGCGCCACCGCCCGCGCCACCGCCCGCGCCA
>BOPP01000080.1:1783305-1822067 GCA_017312745.1 Gryllus bimaculatus
GACATCGCCCGCGCCATCGCCCCCGCCATCGCCCCCGCCATCGCCCCCGCCACTTGGTGTTTTTCTCATGCATTTTAATCTTAGAATTAAGATTTCACATCTCAGAACCGTGAATAAAAATCACAGAGGTCCAATTTTTCTCCATGTGTGTAGTTCATCACTATTTCAGACGTTTCAGTGCTAAAACTCACAATTCTACAAGGAAGAAGCAGCAATCTAATTCCCCACTTTCAATTATATCTATATCACTAATTTCCAACGCGCGCTGAAATTGAAAGAAAGCTATGCAGCCTCCAGCCGTGTAACATATGTTATAGTTTTGTCAGACATCCAGAAACTGGGACAACACAGATAGGATGAAAGTTGCAGTTTTGACGAAAAACCGAAAGTATTTGATTGTGTTATTTCGCTCATTCTCGTATTAAGCGCTGCAACTGAAATATCTTACACAAAATCAGGGCGTCTCTGCTTACATCCCGCTGCTGAAATCAAGTGACAGCAAGGATTTATGGACGCTTTCCTCCATTAAATGTGTGTTCTCTGTTGCTCTCTTTTCTGATATTATTGGTATGTAAAGAACTATTGTTCTGTGTAATCTGAATGAACTATACTATGTTATAGCAGTTTTCGTGAACACGGATTTCGTTAAAACGTTTATTTTAACAGTAGTGTTATACAAGAGTATTTCGTTCATTGCGCTTGAGTCGTGTGGATTCTACTATATGAAAAATAATTGTTCGATTCATTCAGCAGCATTTTTACTACTGCAGACTGCTAGACTATTTCCTATTTTTCTGAATTTCCTACTATCCCAATATCGCCGTTATTGTCGCCGCCTGCACTATCTCTCTTTCGTTCAGACATCACCCAAATCGCACTCGGCGAGAGATTTCGCTCGCGTTCCCCGCCGCGCCGCCCCCGCCGCCCCCAGCTCTTACGCGTGATGCCGTCACTTTTCCTGCGCCCAGGCCCCGCCCCCGCGGGCGTCCGCGCCTCCCACGCGTTGTGCGATGCCTATCACATCCTCGCCCCCACTGCCCTCGCGCCGTCGCTCTCCTTTTCCCTGGCAGCTAATCGCGCCGCGCAGCGATCTCGCGCTTTCTTCCGCTGCCCCGCCTGATGGGCTTCGCTCGTTATCGTCGCCGACGCGGCAACTCGCGCTTGTCTCCTACCGCCATTTGCATTCAACCACTAATGTCCCGTAAAAGAGATGGTTGATTTTAGCCACAGCTAAAAATGCGAAATGTTACTAAGCGCTAAAAAAAATGTATGGTAGACGGTCGGTGCAGTACATTTATAATGGTCTTCAATCTGCGAGAAAATGCGAAATCGATTAGATAGTGTGAAATCACGTACAAAGTGCGAAAAGTTCGTCAATAATTGCGCGATATAATTGTTAAAATGCGTTTTATAGCTTCCTTCGTTCTCTCTCTTATAGGAATGCGACATCGACAACACATATATCTTCGAAAACATTTAATTTGAGAGTTTATTGATTTATAATTATCAAGATTTCACTGACAAAACAAAGTAAAACAATTCTAATAATAAGAAGAGGAGGAGGAGGAGGAGGAGGAGGAAAAATAAAAAAAGACGAAGAAAGAAGAAGAGGAGGAAGAATTTAAAAAAAACTGATTCTGAAAGCCTGAGCACTCAGGGTCACCTCAAGAAATCTCGGTTTCCTCAATTCGCTTTACGGAGATCATAAGACGACGAGGCCCTAAGAATAAGGCTTTTATAATTGTTGAGGTTCACAAATATTAAAATATTAAAAAGTATTTCTCTTACATTCTGGTAATACTGGAAAATACGAAAAGCGTCAAAATATTTTTTTTACCTTAAAGAGTCCTCCCTTAATAATAATTTTCGTAACAAATGCTACAAAATGCTAATTATTAATTTTTATAAAAAATGTTATGGCATTGTTTTCAAAATGCGTTTAAAAAAGTGCTAAATACTACTATGGCAACCTATGATCATTTCTATTTACCCATTTTATGCGAGTCCTGAGTCACTTCCCTCGGTCTTTTGATCACAAGCGTGCAAAAAGGTGGGGCAGAGTTGCTATGGTCCTCTTAAAACATTCGTAAGGAAACCTTTAGTTCTATGTAATACAACACATGATTTCCGTATATATGATTAATTTCCGATTTTCCCCTCTTAAGCTGATAATTTGGAGATTTGATACACATGTGGGGTAAAGTTTCTCTAAACCAATGTATTTATTGATTTGTCATCTAAAATGTATTATAAATATGTAAATGAAAGAGTTTAATGGAAGAGGGCCCAGAGGGGGTCATAAATACGACACAGATTTTCACTCGAAGCTTTAAGACGATGGTAGCCCGGAGACTTCTATTAATTGTTTACTTTAAATTAACCAGTGCTAACGGAAGTACTGTTTTCGTCACATCTCGTATTTTAAATCTTTGGACGTCATGTATGAATAACTGAAAGAAATGTAGAAAGAAGTGACTTGCTCTTAATACAACATATAAAGTGCACGTAAAAAGTATTAATAAAAGATTGAAAAGTATAATTTATTTAATAACTCTAGATGAACAAACAACTTTATAAGAAAAAGATCATGTTCTTTCATACGTTTGTGTTAAAACTGTTTAATGAAAAGAGGCGAGAATTCAACCGACCAACACATATGGTCTTTAGAGAGAATATAAAAGCCTTTGAAAACTTTCTCAGAGTACAATTATCGTCAATTATGTGGTGTGCCAGAACACTTAGCTGACGTTATTTGAAAAGGCACCTAAATTTATATATAAATACAGGCAAATTAATATCGGAACAAAATATAGCGAGATTCGCCAGAAAATTATATATGACATAAGGGTACTCTATGTTGCCAACACTTTTAATATTTCGTAGGTCGGTGTTCTCAGAGTATGGAAATAAATGATACTCTAACTAAATTTTATTAATAATTATAACAACAAAAATTGTATAATGACCCTTCTTTTTGTTGCTTCTGATATCTGATAATATAGATACTCTAAAAACAGCCTTTTATGTTCTGCTGATGATCGAAAAAGAACGCAATTTAGACATTTCTGTTCCAAAAACGAACTCAATAGCATTTCCGAGGAATGATGTAAAGTAAATGTTTGATTTAATTAGTCGTTAATTAAAAAACATAGAACACGAGAGTTCAATAAAGTTCCTATAATTTGATTTGCCGCATTAAAAGCAATTGACGCGAATTCAGAAATTTAATAGAATGTGTGAAACTGTTTGAAGGACATTGAAAAGCATGGTCAGAAAAAAAACACTCACGCAATTTTATAAACCCCTAGCAGTCCCTTATGAGATATATGGATGAGAAAAGTTGACTATGAATTCACAAAAAAAGAGGTAAAAAACCGCCAAAATGAAGTTTATAAGGAGCTCCACCGACGTTACAAGTAGAGACAGGATTCAGAATGAGGAAATTCGAAACTACCTAGCAATTTATAATCCAACTGAAAACTTTAACGAGTACAGAATAGTTTGGAGAGACAACATCAAAAGAAATGAAAACGCCCATAAACCAAAACATATTCCAAAGTACAAGTTGAGAGAAAAAATAATATTGGAAGACCGGAGAGAAAACGGATTGATAATGAGACGAGATACAACAAAACGAAAGTTGTAAATCAAGAAGAAGAGACTTAATGGAAACTACGAAAGGAACATGAGAAATAGGGCTATTAGGGCATGTTATTTAAACTCTAGTTTTTAATGAACGCTATTTGTTCTTTTCTTGGTAGTTTTCAGCACATACTTTTGATTATATGGTGTTTGTTTTTCCTGAGTTGAAGATAATTATAAAGTTTCGAAGTAAAAGAGGACCTGGCTACTTAGTGACACGTCACAAAGACATCCTCGTCAGAAATGAGATAGTATTTTCATCAGACTAATTCGTATATCCACACAAGTTACTTTATATATTTTCGCAGGAAATTGTAATGTAACCGCGGACAAATTAACATGGTGGATCCAGGCAATTATGATTTCTGATCTCATGGTATGAGTGCTGAAATTCAATCAACCGTTGATGTTACATTGATTGTTTAGTGATGCAGGGCACATCTACTAAGGCGATTTGTCTCATAAGTGCAATACATGTTTTTTGCTCGGAAGGTGGCGACGATCTTTTCCCCGCAGTATGGCGAGATCCGGCGGCAACCTATGTCGGCTACCAGGGTTTTCATCAACCAGATATCTCCCACCAGAGCGCACCGCATTCGCTTTTTGTTGACCGGAGAAACCACGGAAAACTACCGATCAGAGCAGCGGGCCGCTAGAATTCTCCTCCAGCCAGCGACTAAATTTGTCCTAGCTACGAAGCTAGTGTCAAAAAATCCTGCCACCGTCGGGTCTCCAATCTAGGACCTCCCAGTCAGAGGGACAACAGTGACATCAGTTAATACCCTGAGCCATCTCTCCCGTTTTGATGCAACAGTTACTCATTTCACACAAATGATTAATTGATGTTTCCGTTCACTATTGTGATAATCAGTCTCGTTAGTGTAGTAAATGCTTTATCCCGAGATATGGCGGTGTTCCTCCCCCGCTGGGTGGTGAAATCCGGCGCCGACCTAAACGGGGGATTTCCCCCTCTAGGAATCTTCCCCGAGCTCTCGCGACATGTACAGCAGTGTACTGCACATGTAGGGTGTTTGTGAGTAAAGCGAGAGGAAGAAAAGATCGGGAAAGATCATGGCCTGTTTGTTAACGTACTTTGGTCGGAGTTTCCGAGACATTTTGTAATTCAGCTGGCAGTGACTCAGTAAAAGAAAGATGGCCCACATACGCTACGAAGTTTTCTTCATTTTCCTCGAAAGATTCGTCAGAATTGCCTCACATTTCGGAGCATGACTAATCTAAAAACTGCAGGAAGCAGAAAGATTTCCAAATAATTTGCAAACTTATCTTGAATTTTGTGCCAAGTACTCAATGATTGTTAAATTAAAATTCACTGACATGCTGAACCAGTTATAGGTTGTTTTAAAATTGCGCACACAATTCAAGTATCGTTTGTAGCCAACCAAGTATGAAGTTTTAGGTATCCTTTCATGAAATTGAGGGAGTTAACACCGTCAATTATATTTATTTAATGTACGAACAGAGAGTCATTATGTTGTTTTCGAGTACGTGTAATGTGTTTAGCTAATACAGTACCGTCCGTAACAGTTTTGTTAACTAAAACATGCATTAAAATTAAATAATATTCTATTAAAATTACTATCATATATTGGAATTGAACCATCTATCAGGATTGGTGTGTATGGGATATAGACAATTACATTATTACAGCTACCTGGAAAACTGTCTATATGGATTGTGTTTCTCCATCATTGTGTTTTTCAACATTTTTCATCATTTAAATCATTTGTATTTTGTCTACTTAGAATTAAATATTAAGATTATTGTCGACACTATTTCCGAGTACAAGTCCTAACGTTTCAGGAGTAATGAGCTTCTATAAACTCATGTAAAAATGGAAATATGAAAAGAAATAATTCAAATTATTATTATTATTATTATTATTATTATTATTATTATTATTATTATTATTATTACCAATGATGTTTTATTTAGGGATTCATAAAAATGTATATAAATTGCATGAATGCTGAAATGTATGATCTCTCACTTAGAGTTTGAGCGTCGTCTGAAGGCTTAAATAAAAAACCTAGTTTCCTTTTCCACTCTACAGTGACAGGATTACTATGATTCAATCCCAAACGATGTAGGTGAAGAGAGTGGTTTCTTACGCAACACTTTCTAACCTCTTACGATCCCATCGTGATTACATTGTTTTGTCTTGTTTCTCTCATCCGCTGTAATTTACGGTGTGACTGTTCCTGTTGTGAGCTTATTTGGATGTTATAAAGTAATTTATATCTCTAGTCAAATGTGTAACGAGTTATTATTTGCAAATAAAGTAATGAACAATGATTGAGTGTAGAGAATAAGAGTTCGCACATGCAGTTATGCAAAGGAACTTCCGCATCCAACTGCAGAAGGTTTACTAAGGAAGATCACTAAGCAAGGATGAATTTCTAAAGACAGTTGCAACAGAATTGAAGGTTTTAATGAATTTACGGCAAGAATATCATAATTCATGAGCTAAATATTCTCTTCTAGGGTTAACTGATGTTATATTACTTTATAAATTGGCGGCTTTGTAGACTTTCAAGGTGATTGCTAAATCATCACAAATGATTTATTAACAATTGGCCAGATGTACATTCTATGAAAAATAAGTTAAAAGGTTGTATCTAACGTGTTGTTTTACGCTTTAACTGTTAGCCATGATAATTTTTAAAATTTATTATTTATTACGTATTAAAGAAGTAACATACATTTTTGTTTTGTTTTTTAAATATTGAAAGCTCCCTATCCCGAAGGAGGTGAAGCCTGTGCAGAATTAATACACCCTTGGATCGTCCCTTTATTCAAGTTGACGATCAAAGTGCGACACGACACGACACGAGTGCACAGCAGCAAAGCACACCGTAGGCGAAGTCGCCCACACTCGCGAGGGAAATAGGGCAGCGGTGGCTGGCAGGTGGGCGGCGGCGGCGGCGGCGGCGGCGGCGACGTCTGCATAGCAATGACGGAGACGCTGGTGGCGGCGGCGGCGGCGGCGGCGCGGGACACAGTAACCGAATGACCAAGAGCCCACGCGCCTGCCCGGCCCGGCCCGCGCCACCTCGCGCCGGGGCGTATCGCTGGGAGGCGCAGACAGGCCGCGGGATCCGCGGCAAGTGGACCGGGATACCGTTAGCGTTCCGCCGCCAACGCCAAGTCCGCCTCCGCCACCGCTGCCGCCGCCGCCACGGAACGCGCTGGGTGTCCGCCGCTGCCACCTTTGCCCGCTCCACCGCCACCACCACCACCACCACCACAACCGCCGCCACCGCGCGCTGTCATTGTCGCTGCCACCGCCGCCGCCGTCGTCGTTTGCTACTGCTCGCGCTGCTAGGAGATTTCTCAGGGAAGGAGAGAAAGGAAAGTCCTCATATATTTCCTTTTTCTTGGTGTAATTACTTAGTAGAATATCTGCTTCACTGCTTAATGAAAAGTGTTGATTGCTACGAGGAAATTGGATTAGATGGGGTGTTAAATTACGCGGCGAGAATACTATCGAAATCGGTTTGAGGAAGAGCTCTCTCGACCTTTTGGTCCCTCCTGTATTAATCGCCCATATCATACTGAGCTACTATGCCTCGAAGGCGTTGTTTCAAATTGAGCCTTAGGGCGCTGGATCTTTCCTTAAACTGCAAATTAGTGATGTCTCAATCAACAAGATCAAAGCGTACCTGGCTTTACACCTTGCCCCTTTTTCTGCACGTGAATCACATAGAATTCTGGCATCCGGGAAATGGGAGAGGCCGCCACATGGTGTTTCCTTATACCGCGGTTCGTATGAAGCTGGGTTGAACGGGAAACTGATAAATCCATCTCTAGTACCTATTTCAAGTTGACGCGTGTGATTTACTTTGATGTATGTTTCATTCTTAGTAGTTCACTCAATGGACTTCTATCCTCTTAATAAACGCGCACATGACATCGCTATTGTTCTGCGAGTTGCTGTCTTTGCCGCTACCGGGATTGTCACCGCTATTGCCACTGCTACCAACAACAGTCACTGACACTTGAAGTCATTATTAGCTGACGATGAGTTCATCCGGTTGGTGGAAAAATATAATTCGCAGATCGAAACGCTCCTAGTAGTAATGTGACATCTACGACAAAGCATCAATGTTACTAAACATCGATGTTTAAAATTAAAATATCGATGTTAATAATACATCGACCAAAAACTATCGATGTTTTTAAATGTCGATATTTTAACACTGGTTCGATAGCCCATAACATTACACTTTTGCGCGGAACAACTTTTAATTAGAGTGCTCATGTTAAATAATTTATAATTAAAATTTAAGTGGCAACACAAAGGTGAAAAGATAAGAACAATTAACAAAACCGACTCTGGAAACATGAGCGCCCCCAAAGAGGTCGGAAGATTCTCAGTTCGCCGTAAAGAGTACGGAGCCAGGAAGAAGGCCCTGCGTCACGTGCATTCACCGCCTCTCTACGAACGCACGGAATACGAGGAATGGCGTAAGAAATACTGCAGCACTCGAGTCGTTTCGGGCAAGAGATAGCCTGCTTGATGACGGTAGTACAAACATCGTTCGTTTGGTTCGAACCCATAAACTAAACATATAAACTGACACATAAAACTGAACACAAACTGACTGGTAAGTGTATCATTAGTTATTACTTTTTAACTTTTACACAATTGTCATTATGGAACAACAGCATTCACAAACAAAATACTGAAAATGTAAAAACATTGACCCAAAACATCGATGCTAAAGAAATATCGGCTGCAAAACTTCTATGTTTAAAACTTCGATATGTCTCTAAATTAATGGAGGTTTTGAAACCATCTTCAATCACTTAGACGAGGCTCAACTGTTTTAGAACCTTTCAAATAATCGTTCGCTGGCCTGAACCGAGTAATGCAGCTGCTGCAATTGCCACCAATGCCACCTCTACTCCCAGCATCTCTACCGTCACCACAATCACCAAGAACGCAGCCGCCGCCTCCCCCACCTTCGTCGTTCAGGCCCCGAGCACGTGGGGTGTAAACGTCACCTGAATGGCCTGTTCCGCGCGCGGAGCCACCAGGCGTTTTTAGTCGTCCTTTCTTGTTATGCTCGCAACTTATAGGACAGACATGACGGTACTCGGTCTTATGCGGAGATGGGACTTCGCGAAGAGTCAAGGGTACCGAGGTCACGTGCAAATGGCTGTGTAATGTTAAAGATACATGCAGAAGATGCACGGTTGTTACCTTTAACGATGCTTTTTGCCCTTCGTATATTTCACTTATGGTTAGTAATACGCTGAAACTTGTTAAACAAAGAATGATATTTTAAGGATAAATACGTACAAGGTGATCGTACAAAAAAATTCGTACTATTGAGTTTCTGCGCAAGAAGTATGAAGCCTACTCGAAGTCATTCATTTACTACACGTTCATGTAAGATCAAAACTCTTCTTGTTTATAAATATCAAGTAAATCATGAGAATAAAACAAATATTCCCAGTATCTCAGTGACTTCAATGCGATGAAAACGGGCCGATAGATACTACAATCTGGCCATATAAACGAAACAATCGCTGTGACACGATAGCATTCAGGACACCTCGATAAAACTAATTGGGTTGACGTCATTATGATTCTCAAATGCGGAACCAACTCCCTCACCAATTGCTCTTATTATCTATATAATCGACGATACTGTCCCGCGATAACGTCAATTATGAACTTAATGAATGAAAAATGAATAATATCGCAAACAGTAAAATCTGTGTTTTCACATAAATAAATGACAAAAGTATCGATTTCCTGCCGATACCTTTCAAATGAAAGTTATGAAAGGCACTAAATAGGTGATAATACGTTTAAATAACGTCATTATAAAGTGCAAATCGACCTCGTGTATTCTCTTAATAGAGATAAATAAATAGAATATATCGCACATTGTGTCGCAGTGAATATTGTATTAAGGAACTTCCAACTCAGACCATGAATACTAGGAAAACACAAGAAACTCCTCAATAGAATGTATTAGAAAGTTTCAAAGTTTGTGTTACGTTTAACTGCGGTAGGGGACAACAACACAGGGGGGAGAGAGAGGGAAAGCTATTGCGTTTAACAACAGAATACGCAAGAACTAGTGGTTGACCTTGTGCGCAGTCATTACAGAATATTCATTACACATTTCTGAAATTATGGCGACTCGTTCCACAAATTAATCTATTTCTGCGATCACAACAATTCATCTTTTACATTTATTGAGTTCGCTTTGTCACATTTGATAGAGGTGTTTTCTCGTCGTGGTGTAATGTAGAACGTTCTCGATTTTTAAAATCAAGGACTAGAAATGCAATTAAACATTACATTATAGACAGAGAATTAGCCCTATTCTTACTTCTCCGGTACCTAAATAAAAGGGAAAAATAGGGGTTTATCTCGAGGAAGTCTCTGTTTTATGATGAAAACACCCATGTCTTACCCAGAATTTGAATCCATAAGTCAGTTGCACTATCTCCGGGCCTTATAGGTCGGGTTTTATACTCTAATTTATTTTATCTATTTTGGTACTGTCGTGTTGGTTAATTTATTGTTGTAATTGGTAATAATTGTTAATGACGTTACGAACTACTTTTCCTTAAAAAAATCATTTTCAAATCAAATTTTGTAGGTTGAGCACAATGAGATGTAAGAACAATTTCAATAGGAAAATGTTCAAAGAAAAACAGTTGAATGAAATATATATATATATATATATATATATATATATATATATATATATATATAAATGAGAGAGAAATATAAATGGGAGAATATGCGGTTATTCAACGTCGCTCCTCCAAGTCCTCAACGGCTTCTCCCGAGACCGAGGTACGCAGACCTACTGCCGCGGCGGCCCCAAAGGCTGCTCGCGTTAACGAAGTTGTTGACATTCTCCGCCCCCTCCTCTCCTCCCACGTAAGAAAACGCAGCGAGCCGCGCTAACGGGAACCGCCGCCGCTGGGAGGTGTTTGTGGAGAACGGTCTGGCCACTTCGAGAACCGCGGGTTTCGACTCGGATATCCGTATTTATGTTCCATTCGACGGGAAGTGGTCTTCACGACCGGTTTTTCGCGTTATGTGCAATTAATCACTGCCTCAAAGGTTGGTGGTGATTGTAAATTTTGCAATCAGTCACTAGGTGTGTAGAACTAAACGGTGTCCCTTTATGTGGGTACCGTGTGGACAAGTATTACTTGTTTCATGACGCTCTTAAAATTAACAGTAAGGAAACATAAATAGTATTAACCACGCAATGCTTAAGAATAATGTAAATATTAGTGCAAATTACATGTGTGTTGGGATCAATAAAAAGTAAAGAAATTTTCACTGAACAATTCTTTTAGTTGAAGACTTCATGCGAATAGCATTTCTTTTGATCTTCTACATTTATACTTTTTTTGCATTTTCATTTTCCCCTTTTCTCTCTCTTTCTTTGATCAACTATTTTACAGTTTATGATACGAAATAACGTGTGTTGTATTCGTAACTGTTCCCTTTGTCAATTTACCCAAAAATATATTTCTGTTTTGCGAAGAAAAAAAATCTACAGTTTCAGAAACAAATTGTGAGGAAGGCCGTGTAATTAGCATACTCTGATTTCATGGCCCAGTAAAAATATTGGGGAGATACATCTCAAACGTATAGCATTAGTATACACTTTAAATGTCTGCCTGGTATTTATCTTGATTTAGGATATTATGGTTGAAAATTTATATTTTATTAAAGAAAATGCCGATTGGAATTTTTTAAAAAAGTTTAAGTTACATTCCCACAGGGCGCCTAGATTAAAAAAACTGATGAAATTGAAAATAATTGAAATTCATAAAAAATGTTACATCACAGACTCAGACACTGAGAAGCAACCTTCTAGCATTACGCAGTTTCATCACGACCATCGGTGCACACGAACTTCACCAAATTAATTAACGCACCTGTTACGTAGGTCCGCGTTCGAAGTAAATCCTCACGCACAATCTGTGGACCTGACAAGGAAGCGATGGCTGCTCACCCAGAAGATCACGGCGCTTATCTAGTCACGATAAACGCAAAACTTTCCCCCGGGTAGCGAGACGCGCGAAACACGCGACAACGCGACAATTAGAAAAGATAGAGCGAAAGCGCCCGCGTGGAACTTGAAACAGCACGCGAGGGCTCTGTTATGACGACAGCGATATCGTAATGCTGGAAGCTCTCATGGCGCGGACTGTACGACATCAAACGAAAGAAGGAAGAATCAATGAAATATTAACCACTCATGGAATGCGAAGAAAATTGAGAAATTGATACAGACGATGTTCAGTAACGTTTGTTTAATATTTTTTTTCTGTATTTTATTTGTTATTTTATTTATTTATGTAACGTCAAAATCGCTTTAAAGTGTGTGTTACAATTAACATCAGTTTCCCCAAGTCAAATAAGATGTCAAGTCAAGTAAGATGTCAAGTCAGTGGGCCATCTGAAACGACCGAAAACCAAATAAAAATGCCGGGTCTTTATTTATATTGAAAATTTTCGTATTTATGCTTCAATGTCACTGAATAAACATAAAAAGTTTAAAAATGAAATGTGACAAGTTCATAATATTTATTCAGTCAAGATTAAAAGTTGCCTTCGTTAAAAATTTGGAACCATTAGTGGATACAATACACAAAAAGATTGAATTAAATCTTTGATGACTGTTTTGATGGGAATGGCGTGTCGCTGGATCACACTCATTTTGTACAGTAGGAAAACCAAAAATAAAATACGAATTCACAGTCTTAAGAAGTTGATTCAACACTAAAAGCTGCATTGCAAAAATATTAAATATACAAAACTAATTTGTTTGAGCAAAATATGAATTTATTTGCAAGTACGTTCTAGCTTTGATAGTTCTAGTTCACCTTTTATGCTTTTTTCTCGGAATTCATTCAATTTAATTAACGATTCAAACCAATCATATGTTAAATAAATTATATTACATTAAGTTATCACAAAATGCAAAATCCATCGTAGATCTTATGAAAAGGAGTGATAAAACTGCAAATGTAGCGAAAGTCATGAACACTTATGCATACAATGACATTTTATCCTGGGTTTTGCTTAATTTTGGTCTTAGTTCCTCATTCCCGCAAACGCAAAAGAAATGCTGTCACTTATTTCACCATCTGCTAAATGTTGGTGGACCTTCTTGCCATCGCCGTGCATTCCATATATATTTCAACACATGAACACCACCATAAATCGATTCGTGTAGGTGAGCCAAGTGTAGTAATCGGTAGAAAGGAACAAAAAGAGAGAAAGGGAAACGTTGCAAAGAAACTTCCACCGTTGCTAAAGAAAAAGGCGTTTGTATAAGGCTCAAAATCGGGTACATTTTTGATCACTGAAATGTAAAGTAACATATCTTTCCAATAACACAGATCGAATTACTGCCCATGATAAACGTAGAAATATTACCATTTATCTGTATAGTGAAATTCTTTAAATATTTAAAGCAGTTTTTTTCAACTCATATTTTGTGCAAGGAACATTTAATTTACTTTCTTATTCATCCTCCAAATTCAAGTCGAATCACGGGAAACGGGGCTATTGTCATCCCTTTATTCATTATGTAGGAAACTTTTGAACAGAGGAATGCTATAATAGTGTACAAAGAAATCGACTAATAAAGCTGTATTTTTACTAAACCATAGAGTACTAAAATAAGGCGTTTTAATTTCGAGGGACTCCATTGCTTAAGTCAGACTGTATAAGTTGCCGAATTTGCAAAGGCGAATATATATGCTCGTGAATTTCTTTTGAGAACCGTCTTAGGAGAGTACGAATCGAAATTAGATACACTGTTAGTTTTTAAAATTCTTCTTTACCAGAAACAATGTAGTTCAAGTATATTGTATAATGAAAGTTATTACATTATATACGATTGTTTTGGTGTATATTACGTGTTAGCCGAATCTTTATGAACAAAATGGAAATGGAAAATAAAAATGTTACAATTAGACAAGTTTCCCTTACTTTTGTATTGTAAGGCCCGACAAAAATAAACAACTTAGTATGAAACCGACCGTCCACTCTGGTGCAAATTGTTCTTCATTATAATGTTTCATGTACCGTTTACGTAATTATTAGGTTTAAAGAAGCTGCTGTAATGACTGTCACAATTTAATGTAAATCACGAAAGCGACAGTCTCGAGTGAACTCTCGCAATTAAAAACAAACGACAGTCTCTTATTCACAAGCCGGCACCATTCGAATCTGCCGTGCGGCAGTTGGGCCCCCTGGAACAGTTCGACGGCCTATGCTGCAACACGCATGCGCACAATCGACTCTAAATTAAGTATTAGGTGGCAAGCGCACTTTTTCCTCGCCGGATCTGCAGCGCACGCAACGTAACGCAACGCAAGGCAACGCAAGGCAAGGCAACGCGCTTTCAGCTCGGGTTGCGTGCGCTTTCTCGGGCCGCGGGGGCGGGTGGACCGTGGGTGGCTGCGAGGCAGCTGCCGCAGTCGCCGGAGAGCGGATGGTGGCGGTGAACCGATCCGCGCAGTGGTGTGAAGCGCTCGTGTGGGTGGAAAGTGGAAGTGTTGTGGAAGGGTAGACGTCGCCGCACTAAGGTAACGACGGCTCGCTACAACAAGGCTTGTGCTACCCAGTGAGTGTTGTTAGCTACTGACGTTATTAGTCCTGTGAGTGTAGTGAAGGTTGTAGCCCGGAACGTGGCGATGTTCCATTCCCGCCGGATGGTGAGATCCGTCGCCCATGGCTTGTGGGGGAATATATACTCAAGGTATCTCCCCTAGCGGGGCATCGCCTCCGATCTATGTGGTAGTGTAGTGCACGTAAGTGAGAGTTTATTTGTAAGGGAAGAGGATAGGAAGAGGAAGGAAATATTGTGCGCGGCCCATGGTTCATTTACTAGGGTTCTGCTCCGGATTTTACTCGGTATTACTCGAAAAAACACGGCAAAGTACCGATCATAATAACCGGCTTACAGGGAGTGGAGTTTTCGTGTGGATGAAATGTAGAATTTGTGTGGAAGAGTAGACGTGGCCGCTGTAAAATAAATTCGACTCAAAGGGTCTTTCTCGGTGAGTTTGAGCAAAGAAGGCATTACCGTGAGTTGTGAACTTCTATTGTAAATCTGATTCAGTATTATTTTTAAATAACGTGGAGATGTGGGGCTGATATTTCCGGGAGCTTTTTACGTTTTTGCGAACTGACGATGTTTCTGCCAGTGCAAATCGAAACTTAAAAAATACTTCGAAACATACCAAAATCGCGTCTTATCGAAACGTTTAAGTATAAGTCTCAATGAAAGTGCAATATCTTGTGAACTTTGTATGTCGAATACTGTGATTCTAAGAAGAGTATTTATTTTATCGTACTACTTTATTTGATAACGGAGAATTAAAAAAAAACATTCTTACGGTAAATAATTTTATTTTAAAATGCAGCAGTATTTTATAGGAGAAAACAGTTTTAGTGTACATTTGCGTTTTCAATACTTATCTGTAAAGTTGAAACCTTGACAGATTCCAAGGTTCACTTAAAAATAGTAAAAATTGTTGGTTAAAGTGAATCAATAAATCAATTTAAATCAGTTTTAACATTTTGAGACAACCGCCCTTAAGACACAACACCTTGAGCACGTCAATTATTTTACCATAACGTAAAGTTGTTATGCTGAAAATCCATTCATCAATTATCACTCATATTGACGCATCGTATCAGAATTCTTATTGCAATGCATAAGCATCTAAAAGCTACGGTATTTGCAAAACAACTGCCAGACGTACGGGTTACACAATATGGCGGAAACCGCAGATTCCAAACGGCTCTTGTCGAGACATACTTTTTTATAATAATCCATTGGGAAAGAAGTTCCGGAGCAGAACTCGCTCTCGAGAGCGAAACGTGTGCGAACCTCGTCTGGGAACGCGCGACAGCTCGCGTTTGTCCGACTCCGCGCCAAGGAGAAAGGCTTTAATGAGCGCGTTGTGAAGAAGTTAGGTTAGGTGTGTGATGCAGGAGCCGCCGCCATGTTGCCTTAAGCCGTCGCCGCAGGCAGTGTTGCCGTCGTTCGATTGCTTGCGCAATTGTGCTTTTTAATATTGTAATATATTTAACTTGAAAACTTAGATAAAACGGAATAACGGTATTTAGGGGAAGTTTAATTTAGTCTGAAGCAATGTAAGATACCATTTCAGGATTTTATCAGTGGATCGATGGAAATTGTTTGAAATGCCCGCTGAAGATTGAGGCAACAGATTCAGGCAAAGATTGCAACATTATTGTGACAGGCACTTAGCATAAAATACAGAAGATATTACTACTCAGAGATTTAATCATAAGAGATGTGCCTGGAGATTTTTAAAGATGATCGTAGACAGGCGTTAATGAACTTGGAGAATAAATTTGTTGAAGATCGATTTGACTTATATTTCTGGCAATCGTGTTTTATTGGAAACAAAAATAGCCTCTGGTGATCTCATGGTCATGCTGAACACGCAAGAATATCAGCAGAACTACGTAAAATAAATCTTAATTTTTTTAGACTTTATGTAAAAAACTTAACACTTCAGAGAAAAAAACATATGTTCTTTTAGATTTATATAATTGAAATTAAGCTCATTTAAATTACTTATTTAATTGATTGCGCAATTAAATTATTAAAATGTCAGACAAACTTCGAATTGCTGTTTTTAATATTTGATTCCGGAAACATCTTCCCTTTAAAATTGTATTCAAGCCTAGAATATTTATGTATACGTGTTACTGCGAGTGCTGAACAAAAAATATTTACATACCGGCATTTAAGACATACATAGCGGATACATACGGCATAGAACTTTAACTCAAATCAATTTGCTAAAATATCAAAATCTTAATTAAGCAATCATTTTTAATTTTGATGTGAAATTAGGGAAATAATGATTCCAACGGGGGAAGGAAGCGCATCAGCAGCCATTTCCTTTGTGTAAAGTACTTGTCATTTCAACCATTAACTAAAAGAACACGTATACGGTAGTACCTAGATACGAAATTTGTCGAATTTTTAATCAGCTATGAGAGAACGAACAATGTAAATGGCATTTCCGGTTTCACTAGGGTATTTAGAAATATCTATATTGGGAGTGCGGAGATTACCTTGTATGTGTATGTATTCGTGAATATGAAAGGACGTGTGAAATACACGTGTATGACCGTCAGTGCTGTGAGTGTTTACTGTGCGTGTCTGTTGCGTTCATTGTATTATCTCCCTAAGTAGCTATAATTACTAAAGGAAGTGATTTCTTCTTGCATTGATTTCGCTGGGGATTAAGGTTGTCATAAGAGAGCGTTGGCGATAGATAATACGAAGGGTCTGAGATGAAATTCTGTATCTGCAATAATTGGCATACATTTTTATCTTCGGCAAGGGAGAAGCGTTATGCTCTTTATCCTCCTCTTTTTGTCTCTGGGCAGACAATTTCACCGGGGGTTTTCTCTTTCCTTCCACTATAATAATGTGTGTGTGTGTGTGTGTGTGTGTGTGTGACTGATGATGAAATATACATTAGATGGGACGATGTGGAGACAGGATATGTAGATGGTATGACACTGATACCAGGCCACAACACGACGAAAACGTTTACTGATTTCGAATCAGCACCCTTCGTTCCTGCGCCCTTGGCTAAAAACTCAAACTTTTTCTAATTAACTATTTTCAGACATCCCTAACTTAACAGTAGACTAGAATGAATCAACTTTTGCAACATTATTTAATTTTTTGGTGGTAAAAATATGAGTGTTACAACACGACATAATTTACAATATTTACTATCAAAAGGTGTACCATCGAAAAAAAAGCTTAAATATCATGAAGTTATTTTTTTTAATGTTATGAAATAAAACATGCAGCAGATTTATTGAAATGAAGACAATAATATATTATCTATATTCATTATTATTATTATTATTATTATTATTATTATTATTAGTAGTAGTAGTAGTAGTAGTAGTAGTAGTAGTAGTAGTAGTAGTAGTAGTAGTAGTATTATTATAGTTAGTGGTAAAGAAATCTATTTTTAACGCACGACGCCCCATTTAAAAAAACGAAAACCATCGACCTTTGAGAAATTTCAAATCCACTCCGGGGTCGATGTCGACCCCTCTGAGAACGCCATCTAACAGTTGCGCTTATGTTGCAGGCGCGCGCGCGCCGCCATGTCCCCCCGCCGCTGCCTCGCGTCGACGCCGCCGGCGGCGCTGTCGTCGCTGCTGGCGGCGCTGCTGCTGCTGGTGGGCGGCGCCGGCCCGCCGCTGGCGCGGGCGCTGCCCTTCCCGTCCGCCAGCCCCGCAGACGCCCTGGGCGACGCGGACGCCGAGATGGACTCCGACGCCACGCAGCGCGTGCTAGGATCCAGGTGAGCGCCGCCGCCGCAGCCACGGCCACCGTTGCACCAGGAGGACCGGCCGTGGGCCCGCCATGTTTTGTAACGAACTGAGGCACTTTCATTTTGAAGTTCTTACAAAGAGTTTAAAAACAATGAGTATTTTACGAATTTCTTTGCATCAACTTTTTTTTAAACGTTTATGTTTATGTATTTTAGATGCGTTTTCTTTTTCCAAAGAACGTATATTTATTTTACGCCAAAACCATTTAAAAATGATCTGGGGTGTCCGGGTGACGCCGCGTCGATGGTCGCATCGCGGTCCTCTTCAGGGGCTGTACTGCGTCGACCCAGACGTCCTGAAGAGGACCGCGACATGTCGGTCGAAACGTCGGCACATCAGCCATCGACGCGGCGTCACCCGGACAGCCCAGATCATGACTCTGGCCGCGGAAGCCTACGACATCACCATTTAAAAATGTATGACATGCTACGGGGAGAAGAGTATTCGATATAAGTTTCCTTAATTCAGGAATCCCTACCCTAAACCTTATACAAACTGAATTCTGCATACAGAAAGAAACGAAAGTTTTTGGCAAGAATTGTTTACAAAATATTCGCTCCGATGCTATAAAATCTATTTTTAAGGGCAAATCAGCAATAAATTTGGGCTCTTATCCCTCATCCTGTTCTTGGTGAAGGAATATACGTTCTGTCGCGGCAACACGGAGAATGATAATTTGAATAACTACATTTCCTACTGAACTCTAGACGTCGTTCATGGATAATGAAGTTAATTTCTTTAAAGTTTAAATTTATTTAATGTCACATCGCCATCAAGGTCATTAGCGACTAAACATATAAATACATTTTACAATTACAATATGAAGTTTAGAACCATATTTACATTTATATTTCAGTTATATTTATATTTCATTTTACAAATAAATTTCATGTCTGCATACACGAGGGTAAGACACATGGCCTACCTATGTGTCCACGGCTGCCGTAAGGCCAATATTTTGAGAAAGCCCGGATTAGATGGAAAAAATGGCATACTATGATCTAAATGCATATGTTGCATTCTGTCTTGCTTACTAGACTCAAAGGTCGAAATCAGAGGGGTGGTTTCCTTCCAAAGAATATTACTCCTTCCTACGAGTAGCCATGACCCGGTAAAAAAATGCATGTAATATGCTTAGTGGGTCACCAACTCCTTGATGGCTGTGGGTTGGCATCTTCGGCAAGTCCGCACTCTTACCCATGCAGTTGACCCAGACTTCAGAGAGTTTGTGACTCACTAAAAATGTTACGTAGATTCTCATTAGGTCAAGGGGATAATGTCTTAGTGCATTTTAATTTTATCTTATTTCTCTCAAGTAATACTATGATGGCAAGTGGGTAAGGGCGCGGTTATAAAAGTTTCAGAGACCTACGTATGCGGATTGTTCGATGGAGTTTTCGATTAACGTTTGATAGCTTACAAAATTCAGAAAATCTGATAATTAACCACGTTTAGTTAAAGTTATAAATTAAATTACATTGGTATTGATAAGTTTCCGTTCATCTGAAGGTACAATATTGATATTTATTGGCAAAAATCAATTGTAAATAATATCTATATACATTTGCAGAGGACCGACAGTTGGTATTATAGTGATGTTCCGAGTAAAAAAGGAAGGAAACGTTCTGCCAAACGCAGAATAAAATATGTCCATCGCCTCAATAAATGCGCGTTATTATCAATTTATCAAAATATATCCACATAATGTACTTTAACTTATAAATTACCTAATATCTCTGATTTTTCTTGAGTTCATTTTTTAAACAAAGTAATCCCTCCTGTTTGTTTCGTTATGTTTCGATATTTTTTAGAGATATCGAAAGTTCTGTTGATTTATACTTCAAGTTTTGCTCAATTTTACTCTTCTAATACGTAATACATACGTACGGTGTTGCATTTAAGATAAAATCATGTATGTATTAAGATCTGATATAAATGAACTAGTTTGATTACAATTAGAATGTCCGTTGGAAATTGAAAGGGATGATAGAAAAGATAGATACCAGAAATGATATGCATGGATGTTGCATTCATATCTTATCGTTAGATATTCGTAACTACATAAAAAATGTGAACTTAAATTTGTGAAGTCCAGAATGGTGCCTCATACAAGAGAATAGAAGCGAAAATATTTGTATATTTGGTCCGGCCCCTTGAACAACCTTTGCGCAACCCCTCTTTCTCAACATTACCCCACGAGCCTCGCCTCACGCCCACCGTGCGTCCTGCGCAGCGTGGTGACGTCCGTGTCGGTGATCATGGACCTGGGCAACGGCACCAAGGTGCTGACGGAGCCGGGCCCCATGCCGCGGCCCGGGGAGCGCATCCCGGCGGTGGCGAGCCCGGCCTCGCTCATGCACCCGGACCGCTACGAGTTCTACACCTTCGACGAGGCGGGCGACCTGGTGAAGCGCTACATGACGCTGCCGCAGATTCAGAGCATGATTGCCGGCGGCGACGGCTCGCCCGCGGGCGGCGGCCTGCCGCTGCAGCCGCTGGGCGAGGGCCGCGTGCCGGCCGCGGACGCCGTCGACGCGCCCCCGGCGCCGCCCGCGCCGCCCGGCGTCGTCGTGGCCGACCACCAGGTGAGTGGGACGCGCCCGAAACTGACGGAACTGTATCGCTTTTCGCGATTTCTTTACGAAATGTTGTTCCCTTTGTGTACATAAACATCGAATGGTCACGTTGTATTTACTCTTCGCGATTTCATTTCTTTCCGAAATGTTGTTCTCTTTTGCTATATAAACATCGAATGGAACAGGTTACATCGAACGGACACGTTGTTGTAGTCACTCTTCGCGATTTCATTTCGTTTCGAAATGTTGTTCTCTTTGTGTACATAAACATCGAATGGAACAGGTTACTTCCAACGGACACGTTGTTGTAGTCACTCTTCGCGATTTCATTTCGTTTCGAAATGTTGTTCTCTTTTGGCACATAAGCATCGAATGGAACAGGTTACTTCGAACGGACACGTTGTTGTAGTCACTTTTCGCGATTTCATTTCTTTTCGAAATGTTGTTCTCTTTTAGTACATAAACATCGAATGTTACCAGTGCTAATAGTTATAATTATAAATAATACTATAATGTCTGTTAGAATGTTTATTTAATTATACGTTTCTTGACATTAATAAAAAACAGACGTAAGTCTTTTTTAACAATTTATTTTATAATATACGTTTCGAAATGTTAAATATAATATTAAATAAATTGTTTTATATACAACTTAAGTCTGTTTTTATTAAGGTCAAGAAATTTTACTAATGCATATGCGTATTTAATACACGTACAAACTCTCCAATACAAGTAGATGAGTAATATTACAGACATATTACAACGAATGTTAATGTATTTTCCTTTAAATTAGTACTTTAAAATTAATGTCACACTAAAATTATGGAATTAGCATTTAAGAACTATAATTGCATTTTTTAAAATTAATAATAATATTTTTTAAAAAATAATACAATTCTATTTTAATAAGATTATAATATTTTGAATTATTAAATGAATATACAGTTTACCATTCTAAGATTCAAAACTGGATTAGCATGTTAAAATGATTAAAGCTTTTGTTTTTGCCCAACTTCAAGTATTATTTTTTAATAACTCATATTGACAATCTTTTAGTTGGCTTGTATACAAAACGAAATGAAATTTCCACATTTTCATTTGGTTGTGTTTGTGTGAAGAATTTAATTAAACGAAAATATGATAATTTCATTGTGTTTTGTATACAAGCTAACTAAAAAAGGGGTCAATGTGAGTTATTAAAGATTAAAATGATTAGAATTCAATGCTTGGACTTAATGCAATACGTGTCTTTCCGTGCAGGGGGCGCCCACAGCGCTCGGCGTCCGCGAAGTGGTGGACCGCGTGCAGAACGTCCTTCGCAGCGAACTGGAAGCGAACAAGAACAAAGTGCCCACACCCGGCGCCTCGCCGCCGACAGCGCCCCTGGCGGAGGAACCCGGCGACGCCTCAGGCGCGTGGAGCGTCCTGCTGCCGGCCATGATGGGCTCCGCGGTCGAAACCGCCTCCCCGTCCACCCCCGCCGCCACCTCGCCCACGCCGGTCGCCACGAATGCTACCACCGAACGCTCCGCCGCCACCACCCCCGCACCGACCGCGCCTCAACACGACGAGGACGCACCTCAACCGACGACGTTTAAGTCGGTCCCCTCGGAAACGCCCAGTACTGAGGCCTCTCCTTCCGAACCGGACGTCACCGAGGTACCAACGACTATCAAGCCCGCTGAATCCTCGACCCTGAAACACGTCCCCACCCAAGGATCGACTCCCGAGATTGTCACCGAAGCCTCTCTGTCGACGTCTTCCTCCTCCAACCTCTCCGGCAGCAGTGAGAGCGACGAATCACCGCAGTCATCCGAAGACGTTTCGTTGAGTACCTCAGGATCTCTTGCCAGCGAAAGCCAGGAATCTCAGGAAGGATCAACTGAATCCAACGCTGCCCCACCTGACACGCAGAACCCGCAGGATGACGCTGCCTTGTCGAAGCCCCCGCAAACGCCTTCCGCTACAGCGCAGGCCCCGGCGTCACCACCTCCTGCCCAAGCGGAAACGACTGTTAAGACAACCGCCGCGCCCCCGAAGACAACACCGTACCCCATCTCGTCCGAAACCCCCATGCTTCTGACGGTAGTGGAGCCTTCACCCGAAACTCCGATGCTCATCCCGGTATTCGAACCCTCGCCCCCGACGCTTCTGGACGACGACATGAATAGGCCGATTTTGCTGCCACAGAAGCCTTTGTTCAGGCCCATTGTTGTCCCAGAAGAGCGAGTACCAATCACCACGGAGGAACCGGATTTTCCACAACAATCAGCTGATCAGTCTCAGGACAACCCCGCTGAAGTGTTGAAACCTGCTTCGTCGGATGGTATTCTGCCGCCTGTTACAGAACAGTCAGAGGTGCAAACCACATTACGTCCGTTCACGGTCGAAGAAAAGACTACACCTCCCTCAGAGCAAGGACCTTCGTCCAGCCCCACATCGGAGGAGCCTGACCAAGAAGCTCAGTCGCAGAAGATCCCACCTCTGTTCCTTGGCCTGCTTCCGCCATTCCCCGATCCATTGGAAGACGGGCCTTCCATGCCTGATGAAATTCCTTTACTGCTGGACCCTGTGCCCATGCTTTCTACAGACACGGCAACTGATCCTCCAATCACCACATACCGACCACCATTTACAACAACTGTTTCTTCCACCGCGAGACCGACCACTCAACAGGAGACTACAGAACCTGAAGTGCCCACGCAGACTGTGCGGCCTACCCGTGCCCCGGAAGTGTCTGAATCAACAGCAAAAATTACTACAATTGCTGGAGACATAGGCCTGAAGACGTCTGCTGCCAGCGATTCCACTGAGAAGGAACCCACTCAGCCAGAGACGTTCCCACCGAGGGCAGAACCGACTGCCACAACTGAACAACCAACGAAGGCCAAAGAACCAGAGAAACCAGAGGAAAACGATGACACCGACACAGCCGAAAGCGATTCGAGTCAGCTGAAAGGCGTAGCTGGTACGACTCTTCCTCCAGTCACTGAAGAGAGACCGCTGCCAGAAACTCCCAGCTCTACCGAAAGCAAAGAAACAACCTTTGCCGAAACAACCTTTGCCCCCTCCGCTCTGCCACGAACACCATCAACACCTAGCACACCGCGACAACCAGAAACTGAGCATCCCGCAGAACTTGACATCTCTGAAGAGCTTGCCGATTCGCTTTCCAGTGTCCTGTCGCAAGTCGCAGAACAGCCTACCACCATCTTAATCGATCCTTCTACGAGTGATGGCATTCTCAAGGTGGATGACCAAAAGGAAGATCAGCCAGAGCCGGTGTATATTGCCACTCCTCAAGTGACCGAGCAGCCCAAAGCTCCGACAACGACCGCTCCTAATGATAAGACTCCAGAACAGTCTACAGAAGCAGATTCTGCGACAAGTGCCGGGACAGCGGTTAAGGCCACCCTTCCTGTCAATAGTGGAACACATGATACGACTACCAATGTTCCCGCTGACACCACGCCATCAGCTGATAAAGCGCAGCCAAACCCAGAAGTTCATACTACAATTCCAACTGTAGGGCAACCATCGCTAGTGACCCTGAATGTAGCGGATGTAACGGAGTTACGGCAGCAAACAACGACAACAACTGAACTACCAGACGACCGCGAGAACAAAGTAACTCCCAGGCCCGTGACAGTTGCTCTAGTTGAACTGGCTCCAGTGTTTAAAAATCCTTCATCCATCCAACCTCCTCAGCTGTTTAGGATCGCGAGTTCGACCACCACGACGACAACAACAGCCCCTGAAGAAGAACCTTCAGCTACAGACAAAACCATGCACCTTCTCGGCAGCGGGGAGGAAGAAGAGTTCATTAACAACAAAGAAATAGAAAAGGATATCGAGAAGGAGACGGAGGATGAGAAGGAGAACGATGCCCTTGTGAAACGCCAAGAGGAAGCGGAAACGCAGGCGAACCAGGAAGCAACGACGGAAGCGAAATCGCCAGAAATTACCACAGTCCCGCAGAAAACAGAAGAAACATTTGTTGCTACAACCACGCCCAAGGCAAGCACTCCCTTCAAGATCGTGGTCCAAGACTCTCCAGTCATATACGAGGACGAAGATACGTTCAATTCGTACACAGCCACTCCTCAGTCATCGTCACCATCGCCGTTTACTGCCACGCCGTCTGCACCAAGCACCGAACCGCCTTCAATCCCCGACGCCACCAACCCACCCGCCACGCCACCCGCGGCTCAGCAAACCACAATCCCTGAAGAGGCGCCCGACGCTATTGCAACCACGCTACAAGCGAAAGACGAACCGGTTTTAATAACTACACCAGCAATTAAACTGCTGCCACCGGAATCTCTCAACATGGGAAGCGATAAGGAAGGTACCGACATGGTCAACAACAGTCAAGAAGATGAAGATGTACATTCGCATAAGGATTCTAAACCGCTGTCGAAGATTGTACCGGAAGACTTCCCGGTTTTTGTACCAGCCGCCACCGCTATCCCAGAGGTCTACAAGATTCAACCAACGACAATTCCGCCGACACAAGCAGCAACCGAAGCTCCTGCTACTACCCTACCGCCGACGAAAGCCGAAGATCAAGATCCTTCTCCCGAGGGAGCAACGGAAGCTTACAACACGCGTTACGAAGAATCTTCGATCACCGACACGGCTCCAGGCACGGAAACGCCAGCTCCAGAAACGCCTGCAGCGGACGTAGCCACAACGGAAAAAGATGTAGCTACGACTTTGATAGAGGAGAGCGAGACGACGAAAACCGAAGACGATACTGCGAAGAATGAAGAAACGACTGTTTCCAAGGAGGAAGGTACTCCACAGGCTACAGACGCCCCTACAACCCTGAACGATGATCAACCCATCCAAGTGACTACACAGCCTGCGGAAGAGAGTACAGATGCTGAGGAAGTGGCCGAATCGACAGCCTATCCAATCCTTAAAAAAGAATCTGCTCCTGAAGCTACAACTCTGCAAGATGAAATCGCGGAGGCAGCAGACACCACAGTGAATCCGGTGAAGGAAGATCCCACCACACAACCCAGCCAGGAGACCGAAGCCCCGGCGACGGAAACGCTGACACCAGAGGAAACTGACAAACCTGTGGAAACTGAAAAGCCCACTCTTTACAACGCAGTGACGGAAGCGGAGAGCCCAGCTGAAACTGAAAAACCGATTGTAAATGAGACTCCGGCTGAAACTGAAGCACCAGCAGTCACGGAACAAGTAGCCGATGAGACGCCCTTAGTGACAGAGAAACCTGCTGAAACAGAGAAACCGTCTGAAGAAGAAACGCCAGCCGTTACAGAAAAATCAGCCGCAACTGAAGTACCAGCAATAACTGAGAAGGCAGCTGAAACTGCAAAACCGGAAGAAATGGAGAAACCAACGGAGACAGAGAAACCCGCAGACACAGAAAACCAAACGGAAACGGAGAAACCGACTGAAACACAGAACCCCGAAGAAGAGGACGATTCAGTCATGATGGAACCGGCGACAGGCACCACGACTGCCCCCGTCACCAGCTCGGACAAGCCAGCGGTAGAGGAAAATCTGGAGACGTCGTCCTCGTCACCGGTGCTAACCAAGATCGGCGATCACGCCAGCCCGGAAGTGCCCGAAGATCCAGTGGTGGTGCTGATCACCAAACCGCCGGTCATCAACAATTTCGGAGTGAAGGACAGCGCCCACGACATCCGGCCGACCTCGCGCCCGCGACCGCCCCCGGCCGTGCAGTTCCAGCCCCTGGCCTCCACCCCCGCGCCGCTGACGCGCCCTCCGCCCCCGCACCAGCCCGCCGTTCAGGTACTGCGCACGCCGCGCTGAGGTGGCAGGAACGTTTTGAATCGTTTCCTCTCTGTCTTAACCCTTGAAGCATGCCTGGGGATTATTTATTTATTCCCAAGTGTTTATTAATCTTTTTAATTTATATATTTGTTTATTTTCAATAATTTGTTAATTATTGGGATTTAAAGAGTCACCACTAGATAAGATCGTTGATGCTCATGAGTTATGATATACTGAGTCGATGTTAGCGAAACTGATGTGGTATATGATAATAGAGAAAGGTGGGGGAAGGACGGATAACGGGAGATCCACAGAAAATCAGTCTAGGGGTCACTTTCCTCACCACAAATTCCATAAAATTTGGGCGGATATAGAACCGGAGCTCCAGAGATGAAAAGTGTGTCTGCTAGCCATTACCCCCACGGTCTCATCATATACTGGGATTACATCATTATCAATGACACTGGGATAGTTTTTGTACCTCATCGTCAATAACTTGCATGTTTTTTACTAAATATTCTCAGTACACTTCCAGATTCCTAGGCAGGCATGTTTACACATAAGAAGTAGATGTTTAAACAATTTGACGTATTTTCTCCCGTTGAAAGAGGATATTTTTTTGTTATTTTACTAGATAGGTCCAAAGTATTGTCTTCGATATTTTTGCGTTTTCATTTATTCAAAACGCTTACGAATCAGTCGTTTTAATATTGCTTTGTTGCATTTCTGGAAATATTTGTCCACAAACATTATAAAACATGTTTTAAGAAGTTTATTATAATAGAATTAAAGTAAAGAATAATAATAGAATAGTGGTTAGACTAAAGATTTTCCGACAGTACAGAGGAGGGTTTAAAGTCAGGTTTTTCCGTATGAAATTTATGGTGGATAAAACGGGCTGCATATTTCTTAAAATTCCCCTTTAAGTGCTTGCCACTTCATTTCTGTGTTTAAACAATCGAGCCATAACCGAATCTCACACGAGCCTCGCACCGCCTCGCAGGTGACGCCCGCGCCCCAACTGCGCCCCACGCAGTTCGAGCAGGGCCCGGGCGGCCCCCCGTTCGTGTCGCTAGCGCCCGCGCCGGGCGAGAACCTGGGGCTGGAGGCGACGACGGTGGCGCTGGGCGGCGACGTGCGCAAGTTCGCCGACCTGTGCAACGAGCTGGCGTTCCGGCTGTGGGGCGCGGTGACGGTGCGCGGGCTGCATTCGGGCCGCAGCGTCGTCATGTCGCCCATGGGCGTCACCTCCACGCTCGCCATGGTGTTCCTGGGCGCGCGCGGCCCCACCTCGGGCCAGATGAACGACATCCTCAAGCTCGACGACATGGTCACCTTCAACCCGCACCAGGTGTTCCGCAACGTGACGGAGTCCGTGGTGCTGGGCAGGCATCCGGGCATCGCCACGGCAGCCTTCGTTAGGGAGCTCTACAGCGACAGGGTGATTTTTCATCGCACTTTACTCTTATATCGACTTAATATAACCCAACGTTTACATTAAAAGCCACACTTAACTATCATTGGCCGTTTACGATTTAACAATCGGTGGTCCGTTATGAACAATCGAGTCCAGTGAGGTGTAGTAAAAAAGTTTCACTTTTTTATACTTTTATGATTGTGTATGTTGATGGGTTTTAGAAGCAATCATTTGCTGTGAAATTAAGAAAAATATTACGCCATTAGGTCATTCTTACTTATAATTTCACCAGCTTCTAATTCACTTAATAACTTTCCTTTACTTGCATTCTAATTAGTCTGAGTTCCCATACACAATCTAAAAATCGATTTTTTATACTTTTTCGCGCTTACTTCGTAAGATGAGAAAGCATTAAGGTACAAGGTCCTGGCATATTTTTATCACTTTTTAATATTGCTTAAATAATTGTATACTTCATTTTCTATAAAAACATTACCATGTAATGTTTAGATTTCCTTTTTGGCTATTCAAAAAATATGCTATATTTCGTCGTATTATACCTTTTTTCCTCAATGAACATTGTTCAAGAATGGAAAATATTCGTTATATTTAGTAAATGATAATAAACACAGGATATTCGAAAATATTTTAATTTCGAAATTACCTCTACAATTACGAAGTCATTTCGTTGATACTGGAGTTAAATTTAAATTAGATGTGCAACTTTTAAGTCATATTTCTGCAGCACATCTTTTAATATCGTTCTCATTTTCCACTCAAATGACTGAACGTCAGTGAGAAAGTTTTTTTTTTTTTTTTTTATTAATTTTGACCGGATATACTTTCAACACACTTGTTTCCTGCGTTGGGAAGCCACCTTTCCTGAAAGTGTGTGGTGCGTTGCAGAGCAAGGGCCGCCTGCTGGACTTCTACAAGGAGCGCGCGCAGCAGTTCTACGACGGCCACGTGGAGGAGGTCAACTTCAGCGTCATCAGCGACCTGGTGCGGCGGCGCACCAACATGCTGGTGAAGCGCCAGACGCGCGGCCGCGTGCCCGAGTACCTTCGCGGCTCGCACATCCAGCTGCACCCGCCGCTCGCGGCCTTCGGCGCCAACATCTTCCAGGTGAGACACGCCCTCTCATGGCAAAACGCGGAAACTGGTTGTTAATGTTGATGTCTTGAAATGAAATTGAGATGAAGATTGAGCTCAGTCGTCAAGTACATTTCAATGTAAAAACATCTTCATATCAAAATATTAAGCAAAAGGTAGTTTTGAATTTCATTTCAAGACATTAACACTGGTTGATAGACATACTCTCTTGTTTAATGCTCAAACGCATCGGATTTCCAAGCGGTAAGAGTTGCCGTTACCTTTCTTGAAAAAAAAGGTCGCTTTGAGAACACACATTCTACAGGACAGATGAAAAATTATTTTTAACAAACTCAACTGTACGATTAATGCACCAGTCTTAATGAGTCTTTTTCGGTATCATTACAATTATTATTTTAATTGTTTATATTATCATTTATAATAATTATTATATCACAGATACACTTACAATTCGCAGAGTATTTAACACAAAATTCGGCAAGTTTTGTAATCTGATGCATTTTCTTTTTGCACCAAAGGTTCTCTGTATTTCCTGTACAGAAATCTTACAAACTTACGAAATAATTCAATTCAGATCCCTCCGCATTTTTGAATACGTTCCGTTATATCTTCTTTAACCGAGGAAAATTAGATGCTTTTTAAAATAAAGTGATGTAATTGTTCTGATAAGTTTCTTTCACAAATATGAATATTATTCAAGCAATAATTTATGAAGTAAATTAGCGTACGCTCAAGTTGGGCCAAAAAAATTAAGGGCTCCAAACAACCGGAGAATGGATTTTCCGGAACCGCGCATTTTCAATACAGTTAAATTTATAACTCAATTACATTTAACAGTGAGGAAAGTCTTTACTTGTATAATGATACTTACGCTTTAATGAAACGTTCGACCTCGAAGGTGGAAAACATTTATAAAACTGTAGCACTCAATAACACACGAACCCACATAATTCAGACTTGTTCAGAGTGTAATCCGTTATTGGTGAAAGAAATCTGCAACCTCCTCCGAAATGAAGGCTATTATATTAAGGAGTAGCATTTAAAATATGTAATACAACAATGTCTTTTCAGGTTATTTTCCAAAATATAATAGAATTATATAAAATCTGTTTTTTAATATACAACACAAATTACAAATTCATTTCTGGGAAAAGATATCTTCCTCATCTATATCAATTCTATTAAACTTGTAATTTCCTCGACAGAGAACATTAAAAAAATCTTTGACCATCCGCCACCGCTGGAAAATGAGTGTTTATAGTATTGTCAAAATGCGTGCAATCACTATCATTAGTGAAAGGCATCAAGAACATCTTCCGGAAGGCTTCAACAATCGTTTGTGAAAATACTATCTCGTAAACTTTTGTCAGCCTATTTTCTAACGCATCAAACAAAATAACACTCCCTGTATTGCATTTCACAATACGACAAAACACCGTGAATTTCTTGGAATTCTTTCTACTTTAATGAAACACCTTCTTGTCGTGGCAGATACAGTTTATACTATTGTTTAATCATACCAATAGGCAGCAGGATAATTGCGAGTTGGCAGCATTTCCGAATTGCGCGTATCGTCCATTATTGGCGAGCGCCATCTCGTTGCCGTCTGCTTCCGAAGGCCGTTCGGCGCCATCGTGCGATGCGATCGCCGTTGGAAGGCCGTTCCTTCGCTTTACGAGTGCGGCCCTCGTTACTGGCGACGCGGAGCGCCGGAGCGGACGGCTTTACAGCCACTCGGAGACACCAACTTTCGAGACATGTCGTGTTTCGCGATTTAATGGCGCCCAATAATAGCATCTCCGGCGTAAAAACCGTAGCCCGTGAGAGATCGAATATAGAACGATAAGTGAAAAATACTCAAGACTTCATGAAGGGGTATTTCGTTTTGGAAATATGTCGTAAAGGTGTAGAAGTTGCAGTCGAATTGAGGGCTCGATATTCGTCGTTATGTTGAAATATCAGCGATGATCCAGCATCATATAGTTGTCCTGAGTTCGGATCCATTCGTTTGTTATTGAATAAAGAAGGGTAAGTGTAACATTTGTGGGGTTTCTAGTAGGATTATAAATCTTCGGAATTGAGTCGTTATATAATATTATTTTCGTTATGTTGTTTGAATAGCTTCGAAAATCTAGTGTTATACAAAACTGTTTTTATCGATTCCAACCTGTTCATGAAAGAAAAATTGACCAAATACTTGGACATCTAGAAAGATTATTTTTATTCTTGAAGATTTAAAATAAGTCGTAAAATCTTCGCTTTGACGAAGAATTGTCGGTCGATTTCGTCATTATGTCGTATTGATTGAGAAATCGTAATCTAGTTACCCTGAATTTAGAAAAAAAATTAAATTTGAATGTATTAAATCTAACTTTCATTAGTTTTCAATAGATAAAGCAAACACGCTACCGTATTATGAAATGCAAAAATTTACAAAACTTTTAAATTCCAGTTAATGGAATAGGTAGCGCCTTTAATAACTATTTATGTAAATTGCTAATATATTTTCTCGATTCTCTTACGTACGACGTACAACGAGAAAAGAAAATTGCAGCTAAATGTATAAAATATTTAAATACTCGAGTAATGTCAAGAACCCGGACACCTTTTTTGTGCATGAAAATCTACTTCATAGAGAAAGTTTCTTAACTAAAATAACTGGGCTTGCCATGTTCTTTTTTAAAGCATTCTCCATTTAAATGTAATATTTGTCAGATATACGTAGCATCCGAAGTATTGCAAAATTAATAGTAGTATAGAATGCCTTGACAGAAATGCGGAAGACTGAAGAAGTAGAGAAGTAGAGCAAAGATGGTTACATAGATACTGTAGAACATGAAGTTGCCATCTCGGCATACGGCAGCCACGTCAGACCTACTTACAATTCTTGCATTCACTAACGTTAATAGTTAAGAATAAGTGCAAAATTGTATTTACAAATGTTTCGGATGTCCGTAATACCAGCAAGCAAGCCTTTTTAAATTTCTAAGAACTCCCCAGACCCCACTGGGGAACATAGATGAAATTATAAAATTTTAAGCATCGGGGATGTAGAAGAAATAATTAGAATTCTCAACGTAATTTACAACACATTCTCACAAGCTGGAATTACCAGACGTAGACTTTAGCAGATTTAAAAGTAGAACATACTTTACATACTATGCAACTGTTCTTAATTTCTGTATCAGAATTTGACTTGAAATAGCTCCAAAGAGAGAAATTACTACAACAGTTTTTGAATTAGAATATATAAAACTTTTCCAAATCAGGGACTGCTGGTGAACATTCAATTACAATCCATTAATAATCAAGAGGAAAATAAATATAACAGCATATTATGATTGAGCTACACAAAATCCTCAAAATAGAAAAATGAAAATAACATAGAGGAATCTTTGAAATGCGATTCATTGGAAGTCAGAGTAGCATATTCCTACTCCCTCAGTTACTTACTGTTTCCGAAGTATCAAGTTCCCCATGGTTAATTTAAAATACCGATGGTATTTTAACTGCCATTCTCTGCTTTTTAAAGAAGTAATAACATCTACTCAAAGTTACTTCCAGGACACTAATTTAGACTCTACCCGAATATAAAATGTAACGGTCACATATTTATATTAAGCGCTGAGTGAATTCCATAAACACAAAATCCACAACCAATCACATTTTGCTCGCGCAAGTCTACTTGATTCGCGAGAGCTCACTTGTCTTCGTCCAGCGCGGGATAGCACGGCCCGTTGTGTTACTTAGATGTGTCCCACTGAAAACTGCACGTACCGATTTACAATGCTGTCAGAATTCATCTCGTAGATTCAAAATAATCGTATTCCTTGGACCACGCTTTGACCGATAAGTTCGTATGAATAGTTGGTACGCCCTTTTAAGTGGAAAAGGAAAGTTACATTAATTTTAACAAACATTTTTAATGTAGATTATTAATCACCATTTGAACTGTAATTCTAAACAACCTATAACAAGTATTGTACCTGAGCTTCTGGGTCAATGACCCCGTCTGGGTCAAGTTTTTCGTCCAGTTTCCCTGATCCTTCGAGCGAATGCTGAGATCGCCCCTTGTTTTGCGTCTGGACATAATGTAACTTCACTATCTGGGCACATCTTTTAGCGTTCTGTGGATAAACGTGTACAGAGTACACTTTTCTCCATAGCATGTAACACTAATTTTAAAGCTTTTTGACGATAAATAAGTAAATTTGGCGGCGGTTTGGTGCTACGTGTTGTTCAGAATGGTGATTAATGGTGATCCATTCCAAATGATGATTAATACACTACATTAAGAATGTTTGTTAAAATTTGGTGTAACGGTTAGCGTATCGGACTGTTACACCCGAGGTTCATGTGTTCAATCCTAATTAAAGCCGTGGATTTTTGAGGTCGAGAAAATCCTTCGTACGCGTTCCTTGGAGGGGAAGTAAAGCTGGCTGTGCCATGTTAGTATATTTACTGCCTATTTCATCGCCCAAGAGATACCTTTCTCCGCTGGAGGGTGAAAGAAGCGTAGCGAAATTTGCTTGGTCAGTCGAGTTTGATGGCCTGAGTCTCGCCATTAAAATAAGGCATCAATTCAATTCAATAAATAAAGCCGTGAAGTAGGCAGAGCCCTGCTCTCCCCCCACCCCGCAGTGGAATATCAAGAAATTGGGCGAACAGTATTTTTCTTTGCGACCATCGGGTAAAAATAAGCCCGTTACAGTACGAGAGAATGGTACGATCCCTGAGATACATACAGTTCCAAAAATAACACCGTGCTGACGGTTAGGCGGCAGATCCGGGACCGCGACCTCTGGCGGCAACTAACGGTGAGACGCTTGTCTCGCGAAGAGCACGCGTGAAGACCGAAGCGAAAGGCCTTTTGTCGCTTCACGGCGACCGGTGTCGATAACTTTGCATAGCGGGACCTGCCAATCATTCCTCGCAGCTCAAGAGCCTTCGGTTGGAGGGTCATTTGTTAGTCCTATTGTGCTTCTGTTGCACCGGAAAGGTCGTTATAGATGTGCATAGATATTGAGATGTAGAGTAGTCAGTGATGAGAACGGGTTTGCTGTAATGTGTTTCGAACGATATTTCGGTCAAATAACATTACAAACTTCATTACAAGTACTATAATGTGATGTGTCACAGAATGGTTAAGACGGTAGATGAGCAGAGTTCCAAGAAGTCAGTCAAGAATAACGTGAGATGTGATGGGTTTGAGCAAAGAGATGAGGAAAAATAACTCTTCAATCGTGTTATTATTACCGCTTCTCACAGAAGCCTTTAAATTAATCACCCTATTGACATTACATTTTCCTTAAGATTAATTATCTCATTTCACATGGTTCGAGCACTAAGTTATTCCGGAAACACGTAAAAATTTTTCAAAAGTCATTCATTTTACAGTATAAAAGCTACGTATCCTTTACATGCATGCATTTGAATACCGTGTTTCTTTGTATAAACTACAATATGTTCAAAATAATCTGGGGCCAAGTCAGTATGAAACATTACGAGTATACATAAAATTATGATTTTGATTATTTGAAATCAAACAACGTACATTACTACACGTATGACAGTATATGTTTTTTTCTGTGAGTGTAACGCTCAATACCACAATATTGGTGTATTTTCTTTGCATGTATTATTTTCCTTCAATAAAGTTTCTCCTTCAATAAAAAACAGAAATATTAAATTAAACACACTGTCCTGCACCTCAACAAAAATGATATATTTAGTTATAAAAACAATGTCACATTATCACGTCCTCCAGATGCATCGCATGAATGCAATTTTAGGGAAATTAAACTTGACCATCATAAAAGGATTCATAACAATTCCATCTTTTCACAGCTTAAAAACTGTACAGTGAGATATAAACAATATGTATGCTACATTTTAATGAAGAAACTTGAAACTGCAATAAATCCATTCACGCAGTTTCAGCGTCTTGAATCTATGCCAAACCCTTTTTAAGTTTCTCTTTTTGTAACACAAAATAAGTATTACATTAAATTCAATGTACGTTTTTAGAAATAACATAATTGGAAAGGCAGTGACTGCCTCCTCCAAGAAACATTCTCAGAATGTAAAGAACATAGGACAATATGCGCTGTACAATGTAGTGTCTGCCTCACACACTCCGAAGTATAGTTTTATAATAAGACGTGTAGAAAGCAGTTTTGCTACACATGTCTGTAACGGCCTTGTCTTCTACCCTGGCGATGTACATTAAACAACCTTGAGTCTGCGCAATGCCTTTTATTGCCACAAAACATTTTTGCCGCACAGTTTGTTAGCATGTTAGAAATCAAGGGCAGACTTTATTGAATGTACATACTTCACTACCCTGGATTATTCCACTATTTCTCCCTCCATTCCGGTGTCTGCTTATTTCCTAGGATTCGTTAAGCGATGGCCCCCGAATTTATCCTCGGCCCAGTCCAAGGGCAAAGCGGGCCGTTACCGCTCCCCAAAGACAATGGCGCCCGGCGGCAAGGGCGCATGCGCAAGGATGCGCACCCTTCCAGCGAGAATGGCCGCGCCGCGGAGCCCCACGGGCAACTTTTCCTATTTCCCCTCGCGATACCGGAAATTACGCTGGGCCGCGCAGTCGATATATCGTCGCGGGTCGGCGGCGACGCAAGCGCCTGTGTCTCGTAACGGTTCCCGTGAGAAATCGGGAGGCTGCGATTCTCTCACCGCGGCGGCGGCGCATGCAGTTGCGCAGGGCGAAGAGGGAAGCTGGGCGGGCACGTGGTGGCCGAAGGCTGGGGAAAAGTCGCAGGACTGAGAGATAACACATGCGGTAGAAATATTAGCGCGTGCTGCCTAAAATAAGAGGACCAAGCACATTTCTGACCCCCCCCCCTTCTCCAGCCATTAGGCCTTTTTATTATATATCCCATATTTTACTATAAATTATTATAATGTACTATAAGGAGAATGAAATGACATTAAATTATTAATAAAAAATAGTTATTTATGCACCAAGGGCGTTATAAGAGTTCTAATGATCAAGCGGCTACAAAAAAGGCCAAAGGCCTTTTGCCCGAACTAGTTCATCGCAGTGCCACATACACGATTTTATTTTTTTACGTAATTTGATTGAGCATAATTACGAATATAAAATGCGCTAATACAAAATGTGACGGGGTAACTTTGAAATTTTTTTGGGGGGAAACGCCCCCTTCCCCCTTGTGCACGCATATGAATATTCGAGATTTTGATTCACTACGGCCACATGACTTGTTGACGAGTGTAACTTAGCAAAAATTACTTCGTATTTTCTAAGCTCGTTTCTTCACTCCAAAAGAATTGTTGAAAAATGAATTTATCTTCAGTCGTTTTACTGCATAGTCATTAGCGATCTCAGTTACATAAACTATTACGTATTGGAGAGGGGACGTTGGAGAGGGGACGTTGGAGAGGGGACGTTGGAGAGGGGACGTTGGAGAGGGGACGAAGAGGACGGGACGAAGGGGAGGGGACGAATGGGGAGGGGACGAAGGGGAGGGGTCTAGAACGTTAGCGCTTTGGTAACCTTTACACTAGAGACTGACACATGCGACCTCCGCGGTCTGGGGTTAATAGACTCACATGGTCTTCTGCGACAACACACAAACATGAATGGCAGCGGGCAAATAACCATGCCCACCGAGAGACCCGATCCCACGACCCATCCGACCGAGAAACGGTCTGCACACGGTCAAGCAACCTCAGCTATCCAGGTCGGCATTCATCTCCTTTAATAATTTCGTCTGCACATATTTTTACACGTTTGCTCCAATTTGGTCAGCACTGAATCTTCTATAGCAGATATCTGCTGAGAATCCTAACAAAATTCAACTCTGTTGATTCTCCATATTTTTCCTGTTAAGTTCCACGGCCGATGTTAACCGGTGGATGCAATCACAGAGCCACATAGTATCTGGCAAAACTATGGGAAAGCAAAAACTCCACCTCTTACAACTTTGCCATGATGAGCATTCTCAACAGACTACAATTCACACTCTTCAGCCCACCAGAAAGTTCTCTCGATAATGCACTCAAACATTTTTCACGAAGCAAAAAGGATCTAGTGTAAGCGAAATAAACTTAACATCGATCAGCATCCTCACCTGTCTCTTCGGTTGAAACTCCGGGCCCAAGGAAGCTCCGTCGAAGACGCACTCCAACATTTCGCCCACGCGGCCAACCTAATGCAAGCGAGGCGCGGCGCTCATTTGCGATTCCGTGTGCCGCAGACTGACTGCAGCGCGGCGTCGACGGAGGGCCGCGACGGCGAAATGTACTTCACGGTGCTGCCCGGCTCCCGGCAGCGCCGCCTGGTGCTCGTCCCCGCCGCCGTGTGGCGGTCGGACTTCCTCGCCGGCTACGACCCGCACCTGGACTGCACGGCCGCCGCCATCGGTAAGCACCACGCACCAAGCAGAGCGCTCTGCCGGTCACGGAAGCACTTGCCACACGCACGATATTTATCGTGATTTTGTAAAAATGCACAATTCTAACTTTCGTACATTTGCGATAATTCCGTGTGAAAATGTATGGGTGTGCACCTATATTTGTTCTCAAATCTAATAAGGCATCAATAACAAAGTGTTAGATAACCAACAGTCTACTCTATTTTCATACAATTAAGATAAAATAAACATAGAGGGAAATTATATAATATAGTTACAATACCTTGGAACCACTGAACAGAAAATAATATATTATTTATATTTAGGGTGATTAAGGATTCTCGTCGTCATCAATAGAATATACTGATTATGACGAATACGGAACACAGGGCAATCTAGAGAACTTGATAAGTTCTGTCTGAACATTATTGTTGATACACAGCGCATTATTTGTCAATTTATTACACGCACGTTAGTAAAAATGGAACTTAAACGAGACTCAAGAACTCTCAAACGAGACTCACGCAAAACTGAAGCGACTCGACCCGACACGACTCTTCTAGACTTGGCCGAGCCGGACCCGACCCGACCCGACCCGATACGATCCGATCCCACTCATCTCCACTCAATCCGACCCGATCAGTCTGGACCTGACTCGACCTGACCCAGTCGACTCTACGTGACCCAACTCGACCCGACCCGATGCGATTCGACCCCAGCCGACTCGACTCGACCCGACGACTCGATCGCCTTCGACCCGATTCCACTCCACTGAAATCCGTTAAGAATATAACACGACTCGAACACAACTCGCCTCCCCTGACCGGCTGCACGCGTGTCCCCTTAGGTGGCACGGAGTCGCTGGTGTCGGTGGTGCTGTTGCTGCCGGGCCAACAAGGCCAGCTGGCGCCGGGCGACGGCGTGGCCGCGCTCGAGCGCCGCCTCACGGAGCCGGCGTACCGGCGCGGCGCGTGGGCGCGCGTGCTGCGCTCGTTGCTGCCGCGGCCGGGGCTCGAACTGCAGCTGCCGCGCTTCTCACACCGTTCGCTGTTGAACGTGACGGCCGCGCTGCAGCGCATGGGGCTGCGCGACCTCTTCAGCGCGGAGAAGGCCGACCTGCGAGGGCTCAACGGCGTTGCCAACGACCTGCACCTCTCGGACATCGTCCAGGTGCGTGTTACTTGTCTACTCTGTCTTAACTCTGGCAACTTTAAGTCTGCTGCTGCCAGTGCTAATATTTATCCAAATTTTAACAGTGTTTTCTTCGACTTCACTTCACAATGCAGACCAGGGATACTCAATGAGTCGATAATGACCCCCCAAGGGGTCGATAACGACCAAAGGGGTTGATAACGACTCCAGGGGTCGATAACGATTCCAGGGGTCGATAACGACTCCAGGGGTCGATAACGACTCCA
>BOPP01000080.1:1826661-1855091 GCA_017312745.1 Gryllus bimaculatus
GGCGGGCGCGCGGGCCGCGGCGACCTGTCGGGCGTGCCGCTGGCGCTGCGGCCGCGCCAGGGACGCGAACCCGAGCCCGCGCCCGCGCTGGCGCCTCGCCTCCGCTTCGACCGGCCCTTCATCTACGCCGTGCGCCACAACCCCACGGGCTTCATCCTGCACATGGGCCGCTTCAACCCGCACCTGCTGCACTAGCCGCCCGCGCCGCAGCCGCCGCCGCTGCTGTGGCCGCCCCGCTCGCCGACGCCCGTCTCCCCAACGCCCCGCGATGGCGGGGCAGTGGGATTGGCACTCGTTGATGGCGATGTTGTAACCACGGTTGACTTGGGACATTTCGGAAAGTAGCCGCTCTTGCATTCAACTTCATTAAGGCGACTGAATTTCTGTTGGCCAAAATTAAGTCGACTAAATTCAAGTCGGCTGTCATAAAGACGACTGAAATTTAGTCGACAAAAATTACAGTCTATAATTGATTAATCGTATTAATTAAACGGCCGTTATAAATTAGAACTACTACTACGACTACTTGAAAACAGGATCTTTTGTAATATTTGTTATATTTCAAACATTCATTGATCAACTTTTGCCTTTTAATGGCACTTGTAAGATGAACTAAGGGGTGGTGAGGCCTTTTCTTACAAACAATTTCAAGTTGAACTTGCAAAATGCAACTTTCAAAAAATTGCAATTTATTAATCGAATTTAAATATTTTCCAATGAACCTAGGATACCAGTAACCATGATATATAGTGTAAAGAAAACCATTTTTCAGATCAGATCAGTTGACGAAGAGTCAACAATTTTGAGTTCTGGAGATGGTTACATCGTCTAGGACAAAAGTGCCAATCCCATTTTACTTCTTTTAATACGATGATCAAGGGGTGTTTTAAGGGTTATTCAAGATATGTTCGTAAATTTGTCTGAAACTCATCGATCTTCCCGATGTAATGACAAAATATCGATATTGCACCGGAGGACATCGGCTGTCAGTTGAATTGTACGAATGACATTACTTTCAAAATAGCACTGGAAATTGATAATGAATCCTTGAAAACAGAGGAAAAATGTATTGATAGAATTTCTGCTGCAGGATTCTAAATGCAGACATAATAGCATTTAGTACAAAATCGATTTATTAGTAATTCCTATCTTTGTACGATACTTCAAGAGCCGATGTTCAAAATTTCATATTCATGCACAATGCGTATTAATAACTAGAGTCTTCCCTTTGGTGTAATTCGTAGAACGTATTACACTTTGAGCCCTTATAACATGTCACGAATTCAATGTATACTCAGTTGTGATCTGCAGGTGACTTAGTGCCAGCCATCCCGTCTACGTGTACGAATTTACACATCTAATTTACATTATCAATTAATATTAAGAAAATGTGAAAAATCGGATGACTGTATGCGGTTTGGGAGAACAACAAATCTATTATTATTTGGTATAGAAATAATGAAAATCATTTGCCTAACATGCACGTCACGGCTGAAATGTTTTCTCTAATAGTTATTAACATTTTTTGTGAAAAAGCGAATGTGAATCATTCAATGACATTTTTACATTCGTTTAAACACTTCGCCATATTTAACTCAAGTTATTTTCTTTCTCAAGAAGACACGGGGCGACGAGTATGTTTTAGGTTACGGCGACACGGGGATAACAGCAGCGGTAGAAGTAACTGTTCTTACCTACCCGCGGTAGTTAATGCCTAACGAAGTAGCAGAAAGAAGACTACAATTTGAGTACACGCTCTGCTAGTCTACGGAGAACTCTGTCCTGTAGAATAATAGTCAGTGTTAGACAAATTGATCGGATATTTTCTTTAAATGTTTCTTTTTCTCCAACATGCAGCAGAACGTGTACCCATGTTGAAAATAACTGACTCTTCCCCAACCTAACTCGCTGGGTCCTAGCTATTACGAACGCGGTATTATAAGGAAGTGAATGAACCAACATTGGTTGGTTTCAAAACACTCCTTACTCTGATGACTTTCTTGAAGCGCATCCTACAGGCTGCTCTTTGAAGCTTCGAGTTCACTCGAAGATCGTTGCGTTTCTAGTTCCGACGTGTGTTACGATTTGAAGGTGATCATTATAATTAATAACACATTACAGGCCATAGCCTACCATTTTAGAGAGCTTCCTCAGACCTCTAGTGCTTAGAATCGATACTCCCCCTTCGGAATTCACACGAAAGAGAGCAAGTGAATCTTTTCTAGGTACCACGTCCCGAGGATCGAAGCGTGGGAATTCCGTATGTTAGGTTGTACTTTGTTGTATGCTCCAATTAACACTTCCATGTAAATAGTCTGAGAGTGCTTGCGGGTGAAAAGACAGGGCGTGAGAATACGAGTCAAGGAAGCCGGTGGTGGTTGCCGGGCAGCCACTTCGCAAACATTCCGCTCACTCCATTATCTGGCATGCCCGGTCGGCGTGAGGTCTGCGTCGCCGAGCTCACATATATTCGAGGTAGGGGTGATGTGTTGGATACTGTGTATTTATTTGCCAATAAGAGACAAGACTTCTAATCCGGGGACCTAACTACAGCACTAATCCATCTCTGTAATCACTGTTGTGAAGGATATCCCACTATCTTAACTCCGATGTAAGTTATTTATACGGGATTAAGTTTTTGAGTTTGGATAGAGGAGGGATTTTCCCGTACTGGGTTTAGACGTCACTGGAATCTTTGTGAAGCATCCCATCTTAGCGTCTGCACGAGAATACAAAAGGTCTGTTGGAAATGACAGAATGCTTTGAAAAAAAACGTGTGCTACAATGCACGACTTACAAATTTATCGTGTACTTTATTTCTAGGCGGGTCATAGACAAGAAATAAGGCACGATAAATAGGTAAAAGGAACTATAAAACACATGTCATTGTCTCTTACACATAACAAAACTGAGGAACGGTTGCATTACTAGGTATGCTGGGTTTAGGTTGCCATAGAGATCTCAGTCTTGCTAACCTTCATCAAAGACGACAGCATCGTGCAGACGCAGAGATAGTGGAAAAAAGAAGAATTAACCGAACGAGACGTAAAGTGGAGTAAACGAGGGTTTTTTCACCCTTCTTCCCGCAATTTTCCATTCCTTTTCCCAACTCCTATTCCTTATAGCGAAGCAAGAAAGCTTGTGGTGGACGGAATTTGATTTGAAACGGAATAATCATTGTGTGGGTAAAAACAATAATCACGGGAGTTATTTTTCAGTAATTGGGCTGTGTCTTCAAAAATATAAAATAATTGTTGAATTTAGGCTCAATGTTTCATTACAGAATGATTGCCATTCTATGAGTATTTTTATTTCATCTTCTATCGATGGAGAACGGAATAGTACTTCCCAAGAGACACACACACCCAGTAGACATTCTATTCGCAGTTCCTCCCCGGGAAGCCATTTGCTTCTCGTGCACCACCCTCCATTTTGTCTCGTGCCGCCCTCCACGTGCGTTCTTGCTTCGCGTCCGCGGCGCCAGCCTTCCGCGGCCACCCGCGGCCTCGGCAGGGGCGCCCGCGCCCCGCCCTCCGCCCTTGCGGTTGGCGCCCACCGACGCCCCCGCCTTGGTGCGCGCGCGAGGGGGTGCCCGTCGCCGCCGCGCCAGCCCGCAGCCGCCCAACCGCGCGCTCGCGGGCGAGCGGGCTGCCGGCGCGCGCGAGCCCTAGAGATGTATAGATATTTTTATTTGTTCGTGCCGTTAAATCTATTATTAGTTTATATTTTTGTATTGTACTCTTAAAACATGAAATAATTTGCACTTTTTTAACATAATTATTAAGGAAATGTCGTCTTTTTATTTGGAGTGGTAGTGTTTGGTTTGTCCTGTCCTGTTTTGTGTAAATTTGTAAGCTTTTCAAGCAAGTGTGAAACTCGAAACCCGGCTTCGAACTTGGTAGAATAACGAGTATTGTCAGAAGAAAAATGATTGCGATCCAGAAATGATTGATTGTACTGTAATGGGAAGAAATAATATTCTTATTAGTTCTCGAAAAGAAATTTATGACACTTCACTTGTCATAGTAGAAAAACTACCATTTGCTTTTCCAAATACTTTGAAAGATCTAGAGACCTATTATAATTGATCATTTTTTATAGAAGCAAAGAAATTTTATATAAGTTGTCATGAACGACCCAATTTATATATTCGCGAGTCGCATTGTGGACTTCATTGGTTCCTATTCCCTCTACACACACCACACCACACACGCGCGCGCGCGCCGCGCACACACACACAAACACATTCATACACGTATTTTCGTATTGGAAAGAAATGCACACGGATTGACAAGAGGCGGAAAATTGTAAGAGCACGGACATAGCAACGCATGACACCAAGCAGTGTACAGATTGAGAGAAAGAGGAATGGTGTACTACTCGCATCATCAACTATGGGATTACAATCACTAAATATGGCAGCAAATATTTCATATCATAATTTAATACATGAATTAAAGGAAGCTTATTATATTAACTGTATATCAAAAAACATCAAATCCGTCATAATCTTATCGAAAGAATGTAAATAAGTATTCTGTTGAATAAGATTGATAGTCATTGCAGATGTTCCTCTGCCTGAGGCTTACTGGTAATCTTGATAGGAAAAGCACTCTGACAAGAAATATGTTCAGAAAAAATTGTTGAAATGTTTTGCGGAAAAATTTATGAATGCGTTTCCGATATCTCTATGAGTTGAGTTTCTCCTACTAGAAATCCCTTTTGAGAGATAACGAATTTAAATCTCCAAATATTTTTTTTTTCTTGGAGAGGGCATAAATTTCCTTCTCCTTAGGAATATCATTTTTATCAATGACACAAAATGCTTTCGATGACAAGTGCAAGTGAAATTCTATATAAAATAAATTATAATGGCTTTTAAAAGATGAGCGTCGCTGAATAAAGTAAACTGAAATAATCATATAAGAATATTGATATTAAATGGAATAAAAATGTGACATGGAACTCCCTCCTAACCCTTCAATATAAGATGCCTGTATACTCACCTCTCATTATCAATTTGGATAGACATACGATGTAAAATCGAATCCATTGAAAATTTATTTATAAACTTTCGTGTGCTAAACGAATGAGTTTTGTTAGAAAATAAATCTAATAACCGTGTGCTGCTCATAATTAGTATTATGGGTAGGATTACAATTCAATGAAGTCGGTATATGCTATATCCATTTGTAAAGGCTAAATGTACCGACACTAGATACAATTTGTGGCACCACGTGGCAGCACCAAATACGTAAAATTTACTATTATCGAGCTACGGTGCGAACCAATGCGTCCATTTTCGATCTAGTAAAACGAGCATTGACGCTTTTTTCAAATAGAATTCATCGCATAGCGAGGCCTTTTCCAAAATCTATCAAATTCAAAATTTAAAATTAGTTCCGAACTTTCGAGAAAAAATTAAAAAGTGTGGGCTTATAAGACTGGATGGCGACAATGCTTGATGAATCCAACGCGTGACAACTCATGCAATCGATTGATAGAAGACGCGTCGTAAAGTGAGAATTTACGAAAACGCCTCTCGCCCCCCGCCTCCCTCTGCGCCGTTGCGTTATTTCCACTCGCATTGTTTTGTGGGCCCTCTGTCGGCGCGGGGCACGACCAGGCCAGGCCAGGCGGCGTGCGGCCGCCCGGCGGAGCAGGACGGGACTTGCCGGGACCGTGAGTCCAGACAGTCGGTTTATGCTTTCGTCCACTTTGCATCTCTATCTACTTTTCCACAGATACCAAACTAGAGATGCTTACTTGCATTACAGACCGAACGTAAAACGGTCTGTAATAGCAGTACATAACTATCTTTTTCACATATTTCCGTCTTCCTTTGAATACAACATTAAAATTGTTTGAGACATTACTCAAAATATATCGATTCCTATTTGGAACTGGTTTTTTAAAACAATTGAATCTAATTCTGTAAATATCACCATTAGTTCCATCTTTCTCACTCGTATTTTAGATATATTTTACTTCTAAGTTATTCCGTTTTCATTCCACCTTACTCTAAGATCTTCCGTTGTCACATACCGGAAAGAATGAGCGAGTATACGCACAAGCTCTTTTATGCTACAACTTTTTGGCATTCACAGATTCTGCAAGCCATATTTTTGCTCTAAAATAGGTGAGTCTATCGACCTGCCCAAAGAAGAGAAGGAAATCTGCGACAAAGCACGATTTCTATTGCAGCATGTTGTATTGAAATATCTCACTTATCACCAACAGCACTTAGCAACGCTTGCAGAAATTACATGTCTTTAGTGGCAAAATTTACTGGGGGAAAACAAATTAACAGAGGCAAACGTGGTTCTTTTACCCACAGAACATAAAGCTGCCGGTTTAGACTTTCAGTTGAAATCGTATTGGCACTATGAGACAATGAAATCTATGTCGAATGAAAGTCCTGCTTCTATTTAAGCAAACAGGCGAGAAGAGGAGAAACGAAGAGCAGCTTGCAGAAGGTCGCTCTTCAAGGCAGCGGCAAGAGGGAATGGTAGGAAAGTAAAATCTGGGCAGGTATCGATAAAGATAGCCAGAAAGGTTTAGCTGACTACGGTGTATGTGCTATGCAGGTGGACATGGAGGATAGCGAACTGACAACAATGAAAGAGAAGAAGATTCTGCAACTGTCACTTAATAAAGAGGAATAGTGGAGCTTGAAATAGCAACAAGAGGGCAGGCAGAATCTGAGAGGTGGCACATGGAGGAGAAAAGAAGCAGGCCACCGCGTCCAATTTCGGATATGTTGTAAGAGGCAGTCTAATAAGTGGGCTCCTGTCGCCAAAAACTGCTTGTTATGGTGACTTCCGGTCAAAGTGCCTGTGTACGGAAGCGAGAATGAATCACGCGCTATGATTGTTTTCAAGAAAAAAAACAGGTCTAATTGTTGACAAATGCGGTCTCTTGTCACCCAATTCATGGGTTTCTTGGAGCTTCCCTGACGGTTTGGTCGGAGAAGATTCAATATTAGAAATAAAATGTCCCAAATCAGCAAAAAACATGTCAATACAGGAGGCATGCAATAACAAAAAAATTTCTGCATTGACAAAAAGTCATTGAAATTTGAAAAAATAAGCGATTATTATTATCAAATTCAGGGCCAGCTTCAACTCGCAGGGAAAGAAGTTGCCATTTAGTTGTATGTACCCCAAAGGACATGCATCAGAAAATTATTCACCAGTTGGATGACGATTTCTGGGAAAAAAAAATGATACAAGAAACTTGTGTTCTGCTACAAAGAAGTGCTCCTACCTGAAATTTTGGATCCTCGAATTACGAGATCTATGAGTATAATATTTAAAACTGCATAATTTTACTATTTGCGCTCGGGAAGAGCCTAATTAGGAAGGTTTCATTATATCCTAGGAAAACTGCTAGTGTTTTCGTTCACTTGAAATGACTCTTGTGTAAGTGTATATGTATATCGACAATAAGTATTTTTGGTTCAGAAACAAAAAAGCTCTCTACACACTAAAATTTCGTGACAGTGAAACCCTGTAGCGTTTTAACTTGTTCTTAGTAACCTATTTTAAGAATAAAAAATACATTTTTGATAATTAAAGGTTGAATGCTTATCTGCAGCCATTTGTTCATTATGACGTTTGTTGAGCGATTTGCAATCGATACTATCGAAAAGCAGTCGTCGTTTCACCACAGCTTCGCTCGCAAGCATGAGTTTACAGGTGGTAAAGCTGGAGACAGTGAGTTTTTTAAGTTTCAAAACTGAAATGTAGAATATCACTGAGTGAATATGAACGCAACGACCAGATAATCGTTCGGCACATGATTCCTATAAAAAAAAAATTCGTAATGGGTATAGTAACAAATTTTCACAGCGCATAGAAATCGAAAGAAAACTGTGCAGTCTCGTGTCTTTGAGAGATGACAATGGGTAGATATTCATGAACTCAGGGAAAAATTCAAAAACAATTATCTGTTTCGATTTTCACATTAAAGTAAATGTATTGCACATTTCTGTTATAATATTGCCCGAGCAGGCTGACAATAACAGCAGACGACATGCAAACAATACGGCTCCAAGGAAGGATGTAGCACTAGCCATTCTGGACTCACATTATGGGAAGCATTTTATTTACTTTTTTTGTGTTCTTCCTATGTAAATAAAACAGTTCAACTGTATGTACAAATACTATACTTTGTGTTTGTAGTATTTCATCAAGACTGTTTTATTAAAATAATACATTTATTATTTGGACTAAAAGTGAGTATTTTATTTGTTTATTGAGTAGTGTGGGTTTCTATTTTGGAAATACCTTTGTATGGTTTCACTCTAACATTTTGTGTGCTGCAAGCCACTAATTTATTTATACGTTATACATGGTGCCTTTACGTCGGTACATAATAGGATTTTGTCTAGAGTTTACAACAATATACTTGCAGATATCATAGCAATATAAAACAATTCAATTACATAATCAAAGACCTGTGTACCTCTGTGTTCACAATTAATAAAGATTGTATTGTCCAGATTTGTAAGCCTCCGTCATAATCACTAGACTTGGATAATACATAGGCGAACGCTTGAATAGATGCACATATTTATAGAGTACTAAAAGTGGCCATTTTATTTTGCGATGGGAAAGTTTTCGACACGATTCATTAAGCTGACTGGCGCAATTCCAAGAGAAAAATCATATCACTTTTCAACCTGTTATATTTTTTAGTAATTGTCCTATCACCCTCATACATCAATCATCTCTATCCTCTATAATTACAATTCAAGGCGGGTAACAACTTGTCATACTGACAGATACAGGAGAATATCTTGATTCTGGAAAAAATTACACACGTTATTCGAGTAGCGTGCGGTCAGTAATGGCCTACACGCCAATAATAATAAATAATAATATATAATAATAATAATAATATAAGTGCATTAAGCATAACACGTGCGATGACGCGTTGTTCTTTTTTTGGGGGGGGGTGAAAATACACGAAAACGTTACATGAGAAGGACTTACAAGTAGAATCGTGAATATATACACACGAAGAACAGAGATAGAAGAAATGCATTGGCAACAAAAAAAACTGAAAAATGGGAGGTGCCCGGCTATGGCTTAATATTCCAATCGAAACATTTCAAAAAACCAGGGGAAGAAATCATGGCGAAACTAACTCACTTCAATAGTGTGAGCAGGAAAATTTTTCTCCGTAAATATAAGAAGAAGTTTCAAAATTATTATAAAATCGTGGAATCTCAGACATCGAAGTGAGATTCAATGGACGATATAAGCAAAACTATAGTACACATTTTTTACTCCAAAACGCATTGCCTATTACTATTATATTATTATTATTATTATTATTATTATTATTATTATTATTATTATTATATTATTATTATTATTATTACTATTATGTACAACAGAGTCCATTATATAAGTAGACTTTCTGATCGACTGATACGATCATACTCACAGAAAAAAATTCGTTGGTTTTTAAGCCTGTTTGAATGTTTAATATTATTTATATCATTGTGGCCGATTCATAGTCACGTCAAACTGGTTTTACATACTGCAGATAGATACTCTATATAACTTTTTATATGAAATCCACTTTTTATAAAAACAGAAAATGAAGGGATAGATCACAATTTAGGAGTTATCCAATTGCATCAATACTCTTTATTCATGCTCTTTTTACACGTAGTCTGTACGACATGACGCACCGGGATTATTTATTCCTTCAAGATTATACAGATATAACATTTATTTTATATCAATATAATTACAGTTAAGCTGGGATGATTCATATCTTATTTCGATGCTTGTTACGGAGTTGGGGTCAGGATGCAGCTCGCCAGCGCGCTATTTTACACCTTTTTAAATTTGTCCGAAAGTACGAAAACATTTTAAAAAATATCTTCGGCTATTTTACTTGGGAAAAGAGATTTCACCAGATAATCTCTGATAAAGCAGATAAAGGCCGTTTTCAGATGAAATCGAGTTGTAGGATAAAAAGAGCTCGTGCGTATACTCCGCTCATTCTTTCGGTAGTGTGACAACGGAAGATCTTAGAGTAAGGTGGAATGAAAACGGAATACCTTGAAGTAAAATATATTAAAATACGATTGAGAAGATGGCTAATGTGATATTTTACAGAATTAGTTCAATTGTTTAAAAACCAGTCCAAATAGGAATCGATATTTTGAGTAATGTCTCAAACAATTTTAGTATGGTATTTAAAAGGAAGACGGAAATATGTTAAAAAGATAGTTATGTTTAACTGTTACTATCTGTGGAAAAGTTGATTGAGATGCAAAGTGACGAAAGCATAAACCGACTGTCCGGCTCACGTATCCGCAAGTCCCGCCTGCTCCGCCGGGGCTGGCCGCACGCCGCATGGCTGGCCTGGCGTGCCGTCGCGCCGACGGAGGGCCCACAATAATCGGGTGACGCAACGGCGCAGAGGGGAGGGGGGACGAGGCGTTTTCGTAAATTTCACTTTACGACGCTTCTATTCATTCGATTGCATGATTGTCACGGCGTTGATTCAGCAAGCATGTCGCCATCTGCGCCTATAAGCCCACATTTTTTAATTTTTTCTCGGAGTTCGAGAACTAATTTAAATTTGAATTTTTGATAGATTTTTGGAAAAGGGCACCGTAGCGTGAATTATAATTTTAAAAAAGCGTCAAATGCCGTTTACAGATCGAAAATCGACATTGGTTCAGACGTTATCAGTAAAGTAATTCCCGTGATAGTGCTGCGATCTATTGAATTTTCCTACAAGTATTTTTCGGTGCATTTGGCCTTAAATTGGTATGTCAGTTTTGTAAAACGGCAAAAAATATATATTTTGGGATATTAAAACGTTCTACAATATTATGAATATTGGACAATCATAGAAAGAATAAAAAGTATTTCACTGTGAATAATAATAATAATAATAATAATAATATAATAATAATAATAATAATAATAATAATAATAATAATAATAATAATAATAATAATAATAATAATTATAATAATAATAATTATATCTTGGCAATACTTCATCGTGGACATCCTAGGGATCTGGAGATACACATTTACATTGGCCACATACCTATTACCCTCCACACACACACAAACACACGCACACACACGTGCTCGTGCGCGCGCTCATGCATGTCAACACGCACATCTGAACACAAAATATATTCCATTTGCTCCATGTTTGTAGCTTTGACTACTTTAAAAAAACGCGGCGCTCTGTATGACGATTTGCGCGCTATCTACAAGCGGTGTTGCGAACTCCAGTGAACGATCTCCAGCGCTTGGCAGTGTAGTAGCATAAAGATGAACTACAAAGAGCTAATAGTTATCGTAGTCGCCGCAGCGCGTCGCCATGATCCCAGGGGATCTACCAGGGAGATTTTTAATATGTTCCGACAACTATTTGGGAAACTTCAGCAGGACAATCAGAATGTAGCTTTATTAATATCAATGACATAGGAATACCACTCCAACTAATGTGCTGCCGGTTGAAACGAAGGTTACATTTTTGTTTTGAGATGGAAGGTGTGTTTTATCATTTGAATTATTATCTATGATACATTTTATTGATAAAGTATCGAAATCCAATTTTAAGAAATCTATTTTCTGGAAACAGTAACAATGTTTTTAACAGTATTAATAAATTTAAAACAAACAGCTACAAATTGTAATAATTTATTGAATTTTATAGTAAAATGGAATAAATGATTACAATTTTATGATTAACGATGAAAACTCCCACCTCTTCAGGGCTACTAGAGAGGGAAACAAAAACTAGTGGTATAGTGCACTAAGGATAGATGGCAGATTATCCCATTTTTATAAGTAATCATAGGCACAAAACCTTGTAAGTGTATTGCAGCTTATAATGGAATTTTCACTCACGAGCAGGTCAATGACATTAAGGCAAAAAAACCAGAGAAGTTCCCATATTATGACATATTTGGATTATCAGGCACGCATGTAATCCCTAAAGTTTACTCCACAACACACTTTATCACTCTGCATAACTCGGAAATGATGTGTCCTAGACAATTTTTTGTCTCTACAAGCTAGAGCGTCTCCATAATTCGCTGTCTCCTAGATTGGACACAAGGCATAGTAATATACAATTTCAGACCTTTTTGGACTTCTATTGTATTCCTTATGACTCCGTCACTTCGTAATATGTATTACCAGACAGGAACCTACGCTAAAAGTTGGGTTGCAATGTGAAAGTATTTTCACTTTTAAAACAACGGTTTAAAAAGTGTTTTTTTTTTGTTTTGTTTTTATTTCAGTTTCTAACAAAACATCTTTGAGGTTCTTGTATTTAACTTTTGGAAGGTTTTCGCTCTTCCTGGTACTCTAGATTATTCAAACTTACTGCTTATACGGCATCAGAGACACTGCATTTAACGCCGCCGTTACGTTTACAAACGTATTTCGTAATAAAAAGAACGCTTAAATTAAATTTTTGGGTTTCCAGTTTTATTTAGAGACTAACAAAATATGGAACATCCGATGAACTTGTGAGAAAGATTTGGGAGAACACATGTGAGAACATTGGGAGAGTGGTTTGAGGGAACAGTTGGGACAACATTTGGGAGAACAATTGGCAAAACGTTTGGGAGAACCTTTTGTCGGGAGAACTTGGTAGGGCTTATTTGAGGAAACATTTGGTGAATTTTCAGAAGATTATCTGAGAACATTTGGGGGAACACATGGGAATTTGTGATGAATATGTGAGGAAATATGTTTGGGTTTATATGGGTAATATGCGGAGGTTTACGTAGAGCAACTGACTCTATATTTATACTTAAATTTTATTGTTCAATTAAAAATTGAATAAAAACAGAAAATATAACGTACGTTTTGATGACATTACTTCATCTTCAATTCATAATAAAATACTAAGTTATCATTTCATTTATATTTAAGAGCGCAAACAATTCTACGGGGAAACATTTGAAAAAACATTATATAATTGCACAATGGAAGTTTAGAAACGAATGTAATGTGAGGGTTCCTTACAAATATTTTATTCTGTGTGACTCTGAAAATTATAAACGAATAGTTTCGCAGGTGTTTATTCACGGGAACGATAATCGAAAAAGCACCATGTGTATAATAACACATCATCAGTCTCGAGCTGCAACGACTGAAAAATATCACGAGGAGACGCCATTTCGCTTTCGGGATAAAAAGCAACGAATGCGAAAACTCGCTAACAACGCACGTGAAATTACCAACTCCACCCTCCTTCAACGAAATACGGCCGGAAGCAACGAGAGAAGCCAACTTAATCAGCAACAATTCGTTACACGAGTTTTCAGAATTCTTTATTGATCACGGTACATGGAGGAACGTTAGTGAGTTACATTTAGTCTTTTAATACGAATGCTTTCGCAGAGAGCATGAAAAACTCGCTTTCGCGGCGACATGCGGGACATATTTGAAAAATTCCGCCGACAGCGCTGTGGGGGACGCACGTGAATACGATATGTAACTCTTTTAAGAAATTCCCAGTTATGCAATGAAAACGAAAAGTGAAACAGAACTGAAGCTTCTCAAATTGTTTGCATTGTCTACACAGTGAAAGAAAAATGCGAGGTATCAGAACTTGTTAGATCGTCATATGGAACATGGTTACATGTGATATTGAATGATTTGACAGATGAACTGATTTTCAATTTTGAATTTTGAATTTTGCTATGGCATAAAACAAGAAATTACAATTAGTTTTGTGTTTTACATTCCATGCGCCACGTATTATACATGATTAAAACCTCAATATTTCTAAGCGTATATTGAAAAAAGAGAGGATTATTTACCCGAAACAAACTATTCATAATATCAAGTAGTCAATTTATATCTACATTAAATTCAATATTCTCATCTCCCGTGACCATCCATGCCACGGAATGAGTGTATCCAAGAGAGTTAAATACACAAAATGTAATAGAAGATACGAAAGATCTCGTATAGATTGCGTGCGAATGAATGCGTGAGACTAACTTTGAAAATCTCATTACGTAGAAACAGAAGTCTTTATTATAATATATTCGTCAAAATACCTTCAGATATAACAACACACCTCATTTGTAAAGTTCCATTTAGTATAAGAGATTAAAAAGAGATTTTCAAGAGATAAAATATCACAAACGATAATTTATATTGATATAATAGTATATAGTTAATAATTATATAATAGTTAATATTATTATCCGGGGAAGATGTGTCCAATAAACACATTTCAATGGTTTATCGGTATTCTGCACTCGTAATACATTATAAATATAATATCCCTCACTCTAGCAAACGGATAACAACGGGTGTCATCAGTATATACGAAATTGTATTGCTAAAACCTACTTACAGCTGCTCATGAGCTTCCGTGTATACGTGGTCAAGTGAACAACTGGAATTTGAGCTTAATCTTAAAAAAGAAAGAGAGGCCGAGTACTCATAACGAAGACTGTTTGCTGGTTTTTGAAATAACTGAGTATAAGTTTCAGGAATATTGTAGAGCATATTGTTAGTTGCATATTATTCATGATTAAATGTAACGTAGTAATTCATATTGAATAATAAATATGATACCATAATTAACGGATACTAGGATTGTTTTACTGAATTATGATAGAGGGTGTGTTGTTTGAATTAGAATAATACACTGAAGATACCAAAAACTTGTACAGCCATACGTATTGAAATAAGAGATCTGGATCCAATCAGAATACGGCGCTCCGGCTGGCAACGACCACAAGACAACCAGAGTCTGACACAGTTAGAGCGTAGGCTTCCGCGACCGGAGTTAGTGTTTACTATTACTAAAATTCTGACACAGTTGTTAGATTGGGTACTTCTGCTACAATGGTAGGTTATAACGATTTAAATGAGTTTGAACGTGGTGTTATAGTTGGCGCAAGATAAATGGGGCGTATCATCGAGGTTGCGATGAAATTTGGATCTTCCGTACGACCATTTCACAAATGTACCGTGAATATCAAGAAACCGGTAAAACATCAAACCTTCGGCAGCACTGCAGCCGCAAAAAGATCGTGCAAGATCGGGACGACTGAGGAAAATCATTAAACGTGACAGAAGTGCAACCCTTCCGCAAATATCTATAGATTTCATTTCATGCTGGGCCATCACCAAAGTGTCATTGTGTGAACATTTCAACGAGATATTACCGAAATGAGGTTTCGGAGCCGAAGTCCCAGTCGTCTAACTTGACGGGTCCAGACGAGGAGTAAAGCTTTGGGTCGTGCAGTCATCAACGACTCTTACGACTCTGACGTCACGACCCTGACATGTCACACGTAAGCATCATGTCTGATCACCTGCACCCATTAATGTCCATTATGCATCCCGACGGACTTGGGCAATCCCAACTCGACAATGCGGCAACCCACACGTCTGTCCAGAATTGCTAGAATGTCTCCAGGAACACTCTTCTGGATTTAAACACTTGCACTGGCCAACAAAATCCTCAGGTATGAACCTTACTGAGCATATCTGGGATGCGTACTCTTACGAGTTTATGGACAGCCCTACAGGACTAATTGTGTCAATTACCTCCAGCTCTACTTCAGACATTAGTCGAGCTTATAGCACGCCGTGTTGAGGCACATCTGCTTGCTTGCGGGGAGTCTACACGATATTAGGCTGGTGCACCAGCTTTTTTTGACTCTTCGGTGTATAAATGAATGGTCACAATTTTGAATCTGTAGCTTCAAATTCAGTCATAATATTAATTCAATTTTAATATTTGCGATTTTTGCAAGTCATGAAAACAGTAATATGCATAGTAGCATGCAGTAATAAGTTAACCCAATTACTGAAAAAAATGACCTGTTTGTACAAACAAAATGGTACCTTAAATTCACTGTCTAATAACTTATTTAAATAGTCATCCATTAATCTTATGAATTACTAACTATGATACATTAATACTGCAGTTATGGTGTATATCGTCAAAATAATTTTTCCCACACAAAATCAAGCAATATATGAAATTGAATGATTTCATGGTTTCTTCCATGTTTTCTTACGAAGCACCTATGTTTTAATCTCCGGATAAGGCAAAGCCTAACAAAGAGTAATATGTAAACACGTGCACGAAAAATTTAAGGAAATATTTTGAACCGGCATATTCAGCCCGCTTTACCCTCCCAATTGCTGCAAGCCCTTAGGCCCTTCTGTGCCGCAAGCCCGGACGCCTCCCCGTAATGCGATTGCTCATTTGCGGCAAGAGGACATTATCTGGGCTTAGGGCCATTTGCAGAAGCCCACTAACAAGGTTTGCCGGATCCAACTCTCAACTGTTTTTCTCTCCTTCATCCTCATGGAATAAGTAGGAAAGAACACCCATTACTCACATACCAGTTTATTAACTGTAGGCACTTTTTAAGCGATGTACTTTTTATTTCCACGCCCTTTTTAGCGCGTGAGTGATTATTTTATGGGCCTCTTAATCGCCAATACGAATATCGATTTGGTACGATCCACCTTATGTGCATGAGTTTCTGAAGGGCGAAACTCCACTGCGCCATATCATAATCCACACGCCATATCATAATTGCGGCATCTAAGACACTGCTGATTAAATAGCTGGGAAAATTAAATTCTTTGGCAATTCTCTAGGTTCCATACTCTCTTATGTGAGTAGCGCATTAAGTAATGGGTAAATGTCACTGAAAGGCTGTTGAGGCTCTTAATGGAATACAAAAAATGGAAATTTACGCTGGGACCTGGCTGCAAACTACAAAACACACAGCAATTTTATCTTGTTGGTCGTGGGCCAATAAGATAAACTTCATGTCCCTCGATATTTGCAAATGTAAAAGCGTGTATATCAGAAACTCAACTGAAAAAGAAACCGGATAAATAAATTACAAACTGACAGAAAAATAATATCAGGAAAAGTTTTAGACGGAATCAACAGTGTTAGAATTTTTAATTCATGGACTTCCGGAATGTAAAAAAATCAGCATACAATCCGTCACCCCAACGAACTTTGGATGTGAAGAATGTGCATATAGCACGTGCATCTACAGGAACAATATCATCATTGTGCTTAATGTCGTCTTGCAATCAGTTTTATCATTGCTCTTTACCCTTTTCTCACATACCATGCTCCTGAATCGGTGTCCAGGAAAGTTGGGATACATTTGTGAAGGTATGCATAGTGGGTGGAGAGATCATCATGCAATGGCAGAAGAGTAAACCAAAATCTTAGCATTCTCTAGTTTTTTCATTAGCGGATCCTTTTTTCGTTAAAAAAGGTTTAAATATTGACGTGTACTTTCAAGCAACTAAACACTCGCGAATGTTACTGGTATCCACGATACGCTGTCAAAATGTTCAAGAGCACATACATCACATAACTTCCAAACATACTGGAACTTCTCGTTCATAAATTATTTTGTGTAGTTAGATCAAACGTTTTTTTTTGTTTTAAAAAAAATCTATATTTATGCAGAAAAAAATGTATTGAAAAACACGGCAAACCATTAAAAATGACAATAAAGTATGAATGAAAAAAAATATAAAAAACAATAGCACTTGCATATTGTTATATACGTAATTTTATTCTAAACAATAAAATTTCCTTCATGAACCTTCTCAAGTAGAATTCCACAACTAAACTAATCGCGATTTGATTTTACTTAGGTGTAGGTAGCCCAGGCACCAATTGATGCCACTTCAGAGCTTCTGATCTCGATCATCTCGAGGTCCCTAAAGATCGAGTCCCGACGGTGCCTATAGGACGGAGGATTTTTGACACTGGCTATGTAGCTAGGACGATGTATGCAGGAGAATTTTAGCAGTTGGCTACTCTGATCGATAGACTTTCGTGTTTTTTTCCGATCAATACCAGACCAATGTCGGAGTAGTAACCTCACAAACGGGACACGGCCCGCACGCGATATTTCCTATATCTTCGTCGCTGTATTTTCGCCTCGATGTTTCCTATATCTTCGTCGCCCTGTCTTCGCCTCTTATTTACATTTCCATGCATTATACTACCTCACATGTGAGACCAGCAGGGAACTTAGAGCTTGTCCTGACCGGAGCGATACTGCGACAGAGACACGTCACCTTCCGCACTACCCTTACGGGAGTACTCACGCGCCCGGAAACGTCATTCGCAAGAACATCGTCTTGGTTTTCATGCTTTAAATAATACTTAGTAAGAGTTTGAAGAAGAAATTTGAAGAGATAATTTCGCGGAATTTCCATATCCCGCAATTGAAGAAACATACAATATTAAGTTCTAAGTTTCCTGTTAAATTCGTCTAGAGAGCGAGATAATACTGAAGAAGTATCTTTTGCAAATTATTTTTAATACATACTTACCTTCATAACTGGCACAATGACATCGAGACCCTGTTCCTCTCTCACCATCACTTTTGGTAAACAAAGTCGCCGGTAATCTGCAAAAGAAAAAAAAGCGCTTAATTTAAGTGGAGCTGCGTGCTTTCACAAAGACTTCCTCGGGTGGACAATCGCAACAACCCTGGGCCGAGGCGTGGCCCTCGGCGAGGAACGCATTACGTAGGTCGCTTCCACATTAGTGCCTAATGAACTTACTCGGGTCTAAGGCAAATGCTCTTCTGGGCGGAGAGGAAATGAAGGAAGATAATCAGCCTCGAAGCATTTTAAGAGAACATAAAAACAGGAGAAAAATTGCGTCTAAATTGGCTTCTGGAGAATACCAATCTGAACGTAAATTACATATTATAGTGATTCAATTTAATCATTACGTCAGAATAGGACAGAATAAATATTTGGATATCACTTCTAATAAGTTTTTTGGTCCATGTTGATATGATTTATTTTGGTGTATGGTTTTGCTGAATGTAGGTATGGCTTATTATTTATCTTTTTTGGTCTATGTTGGTTTTGTGGTGGCTATGGTTTTGTGGTGTAATTGTAATGAAATAAAGAAACTTTGATTTTTCGCATTCATTTATTTAATTTCTATTATGCCCAGTCACTCATCTAATGCTGCTTGGATTGTTGAAACTCTTTTTATTCAATAAACAATCCTCTTCAAAAAAAACGTTACAAAAGGTAAACAGTAAAGTCTCGGTGCTTCAAGGGGGACGGGTCTAGCTCGAATTAATGAAAAGACCCTCGTAGTGACTCACACAGAGTGTGGAATCAATTAGGTCCTCCTCCTAATTGTCATCCTCCTGTACTACATTAATCACACCAACTATCATGTACATCAACTATATGACTTAGTCATTTTTTCGGGAATTAATTTTTTTTTTCTTTATTTTAATTTTTTTAAAGTCGGATTTAACCCGAATTTATGGGAAACTCGAACAATCAAGATAATGGCATAATTTCATGCAGAAAACTGTATAATCTTGTTTGTTATTGCCGTTTGATTGTTAGTTCTGCATAGTATCTTCAGAATTTTTGCAATTAGTTTTCAACTATATTCCTGCCACCGCAAAAAAATACTTCAGAACAAAAGCAAACAAAACATCTTATTTCCAAAAGGAAGTAAATGCAGCGCACAGTAAAAACGAATAAAAATATTGTCATATAACACTTAAATTAATTAAATATTTTAATAAAATGAGTCTTTACTAGTATTGCAATAACATACGTAAAATTATTTACATAGAGTACATACAGTTCTTTACATACCAAGAATATCAGAAACATCGCTTTTGCATAACTCAAATAGTAAAGAGCAAATATTTAATGGCGGGCGACATGATTCTTGGGTTTTTGCGGCCGTATGACGTCCCCTGTGTCGGAAGTGAGGCACTGAGAATGAGATTTCTTTCAGTACGAGCAGATGCAACACAAGTACGAGTACGTGCAGTGCGAGAATAGATGGAATAACACAATCAACTCTTTGCGTGTTTTAGTCAGAGTCGAAAGAGTTGTTACTTTCTCGTATTTACGAATTAAGAAGAGAAAGTATTCCAGTCGTACGTCCAAAAACGGCGAATTTTCGCGTGAAGTAATTGAAAGTGTAGATCAATTCTGCACCTGCGTGTAGAAAATTACTTCCTTTCACAAGTGGTGCAGCTAGAATCCAATTTTGTGAGTCTTGGATAGCGAAAAATCGACTGACGGCAAAACGTTTGTCTGTCCGTCTGTGGTCAACGCTTGCGCCGCAGCCATTCAGCCAATTTTCTCCAAAATTGATACTTCTCGATCGATCTCCACGAACTGGAGGCTTTGGGAATTTCAAACGTATATTTTGTCTTTACAGAGTACATGACATCTCAGAAACATTTTTAAAATTCTCTCAAAAATGGTTCCGAATTTTGTGATGAAACTTTGGTCTCGGTTGACGTAAAGTAAGGTTACGAGAATGGTGTAGGTTTCCTGTTTGTTGAAATTTTCGAAAATCGCAAATGTGCAATTTTTAGGGGTCATCCAAACCCACAATATTAAAGATAGAGTTTTTTGCTGAATTAAATATGCTTTATTAAGGCATCTTGATATAAGGTCATACAGAATTTTTTGAAAATATAAATATCTTTTGTGAACATTTTCGCGGATGTAGGCAAATTTTAATATTTTGAACAATTTTTTCTCAAAACCCACTCAAAATTTTTTCTTTGACTTTCCAATTGGAACAAAATATCTAATTAGGCTGTACTTTCCAATGTGTAACATTTTTAGAAGTTCGGTTACAAGCACTCCAGAAATCGAAGATGTATGATATATCTATCTCAAATGATTCATTAACAATCAGAAAATATGAGTTCACTGAATAGTCAAAATATGAAAAAATCGACATTAAATTTCTAAAATAAACAATTCGTTTGTACTCGTAAAAGAATAAATTGTAAAAGAATAAACCAACAAATTCAAAGTTTTTATTTTTTAAGTTTTCCTTACACAGCTTCTTCGTTTATTTCGAAACAATACATGTCATACACACAAATTTCTTGCTATTGATTTAACATTATTCATTAATATAATATTTCAACCACCTTATTTTTCAGTAAAACATTGAGAATAAAATACTGTTTAAACAGGACGCTTATTTTAAATATTTTTTACATATTTAAACAATCACAATTCTCGTGTCATTTGATACCATTTCGGAAGTCTGATTTCTACGACTTTCTACTGAGGGAACACCAGTGATTTGAGCGAACATTTTTAAGCTGTGTTTGCCACTAGTTGTTTGAGCGTCCGACGCGGCTGAGCAGCGCTCGGCGAACACTACGAGCCCACCACCGCCCGCGGACGCCCCCGGCTCCGAATTTCCCTCCACCCGCTTCCACTTGCTCGTTCTCTTTGAACAAGTCCTCCTCCGGAAGAGACTTCAGGCGCACACTCTTCAGTGCAGTGGAAAATTCTGTGTATAGGTAGAACACGCTACGAGAAATGAAAAGGTGCAAACCAGATTCCGATGAGACGAATAGTTTCGTAGATAGACGAGAAAAAATCGGACCCTCCATTGATCGAGTACAAAATACCCCGCCATTACGTGCCAAATTTGGAAAAATATTACTTTTGGAATGTTTCCTAGGGGTATATCACTCCTCAGCAGTCGTGTTGCCTTTTGCTCTAAAAAGTGACATGTATTTCGTTTTAATAATATTTTTTTTTAAATTAGTTTTGTAACAATTTATGTAATAATATTTTTAAAATAATTTATATGAATTATTATATTTAAGTAAGCAACTTCGTTAACTTTTTTCAGTAACCAGTTGCAGTACCAAAAGACATGCATTGTGTCCATCAGATTTTAGCAATTCTAAAACGAAAAAAAACATCAAACTTATAATATTTCGATAAAAGTAATATTGTCTTGATCATAATATGTCCTTCGCTCCTCAGTTTACTTTTGTTTTGAAGGATGAATGTGCTAAATCGTACGATTCCTTAAGTTTATCGCGACATTTAAGGAAAGGCAGGGCATCGCCAGGGCAATTTCCACGGAAGTACTTCGAGACAATCTCCCAGATACGGGAACCGAGCAGAAAATCGCAAAGCACAGCGAGGCTGGTTGGATGGGCGCAGGATGCACGGAGCAAACAAAGGGGTTTCAACCGAGACGAACGGCTGCCTTCCTCCATTACTGCAGAGACAGCGGCCACGGGGTTTGGGGGGCCTACTCTTAAAATCGGTTGCGAAGCAAGGGATGTGTTCAAAGTGAGAGGATAAGAAGCGGGAGAAGAAGAGAGTCAGTAAAAAGGAGTGCAAGGGAAGGGAAGGAGGATAAGAGGAAGTGAAAGAGAGAAAGAAAGAGGGAGAGGAAGAGAGGGAAAGAGGGAGAGAGAGAGGGAGGGAGAGAGGGAGAGAGAGGGGAAGAGCGAGGGGGGAGCGAGGGAGAGAGGGAGAGAGGGAGAGAGAGAGGGAGAGAAAGAGGGAGAGAAAGAGGGAGAGAAAGAGGGAGAGAAAGAGGGAGAGAAAGAGGGAGAGAGAGGGAGAGAGAGAGGGAGAAAGAGAGGGAGAAAGAGAGGGAGAAAGAGAGGGAGAAACAGAGGGAGAAACAGAGGGAGAAACAGAGGGAGAAACAGAGGGAGAAACAGAGGGAGAAAGAGAGGAAGAGATAAGATGGCGAGAAAAACTGTGAGAGAGTAAAGGGAAGACAGTTGATATGGATATATAAGATAAAAGCCTACGACGCAGAAGATTAGAATGAGATAGATTCAGCGAATGCGAGAAAAATGAGATTTAAAAAAATAAAGAGAGTGGACAAAAGTAAGAGGGAATGAATATGAGTTCAAATAGAAAGAACAAAACGATGTCAAAGGAGAATATAATTAGAAAGATACGGGTATTGAAAGAAATGGGTTGAAAAAGAACGAAGAAGATAAGAGGAGAACAAGGACGAAGAATGAGAAGAGGGGTCTTAAAATGTATTTTCTCTTACAGATCCCGAGCGTATACAGAACAGTGGTCACGAGACCTCTTAGCTCTAATCCGTAGGTCAGGCAGAAGTAATTGCAAGATTTGCCGAGTAAACGACAATGGTAGATGTTGAAAAAGGATAAACGCGGAGATGTATACAAGATGGGCTGAGGAGGTAGGGGCAAAGGGTCAATTCAGAGAAAACGCGCATCAACGCACACGACCCCAACACTACATTAATTCATTTCTTGAAATTGCATGTGAACCACAATGTATCTGGAAATTCTTAGGTTGAAATACTTGGTTGAATCGAAATGCTGATAGGTTCTCTTATCGATCACATTAGTTTCTGAAAAATCTTTTTTTATTTATTAAGTTTTTTACTTGTTTACTTATTGGGTGGCAAATATCGTAGTTAATGAGAATTCATAACAACTGAACACGAAGGAGATTTTTCGGGGAACTCCCGTTTCCCTTCTCAATATCCATTTCACCAGTATGCTCCATCAAACACTACCTACTCTACCTTATTATTAACCATTTTCTTACTAAGGGTCCAAGTATCATAGTGGCTTCTAGGCGATAATCGAGAAGGGTCCTGGCTGCCTCAACGGGTTTGCGATAGGCAGGGTCCCGGCCTGGCGAACTAGAGAGTGAGGGAAAAAGACGATGGAAGCCGCCTCCCAGCACCCTAGTTACTGACGATAAGGAGTAGGTAGAAAGCCACGCGGGGAGGGTGCAGCTTCATTGAAGGAGGTGAGGGGAAAAACTGAGTTTAGTTTATTTAATGTTACGAACACAACAATGTAATACACTGCGCCAATAAAGACTCTCCGCAGTGGCACCGAAGGCTGTGGGAAGAGTGCTAGCAAGATAATTTTTGTTGGTAACACGAAGTGTAGCTTGTAAGAAACGAAAACGTAATGTGCGTACTCATCACAATCAAAGCAGATGCTGGAAGAGTTGTTCCCTCCAGTTATTTCCCGGTGATGTGGTTACTAGGAACATAAATACAATTTTTAATAGAAGCCTCTGATACGGCTCGTTAGTATTCACCATAAACATTTCTGCTTCCGATCATCTCTACCATCATCAAGTCAGTGGAAAGCAACGACAAACCATCACCGTGACCACTCGCCAGACCAGGAAGTTCATAAAGGAGTTAGCGTCTCCCATCGGTGGGAGCGTTTCCTAACGAATTTTCCCGTTTCGCACGAACTTAGCGCCTTCTGGCTGCACTCCTGGCACCCGGGGCTGAATTGTCCCGCGGCGCTGCCGCCGGCGGCGATGTGTGTTGCGGCCGGGCCATACGTCAGGCGTCTTCCCTCATTAAATTTCGACAGCAGCGCGCCCTCGTGTTGGCTTCGTGCGCGCCGCAAGCTGAGGTCGCCCGCGGTCAGCTCCACGGCCGCCCGCGAGACCGGTTGCGAATGCGGAATAGCCACGATTATTCGAATGCCAGACAACCGAGGCAGTGATGGGAAAGCACAAACATAACATTCAATTGAGGACTGGGACGCAGGCGTGTTTTCATTAATTGTTGAAGTTGCAGCGAGCTGCTGAGTACGCTGAGTAATACTTTCACAGATTTTAGGATTTTTTCCGAGAGTTTTTGTCTACCTGTTTACCCTCATTAGGCCGCATATTTGTCCACACACTACACACCAACGCACTTGTGGGTTCCTCTGATCTGTGGTCAGCAGAACGCGAGGCCATCCGCGACAACACATTCATGAGAGACAAGCGACAAATAACATTGCCAAAGATGAGACTCGAACCCGCGAACCTGAGGTCGCACTGCTGAGTCGCTACACGCTTTTAGCCACCTCGGCTTTTAGGATTGTACCTTCTTTACATTAAACGATGATGAAAGCTACGTACTGTTCTTGCTAATTTAGGACAACGAAATAATTAATTTACAAAATCAGAAATGTTTTTCTTGACTTCAGTTTTAAGGTTTTTGTCATAGAAGTTTAAACATTACTTTTTAAATATGAATTATGTGCATCAAAAGTTTCAAGAATAATGGATAATATACATTAAACAATCAATATGAATTTCATCTGTCAACCTTTCACGATAAAGCTTTTCTCCTAGTGTCGAATAATTTATTTTGCTTGCCAAACACTGTGTGTGTGGTATAACTTTGTCATTCTGTCTTTTAGTTATCTCACAGTGACTGCGGTTCTTTTTTAATTTACCGTTTAGTTCCACAATTTTTATTATGGTTTTTAAAATAAACTCTCAATCACCTGTGTGTTTTTTATTCGGCCGGTTTGGATCTCAAACACCTCGGGTAACAGTGAAAGCATTATCCATAACATATTGTGATTGAGTTGTGATATGGCAAGTGTGTGTATTTTTTCACTTCTTTGACATATTAAAGATCATTCCACTATATTTTAAGAAAGAATTGCTTGGGATGTTAAAGATTGATTGTAGGAAGCCTAGATTGATTCTAGGAAGCCATGGAAACTTATATCTAAATCATTTTACCAGTACATCATATGGTATTCACTAATAGGTCTGTTTATCGTAGACATATTATTGAGAAATGCAAAAGAGTTGACTCAATATATTTAATTGTATACTTATTAACTCATTAGAAAGTGTCAGTGGATGTTTATTAATCCCATACGACAAATTATGTATTTGTAAAGAATACGCTCAAATTGGATCAGTATTCGGTAGAATTCACGCTTACGGTCAAGTATTTCAAACACAGAGCGCAGGCACATCTACGTTGCTTTGGAAAAAAATTTGGCGAAGACAGTTGCCATTTGAAGTTGGCAGAATGCTACAAAACGAACTTTATTTGGAAGGGGACTTGAATGGTTACTTTACGAAATGAGCCTTGCTGACGTCAGCTGAATTTCTCTAAAAATATCTGGAAATTACATAAATATATTTGAGGCGTGGAATTTTCATAAATGTATTACATGGATGGGTGTTTCTGACAAACATTATCTCACTAATGCTACAAGAATGTACAGTTTATTTTAGGAACATATATATTTCATATATGAAAACTAGAAGAGACAAAAAATAATATATTAATAACAATAATTTACCGTTCATTACAAACAATACAATATCAGATGAAATTTGAAGCCGGTTATTATTAACACTTGGTAATTGTTTATTTATTAATTAACTAACATTTATAAGGACTGGCATTAAATTCGTACACAGGAAAGAGTTCAATTAAATTTTGTGAGTTTTGTTACCAGTACGCCTTACTGAACAAAACGGGAGGGGGGGGGTGATTTCCCCGGCAAAAATGGAGATCCAGCTCCGACCTACACGGCGACCAGCGGGGATTTCCTCAACCTGGTATATCCAACTAGCGTGGAACCGCTCCTGCGTGGACAAGCTTTAAGCTCCCGTCTAGTTTCCCAACAAGTGCGATAGTATAGTGCATGTGAGTGTATGCAGATAAGGAGTGAGGATAGAAAGGAAAGTTCGCGCACGAACCATGGCCCGTTTGTTAGGGTACTGCTCTCACATTCACCAGACGTTGATCGGAGAAACCACGGAAAACTACCGACCAGAACAGCCGGTCGCAAGAATTCTCCTTCCGACAGCGACTGGTTTCGGCCTATCTAGTTAGCGTTGAAAATTCTGCCATCCTCGGGACTCGAACCCTAGGACGTCGTGGTCATAGGCACTGCAATAGCATCAATTGATGCCCTGAGCCACCGATAAATTCCCCCAGGCCACAAACACAACTGAAAACATCCATGCCTTATGTGATACTCGAACCCACAACACTGGTGTCTCCTTATCTGATCAACCATCCATCAATTCCTGCATCGTTAGGTCTTCTGCATTAAGAATTAAAATGCATAAGTTTTAAAGTTACTCTTAAAAAAGCTTCGTTTTTATTAGCTTTCGTTAATTCTAATCCATATTATCAATGATATCAAATATTTAATTCTTGTCAATTCCATGGTTTTAAGTTTTTGTTAGAAACATATTTAAAAGATTTTATTTTCCTTCAAATTCACAACATATTTCATGGTCATTATAACAACTCGAAACCACATTAATGTTGAGTTTCGTGGAATATTCGAGATTGTAAATTTTGTTTGACAGAATGAAATACTGCGGTACTTACCTGAAATTAGTCGTCTTTCTTTGATGTTTGTGTATTTTTCGGGAATTGCGTATGTACATTTCCTTTGTGACTTTCACAAAGCTCTTAATTTCCCATTTCTCGTGACCACTCTTCAAATTACCTATAAACGTTTCCTGTTACCGGATTATTACAAGCTGTTTCTTTTTCACGAAATCTTAATCTCCTGTACAAGTATGCTTTGTAGGAAGTCCATTTTGAAACAGTACTTTGGAAATTACCTCTAATGTCTCATTCGCTTGAAGATTTATTATAATGTTTACATGACAGCTTCAAATCTATTATGATTTAGTACAAGGGTGTGGGATTAGTACCGTTGTTCATTAAATAAAGTACAAATCTTGCGAAGAACTCGTACCAAAAGGTTTTGTCGATTTTCATGAACATTAAGTAAGAATATTAACATCTATTCAGTAACTTGACGCTTAAATGCTGCTAGTTATAACCAATATTGTGGGAATCAAGATTATGTATTAGTAATGCCCACAAAAGGACATAAAACGTTTGTTTAAAGGAATAATATTGATATCACGCAAATGCAGATCGATAAGTGTATTTTACGGCACAATCCACCAAAGATGAGATATTCATTTGGCTAATATTATTTGCTTTCTGTTGCATTAACATATCTGATTATAACATGTGTTTTGTTGTACAACAAGGTCTAGGTGAGGTGGCTCAAGGCAGTGTCTCTGACTGGGAGGGCCTAGGTTCGAGACCCGACTAAGTCTAGGGCATCTAATATAGTATAAGTGAGTCAATGGCGCTGTCGATTGCCTGCGTAGTTGTTAGTAATGGCAGTGGAGGTAGATGTGTAACTGGCATCTGATAATATGGCCAGTTTTCGTTACGTAAATTATAAGCTTCAGCGCGTAATGCGCACGGACACAGAAACGGATTTTCGTCATTCAAGTTTCTCGGATGTTGAAAATTTATTATTTTTTTTTAAATTCTGGACCCAAAAAATAATTCACTCATAGAAAATGTTTACAACGAATTAATTAATAAATTGGATCTCGCACTAATTCTAAAAATAGTAATAAAGTGAAATAAATAATTAATGATCACGATAAAGACACATCATTATGAAAAATCTTTACTTTTATTTCATTCAGCTAGGCAAATTTTAATATTGTTGTCATTAAAAGAATGTTTAATTTACTTGTTCAGCTAACCAGTTTTCTATTCAATTTTAAAAACACATTTGTGTTCTAATAAGATATATATTAACCATTTATCAGCCATAGTTCTCTTTCGAAAGCAAACAATGTGTGTTTCGGGAATGTGTTGATACAATAAAAGTTAGCAAATACTGCCTGGACAGATGTCTGTAAAATATTGAATATTTGAAATTTAAATAATGAAATTAAAAAAACAATCATTTTGTTGTATGCTGGTACAACTGTATCTTCATCAAATTCGTTTTTTTTTTTTTTTTTTTTTTTTTTT
>BOPP01000080.1:1855116-1882125 GCA_017312745.1 Gryllus bimaculatus
AATGGAAGCCCAAATCTCTGACAACATTTACCATTGGATTACATGACTTGATCTTTCCTGATTCTGATTACACTTGTACAAAACCGCGGTAAGTTTGCATATTCTTTAACTTTGAGAATGTATTTTTCGAGTCCGTGCATCAAAATAGGTTTTGGGACACTTGGTCCTTTATCATAAAGTCCTTGCTACTTAATTGCCTGAATTTTAATCAATTATCAGTTCTGTAGATTTCCACCTTTCCGAGTAGTTAGTTGGAATGTCCTTCATTACCAACCGGCTAACCGTTTTATAGAAGGGTACTTTATATGAATAGAAACTCAATTTTTTTCTGTTCACAAAACATATTTCTAAAACTTCTATAACTCACTTATGGAAGTGAATGAAATTTTATAGGGCTTTTTCTTGTTTAGTTGAGAGTCGATCCTTAAACATTCATTTTAATATCATTTACAAAGTGAAAGTTCTTGCCAATCTGTGCACTACTTAATCTGGGAACTCCTAATAATGGTCGTTTCAGCGTCTTTCATAGTTCTAATGTAACCCTAGCAGGCTTAGATACCTAATTTGAAACAGGAATATATACCTGGATATATCTCTTCCTGGCGACGTGCTCTCTTTCTGTTTATGCCTCACTACCATTTCCTGCGTACCTTGACCTGCGGTCATCATGTCCTCTGTTGTTGAGTGGTTGCTGTTTGCAGATGCGGTTGCAGAGCATTTGATATTGAGTTAGAAGTTACCGAGAGTCATTGCATCTTCACCATTTTTGCTGATGCTTGAGGTGTTGTAGTTGTTGTGGAGAAGTTCTGCATGGTTGAAGTACGTGCTTGATCTGGTGGGTTGCACCGTCGATGGATAGCGCGTTTCACCACCATTTTCATCTATCGAGGTAGCCGTCCATGCGCGCGTAATTAAGTGCCCGTAATCGTAGAGCAACTATTTGTAGGCCATTCACTGTTTAAAAAAAGATTACATAGGAAAGAAAGGATCGAAGAAATGAGACAGATTTCACAAGAAACGAGTGCGTAGATAGAGGATGGAAGGGGAGATGTTGTTGCTTTTACTAACAACTAAAATAACGACTTTTTTTTTGCAACGTGGCACGTTCGCACCGCTCACACGAACGACACTGGCAACTGATAGTTATATCGCCACTGATCGCTGCGGTTGACCGCACTGTCAGAGAGCGATAAGGCAGAGCTACCTCGGGCACAAGCGTTCGCCTCGGCGGCTCGGAACGTACGATCAAATTCGTGACTTGAAAACGTGGAAATGTGGCTCTGAATCAGAACTACTCTTATTGTACGATCTTCATTTGAATTATTAATGCATGGGTTTTCCAATAAATGACTGGAGTTAACTTCAACGCAATGAGTTCTTAGTAAGGTATCAAATATTGATGGTTTTATTGATTCATTGCATAATTGATTGATTGATTGATTGATTGATGTTTCCGAACACGACAACTTTGTGGTTGTTAGTGCCGTTCGTGTAGCGAATGTTTTATCCCGGGAGGTGGCGGTTGCCTTTTCGTGTTCAGTGTATTAGATTCGGTGTCGGTTTGCGAAGGTTTTCACTCTCCAGGTATCTCCCTCAGCGGGGCACCGCCCCAGCCGGAACAAGCTCTAAGCTCCCGACCCGTCTCCCGGCACACGTATAGTGTAGTGCATGTAAGTGTAAGTGTGTATAAGCAAAGTATGAGGAAAGGACCGGAAAGAGGAAGAAAATATTGCGTGCGGTCCGTGGCCTGTTTGCAAAGGTACTACTCCGGCTTTCACCTGTAATTGATCAATAGGAAAAAACTACCAACCAGAGAAGGTGGCAGCCTGACTACTGACCAGAGAAGCTAACTGGAGTCGACCGTCGGAAACCTAAGAAAAGGACGAATCGAATACATTCGACCAATTGACGAATACATTTCTTCAGACTATAGCCACAAGTCACTACATACAAATTGAGTATATTAACGCAACAATACAGTCCCACTGTCTACTTCCACCATCTCAGCCTAGTACGAGGTTCCTACTAATTTCTCATGCACTCAATACTTACTCAATAATAATACAATAATACTCAACGTTTTGTAAAATCGTGCTGCAGCCCAGGTCTCATCATCACACGGAAATTAAATCGATAAAGATCGAAAAATGTAAAGATGTGTGAATATACATTTCAGACAAAAGTTACATTTACGAGAGAATTCAACATTTTAATTATTCATTAGGCACTGAGCAAGCAGTATTTCTACTAGCTGAGCCCCGTGATTCAACTGAGCAAGGAATCCTGTGCCAGAGAGTAACACACTGCCCACCTCAAGCGTGCTGCACTCCGCTGATCACACATGTCACTTGCTCAATGTGGCGTCTGACCTTTTCACGCTTGGGCACAAAACGCAGAAATCACCGTGACCGGAGCGGGAACGGGAGGGGGGGGGAACGGGAGGAGCGGATGTGATTGCGTCACGAAACCGGCGGTAACCACATGACTTCCGTATCTAAGCAGAGAGAGATTAGCTTAAAATAGCGTCAAATTATATCATGGAAAAACACTTACAACCGGACCTGATTTTCTGAAGAAAAAAAAAGAGAATTTTTTGACTGACCTGTTGCCAATATCTAACATATACGAATATAACTGTAAGAATGAAAACGTATTCTAATTTTTTTAAGTATCTTAAGCAAACAAGTAGTTCAGTGGCGTATCTAGAATAATATTATAGAATAACATGACAAAGGAGCTACCCCATATGTCAACCAATCATACTTTACCCCTTTTGCTAATAATGTCGTAAATAGAAGTATCCTGATTTCCTGCTTTTTGAAATTACTACGATCATGTTATTTTTATTCTGAATATTGAAATGGTTAATGGGAACACGTAGTTTGCTTAACGACCTACTTGTAAGATTATCAATACAATATTTAGGGTTGTTTGATGAATATGTTACGTAGAGAAGCATCTAACATCCACTGAAGCTAAACCATTGTTTAAGTTTTGCAAACAAGCACGGGGTATTAATGGATTTCGAATATTTTTCAAGAGAACGAAACGTTCAAATTCAAGAAAAATTAAGCCACTGATTCTCAATCAGAAATCCAATTTGTTCACACCTCACATAGTGTATCTGATACACGAGACATTTGTCTGGAGGTCCTCAATTCTTAATTGAATTGAATTAATGCCTTATTTAACGTGGCGAGACTCAGGCCAAGAGGCCTGCTCTTCCGTCTGAGCACGCAAATTTCGCTACGCTACTTTCACCAACTAGCTGAGAAAAGGAGGTATTTCTGGGCGAGAAACCGGCGATTTGAATTCAGCTCAGAGGCGTCATTTAGGCTTGAGGATCTTTTACATGCAAGTAAATCTACTAACATGGGACAGCCGGCTTTACTTCCCCGCCGAAGGAAGGCGTACGAAGGATGTTTTCGCCCTTAAAAATCCACGGCTTCGATAGGGTTTGAACCCGATCCTTCCCAACTTACGTCCGATACGCTAACCGTTACACCACCGCTGCCGCCATTCTTAGTGGAAGAACTGCTGTTTGCACAAGGTACGTCGCTCACGGTATAAAGAGGCCTACGTGTTAGCGGTTGCGGACCGCTCCGCAGCAAATCCACGCCGCCCGGACAGAAGTTAATTGAGGGTAGAGGTTGAGCGGGGGCGCGCAGGGGCGGCCGCGGTGCTTGTTAGCGAGTCACGACCGCCGCTGCGGGGGCGGGAAGAGCAAACGCGCGGAGGCAGAACGACCCCGACGGACAGGCGATCAGGAGGTTGAGCTGAGCGCATTCGGAGACCAGGGCACAGGAACGAGGATAAACTGTATCAAATATGTATGGTGATTTGCCGCAATGGGACTTCTCCATCTCTGCTAGAGGTAGGCTGAAGACCTCGGGTAGGGAACCTGTTTCATTATTGGTACCGAGGTTCACCCCAGGCCGAAATCGTCTAAACATGGACTAATTTTTAGAAAAGGGTAAAACCATATTTTTTAATGGATATTGGAACGGTAACACACATGTGGCAAGAGAATTGCTTATTCATCATTGTAGACGAAACAGGTGTTGATCATATCGAAATTAAAATATTTACCCATTTAGAAATAATGGACAGTGAGTAAACAGGGGAAAATTCAAAGTACTTTTGGTCACACCAGCAGAATGTGTCATGCATTCTAAAGCAGAAATCTTTGTTTTATACTTTTTACACGTGACATAATTTGTAGGAGCCAATTAATTACCAAATGAGTTTGATACAAAAATTACTATTTGTAGGTCAAATTCATAAATGTTTATTTCATTTAGCATAATCAAGAATTTTAGGGGATTTCTAAAATGCAAGATTTGTTATAAGATGCATTTTTATATAAACATCACAGAGAAGTAATACAATCGACTAATGCGATTGTTGTTATAGTGTTCAATGCAATTTCTCACTCGTCACGTTGTCGCCAAAGAACAACCAAGTGTTCATTAAAAAACTTGTTTCGTAAAGCAACGTATCGTAAGCGATGTTCTTATAAGTTTTATGACGTTCTTTTCTCAGAGGAAATCTCTTTTGGTAGGACCTCGGGAGATTGTTAAGCATCGTCTCGTGGTGGCCTGTCGAACAGACCTTGATCGAGAAGCAAAAGGACGGTAAACCGGAGATGAAGGAGAATAAAGAAACGTGTTGCAAAAAGAAGCGGGGAAGTCCAATGTCAGAGCAGAAAGGCGAACAATACCGATGAGAAAGCAAAAAATTGCATTACAAAGGTGTTTCCAGATAAAAATGTTCTATTGAGAAATGGTACTTTTAAGAGGCAAATGCGCCGACATCATGTATATTCCAAGTGCCGAGGGAATGCTCGAAAAATTTCGAATAAAAATAGTCCGATTTAACATATTTTTAGAGTGTGAAATGTAATATTAACTGTTGATAAAAAATTGAGATGGAACTGATTCACCATTTCATTTTATTCACCTAGTTAGCCATCAAAAAAAGCAGAATCTCTTACAAACGCACTTACGAAATGCTCATCACTTGATTCGGCAACCGGAGGATGTCTAACAGTTATTATGAGGCAGTTCTTCCGAAAAAAAGTACTCCGAGAAAATTTGGGTTTTAAAAGTCATTTCCGGACGGGCAATTCAGATTTGCTGCTGTACGTCTGCACCAGGACTGGAAGTTATCTCCACAATCTATATAAAGGCATAAGCTTCCTTCCTCTCCTACGCTCACACCAGCTGCACTCACGTGTTGAGCGAGAGCGTGTACAGATGATGCGTAGAGAGCAATCTGGTTGCTACACTACGGATCGTCTCAAGTCGGTCGACCTCTGAGCTTCACTGCGAACCCATGGAGGCGGGCAGAAACTCTTTTCGCGAGGACCAACCCACTGCAATGCGGATGTGCTCGAGTCGGTCGCGGTGCTTCGTCAGAGGGAAGGGAGAAAGGCGCGACCGACAGAGCCCCGAGAGAGGAAAAGACCCGTTGCAGTGGGCGTGAGCTCACCTGGGACCGGACAGAGATTTCCTTAAACCTGATTACCCTTCTTCGTTTAATAGTACATGCCTCACAGAACAGAGAATCTACAGTTTTAATTTTTAATGCGTGAAAGAAAACTATACAGCTTCAGGCCGTATGAAAAATAAATATGGTTTTGTTACGAACCAAGAAACTCGGGTAAAATCCAAAACAAATCAAACAGTTTAGAAGTTGACTGAAAAATTGAAATATCGCACAACGTTATTTCGCATATTCTCCTACTGAGATTACCTACTGAATTCCCAAAATCCTTACGTCGGCTTACGCACAGCTGACACCAAGGCATCAAGGAAGGAACCGCGCGCCATTAAATATTTGATATTAACATGTTGAATTATCCACCATTTTTTGTTGATATTCTTGATGTGTAAAGAACTGTTCTACTGTTCTCTATATACTGTTCGTTGTATATCTATATAGTTCTACTGTTTGTCTGTGAATCTTTGTATACTAGTTATATATACGTTTCTGCGGTATTTTTGAAGACTTTGTTAAAATAATTAATTTGTTGCAGCTGTATATGAGAGTAATTTTTCGTTGGTCTTGAGCAGTGAGCCTGTTACGTTTTGCAAACATCATTGTGTGGTTTTGTTCAGTAGAATTTCTGCTGCTGCAGGCCACTAGTGTCATATAATTCTGCAAAAACTCGCCTGCAAAAAACACTAACTCATAAATCGTACATAGGAATTTCCCTAAACAATTCTCTCCGATAGATCTTGCCAGCTCGAGACCATTTGAATTTGATACAGATATTTTAATTTGTGAGGGTAGGTAGTATAGGATCAGTAGAAAATTTTAAAAATTATCTCGAAAATACCTTAATTTTCTTTTGCTGGAATAGAGGTATGCGCGTCTAAAAATATGGGAAATCCGATTTTCATAACATCTCGATTTTCGAAAATTGGAAAATTAGACTTTGTTATGAACAACTCTTCATTATTGCAGTTGTAGATGTATTTGTTAATTATATTTAAACAGATCTATACATTTACAGTTCTACAGTTTGTTTCAAAGTGATAGATATTTTGTGAAATTTTGACAAATTCAAAAACCAATAGTAAAGAAATGTTATAAGTACCCCTGTAATTGTACACCAGAACTACAACAAACCAAAAGGCTTTGAATAAAACCCCACAATATCAAAGTTTTTATAGGTCAATGACAGAAAACCAAGTAAAATAAAAATTCTAAAAAATGATGAAAGTGAATGACGTCAAGAATATAGCACAACATATGGAATTCCGTGGCATCAATGTCAATTTCTTTAAAATTTATGAAGTTTTAACAATAAACTATTTGCAACTCTGCCAAGAACTATATCTTAAAACTATGTCAAAATAAATGGAGAGTTAATTAACTGTAAATATTTGAACAATTAATTCATGTATTCACCGTAGATTAACTTATTTTCACATACCTCTAATTATTTGACAGAAAGAAAATTCTGTGGTGATAGCATATTTCTTATGGTAATCCATAATATGAGAAAGGAAACAATCGTCCACAATCACACAGAAAGAAAATATTTATGATATAAAAAAAATGAAATATAGCAGGAGATCCATCCGTATAGTAAGAGTTCCATCTATTTTGCTTATACGAGGATTTATGTAATTGCTTGGAAATTATACCGCCATTGATATATGAAGTTTGAGAAACGGATTGATGTCCATAGATTTAGCAATGAGGTCAGTTTTCTTTTTTATGGATGATTAAAATCTTAGAAAATAGACTTAATGTGCCATCATTGAAGTAGGCAGTGAAAAGAATTTTGCAATTAATGATTAAAATTATAGTAGTAAACCAGTTACAATGTAAATATCAGAACGTCTGGGACAAATACGAGAATGTTTGTACCAATTTGCAGTACCATTAGTTTTTTCTACAAATCCCTGTGAGAAATCGTCTAAATGAAAATATCTGAAAATATCGTAAAGTAGATACACTTTCAAATAATTGGTAAAAATAAATGAGCAATTTTTATTTCATTTAACAAACTGCCATTTTGTACAAGTTAACTTACTTACATGGTTATTTTTTCCAATGTATTAAATATATTTTAAACTTTTGTTGGAGCACATACATTGGAATACTGTCATTTAGGAGAGAGAAAACATTTTGATTTACACAATGTGAAAGAAGATAGACAGGAAAGAAAATTAGATATATCTGAAAAACCAAGTTACGAAAATTCACATTGTATTTACTACACTTCATTTAGAGTATATAGAAATATGAGATTGGATATTAATTAAATATAAAGAAAAGATAACAAGTAATAACAGTCTTATCAACCATGAAACTGCTGTGGTGAGCATAATGTCAATAATAACGTAAATGGACTGAATGTATTATTTGAGGAACGTAGTCCAGCTATTTGAGCAGACACCAGTAACAGTAAAAACCAATATTGGTTAGCCAGAGACAAAACGGTAGGAAGAGTCCCCAGTCAGAGACGTCGCGGCCGAACGGTGGTGGCAGAGACGAGAGGAGGGGAGGAGAGGCGAGGAGAGGGGAGGGAAAGAAACGACGTGCAGGGGGAGGCAGGGACGGACGTGGGAAGGAGGGGGATGATGGAGAAGTGAGTGGGCAGAGGCGGGAGCGGGGATTGTGACGAGGCGGCAGGGTCACCAGTGATAGGAGCTGACGACCATGTCGGCAGGAGACGGGGTCTAAGTCTTGGGTGATGGAGAAGGGGTGGAGTTGGGTACTAGGGGGGGGGGCAGTGATAGAGTGATGAGGTTGCGACACGGTGAAGGAGTGTTGGATCTGATGACTGGGCTAGGTTGACATTCGGGGTCGGGGGAGAGTGATGGGGATGCGAGTGCGAATTGTGGAGCGGAAGCGCAGAGGTCGCTGGAGGCGTTGAGGTGGGTGTGAAGGCTCGGGTGGCGTCGGGTGCGGGGGCGCAGGTGGAGGCAAAGACAATGCGGAAGGGGAGGTGGAAACGGAGAAGAGGCGGGACGCTGGCAGACGGGGGCTTGGCGAGTGTGGATGCCGAGTGGAAGACGTGAACGGTGCGCAGTTGTGGTGGCGGAGAACGGGGGTGGAGTAGGGACGGGGTGGCCCGGGAACGGTGGCGGGAACGGTGCGGAGGACCAGTGGCGGGGGACAAGTGCGGGAACGGTGGCGGGAAACGGGTGCAGAACGGTGGCGGGGAGCGGTGGCGGGACGGTGGGGAGGACGGTGGCGGGGACGGTGATGAGGGAGGGGCTGTTAGCTGCGACGGTGACAGTGGCAGTGACGATGGCGGTGGTGGGACGGCGGTGGCGGGGACGGGACGGGCGGAGACGGGGACGGTGGCGGCGGACGGGACGGTGGCGGGGACGGGACGGTGGCGGGGACGGGACGGTGGCTGGGACGGGGAACCGGTTGGCGGAGACGGGACGGTGGCTGGGACGGGACGGGGCAGCGGGACGGACGTGGCGGGACGGACGGTGGCTGGGACGGGACGCGGCGGGACGGGACGGTGGCGGGACGGGACCGGGGGTGGGCCGGGGAAGGGTTGGGGGGGGGCGGGAACGGTGGCAGGGAACGTGGCAGGGAACGGTGGCAGGAACGGTGGCGGGGACGGCGTGGCGGACGGTGGCGGGGCGGTTGGCGGGGACGGTGGCGGTGATGCGGAGGGGCTGTAGCGCAGACGGTGACAGTGGCGGGGACGTGGGCGGAGGCGGGGGAGAGAACGGCGCGAAAGAGGAGCGGAGCCGGAGGGCGACGGGGAACGCCAACAACGCACGCGCGTCTCGCTAATCCATCCGCAAGAAGAAACCCGCGTCCCGGCAGCCTTCGCCTGAGCCAGCACGCGCACAAAAAGCAATTTTCAGCCCGCGTTTTACGACCCGATCGTTTCTCTCGGAAGTGAAAGAGCCGTTGAGTGGAGTTTCGGGTACGGCGATCCTCTGCCACCAGCATAAAGCAACACGGAGGAGGTACTCCAGCATCGACATGATGTGTAAAATCTGCTCAGTGCGGCCACTTCACAGTCCCGTTTTACGGGCGTATTACCCACTCGCCTTTGTTGGAACAAAATGGCTCTCGAGGAGAACCTATGAGAAAGGTATGGGGTAGTGAATGGGAATGAAAAGTCTGGGCGCGCTTACGTACGTTTGCTGTAGCCGTGTGTTTGTGAGCAGCCAAGTGCTGTACGTGATATAAGAGAGTCGATGTTGAGAGGGCAGCCACTGGTTTGAGAAATTTCGCAATAGCTTCCTCCTCACTAGCGCGAGATCAGTAAAACATGTCTTGCATTTATTTCCAGAACAGTTTTAATTTTCGATGTGTAGTTGCACATCACAAAATTAACAGATGTCAATAATCTTATTCATGAGTGTAGTAATGAAATAAAATGTATTTCAGTGCTAAGAATTTTTCTTGAAGATTAGCCTACATTCCAAAAATTTACAACACGAAAGAAATAGAAAGTCGCCCTACATACAATTCCTTTGAGTAGTTTTCAAGAGGATAATAAACAAACATTCTTTAAACTTCTTTATTTTTATTTAATCAAAATATATTTTTTGGAGTGATGGTGTTATGCAACACCACTGTTGTCAATAGTACATAAAGGTTTCTGATTAAAAAAAACTGTTACATTACATTTGCTTCTTTTATTAACAAATGAGCTTGAACCACTCTTTCTCTTCAAGATGAATTGTTTGTTAAGTAAACAGAATAGTGTATATTTTTATATGCCTGCAGCATGAGAAAACAATATCTGTGGTTACTGCATGCAGTCCTTCTGTAGAATTCTTCAAGTTTACAGCCGGTGGCGGAACGCTACTGAAGGTTTCGGCCAATGCCGAGGCCACGTGTTCACGGCTAAGAACGAGCACGTCATCATCCGCAACCCAAAGCTTTCGGATCCTTTCACCTCTGAAGGGGCTGCCTAACATTGTGTTCTAGCTCCATTATGTCTGCAGCAGTACACGATGAATTACGGGCAATTTCCTGTTGGCCAATCTGTATACTCTGTGCATGTTTAAGTATATTTTAGTGCATTTTCAGCTTGTTCATTTAAACATCATGTAACGCATGTGGTTCTGAGTCTTCTCTCTGATACTCTGATTTTACACCCGGATCGGAGTATGGTGAAGGTCTAAGTGCTGCGTCTAAGAAAATTTGGAAGATAACTCTAAAAATCTGCTGCCATTTTTACTGCTGTTAATTAATCGCGTCGACAGAGACGAGAGCGGAGTTGTACCTTCACCATTCAGATCCTTTCTTAAACGATCCAACTTTCCTAAGACAAGTATCTTTTTACAACAACTCGACTTTCCGTTTCTTTGACAATTTTCCTACTAATGAAACCTAGAACCAGTTTTCTTAATCTATAACCTTCGTCATTCTACACCCAGAATAGATGGCATCTCTTTGAGTACTGTAGAAGATACCTGAAATATGTTATTAATATTGATAGAAACTTTTTATAATACAGCGGCAAAGATCACTCAGGGCATGAGCTGACGTCACCGCTGTGCCTCTGACCGGGAGATGCTATGTTCGAGTCCCGACGGTGGCAGGATTTTCGATATTTGTCCGGAAGCTCCAATTTAGCTGCTGCTGTCTGGATGAAAATTCTGGCGACCAGCTGCTCTTATCGACAGTGCTCCGTGGTTTCTCCGATCAACACCAAACGAATGCCGGAGCAGTACCCTAACAAACGGGGTACGGACGGCACACAATCTTTCCTTCCTCTTCCTTGTCCTTTGGTCGCCCCTTACACGCACTTACACTCGCATGTACTACACTACAATTCCTGTCGTGAGACCAGTCGGGGGCTTTACAGCTTGTCAGCTGCTCATGTCTGCTTGAGGAAGATCTCCGAAAACCAACGCAAGTCGGCACCGTATCTCGCCAGGCGGCGGGGGAATATCACCGCGATAAAACGCACAAAACTTTCAGGACTAATCTTAGCAGTAGACGCACCAGCATCGTTAATAAATTCGTCAATAAATGAATCTTTATAATAAAAGGTCTTCAATTTAAACATGAAAAAGAGCTTTATAGCTTCAGGCATCGAAAGTTGAAGAGATTACTCAATGAATTCTACTTTTGTCCCAAAATCTTTTGTTTGTAAATCAATTATTAGGTCAAAAATATAAAGCCTTCATGTCATTGTTTGAACTAGATGAACACTCACAGTGGTATCCTACGATGATCATAGCTTGAAAATTTGCCTGAGTCACATATTTTAAAAGTTTGTAACTTGTAATTATTTCAATGTGAACGAAAATGATTAATTTTACGAAGAATTACATATTTTGCCCTCCTCAAATCTGGACTACTTATGTATACCGAATACAAGAGTGGTGAATCGCTTTCGTAGCATTTACAATGGGAACCATTGACAATAAAAATGTTTTCATCGCTTTTAGTAGCTTTTATATGACGCATGCAGCAAGACTGTGCGACCTGAGCAATCAGCTGATTTTCAGAATTATAGAAATCCATTACAACACATCTTGAAATCTTTTTTTTCTTCTTCTGAAAATAAAAATAATATTTTCTCTGAATGAAGGTTTTTAAGTCAATTTATCTATATAAATATAATTGAAGGGTCTATCTGTAATTTTAAAATAACTGCCTTTTTACAATCTCATGAGCTTATTTGGATTGTTGTTTTACACGTGACATTCAAAACAAGAAAAACGTTACTGTGTATGTCAGACTGTGTAAAAACTACAAAATACTTCCTTTCCGACCTCACAGAACAAAATTTAAGCTTTTTTCAAGATTTTCGTGAATATTTAAAAAAGAATTGAGAAAATCTATCACATATAATAAACATTTCTTAAAGTCCTTAAGATTAATTTTTTTCATTAGTTTCATTAGCTAAAAACGGGTTGAGTAATTGCATGTCAAATGTATAACTGAACGTATCCCGGGAACACGCAAGACTGCATCTATTCACATCTGCACCAAATTCGGCCGGCAAATAGCACCGGAAGTCGGAGCGAACACGACAGGGTAGGGCTGAGACTAGTCGAAGCAGGGTATGAAGACGACAGTAAGTACATGCCGGGTGGGCTTGTGCATGGAAGCAGAGCGGTGCAAGGCGGGGAAATATAAACAGAACATTTTTCCCTTTGTAATAGACGACTGTATATTGAAAAATACAACGCAGAACTCCAACTACTTCTATGAAAAATAAGTTACGGGGCACCCTGTGTGGGCTCGAGTGTCTGTGAGTCCGTACGATTCTCACGATTAGATCTGTCGTCCAACCATTGGGAGCAAGACACCATTTGAATCTATTTAGTTATTCCCTCTGATGGTAAATTGACCATTTCTTTCCAGTGCTTTGCGTAACATTTTAAGAAAATTTGGAAAAATAACATGTTTTGAAGGGGAGGGGTTTAGCGTCTAAAAGACATTTCGGAAAGATTAAGTCAAATCCTCTCAACAAGACGAATCTATTAGCACTCCTTTAACGCCGATCCTTTAAGAAAGTTATGAAATAATGCTAGATGTTCTTGGGGGCAGAGGGTTCAAAGTCCGAGAAAACATGCTTTTGCGGAGTTTTGAAAGTCTCTACAGTGGTGAAATGTTCTCAGTTACTACGAATTAGGCATAACGACTTTCATGCGATTGGTGATAATTAAACCTATTTTATATTTTTAATGAAACAAAAAATGTTGAATTTCTCTGTATACTTTATCACGTGTCTATACACGGGAATGGTAAAGCCAGAGAACCATATTTATGTTTAAAATTTCCTTTTATTCAGAATTTACACATCTTAAATAAAAATATAACATGAAAAAGAATCCCCGGAAGTCCTACGCCAAGTGTCCACGTTCAATGCCACCTTCATGTACAACTCCACATCACTGTACTCGAACAAAGTAACTTAACGCAGTGTCTCTTTACATCGGCAGTTAATATGTAGCAGAACTCGACACACAATATCAGAGTTTACGCTACTGCTTTCGCAGGAAACGAGGATTTAAAAATAATTCTACCAAATTTTATTGTGCCCTAGCGTTCTTCAATTTGGCTGGTGAAAACACTGTTAAGGAATATATTTACATAGAAAATTTTAAAATAGTTATTTATACACAAATGATGTCATAAAGGTTATAATAATCGAGCGGTGACAAAAAGCACGGGCCTTCAACCTTCGGGTATTATCACCGCTCAATCATTAGAACCAGTTAACGCTCGTGCTACATACAAGATTTTATTTTTTAGCTTATTTTAATTTTACAAATTTACTACATTACTAATTAACTACACTTTGACTTTACTCGGTTTGTCTTATTGTCCAGATATGCCTCTCACTCCAGATAAGTTACGCAATGTAAATCGAACTTCATATCAAAGGCAACAATAAGTCAAATGTATCAGTAAAAAATTAAATTAATTTTTTGTAGGAACAGTCTTCATTATTCAAGTTACAACCGAAAACTGTAAAACAAATATTATTCTTAAGGGATTTCTTAAGAAGGCGGCGAAGTTAAAATACGAATTACCCAAACCAAAAACTATACATACAGAATGATGAAAGGCCAAACTTCTATTTTCCCCCTGAAATTTTTTCTATCATCTGATTGCACTAAAAGAGATGTTACCGACAGTTCAATAATTAAATAGGAAGGAAGAGCCACAAGCACTCTCGCCTATAATAAAACTCGCACCTAACACCCTTCTTGACCGAGATACTTAAGGCGTTCTTAGCGCTGAAAAACTTGGATTAGCCCAGAGATAATAACACACATTGATACTTTTTTACAGACGTTGAAACATTGATAATGTTCATCGTGAACAAGAAATGGCAAATCCGTCGATAAAGCACTTGAAAATATAAAACGTCGAAGAAAATGCCAACATTCTCTTCTCACTTTCAATTCACGTAAACAAAAACAACGCGTGCGTGGCTAGCCGTGCATGCGGCTCCAATCTGATTTCCTCGCTCGAGCCCCTTTCGCGTCCACACGGAGGCGCCTCGCGTGCCGAAGCTAATCGGACGCACCTGCAGCGCCCCCTGCACGCACGCGGCCCTCTCGCCCATCACCCAGCGCACCCAGCAGACTACGCTACGCCGCCGTGAGCATGTTCCCAGGATGGGCAGTATCTATTTGCAAATAAATTACTTAAGGCCATGCTTGCGCTGCCGGAGTTTATAGATACTTGCCGGTTCGGAGAGTGACCGCGTCATAGGCCTACGTTTCGGTCTTTGATTATTTAATGTTTTCGTAGGCGTCAACGGTTGTGGTCATTTGCTCCGTTAGTGTTGTGCATGTTATATTACGTGAGGTAGCGGACTGAATGGTGAGATGCGGCGCCGCTCTACACATCAGCTTGTAAGGATTTCCTCAAAGAGGTATCTCCCACCAGGTGGCATCGCCCCAACCAGCACAAACACTAACCTTCCCATGTGATCTTCCGGAATGTGTAGTGTTATACTGCTTGCAAGTGAGTGTGTAAGTAACAGGTGACGATAGGGCAAGGAAGGGGAAGGAAAGATCTCTCACGTACCGTGGTCTCTTAGGGTACTGCTCCGGCATACGGCCGGAGATATTGAGAGTGTCGAAATTCCTGATAACGTCGGGACTTGAGCTCTGGGACCTCACTGCAGTGAATCGACCTTCCTCAGAGCGAAAAGCTTCGCAGTTAAGGTCTAGTTGATCACACAATAGGCTGAAACGTTTTGATGGTTCCAGTGTCCCACCCTCACCATAGACGAGCACATCCTCTGGTATTTCAGATTTATTTAGAGAAATTAGGTGGGAAAATGAATATTTTAATTAAATGAATATACTAAAACCTATAAAATTCATTAATGTTATCTAATTCACGGCAAATAGAGAAAGAGAGCGTTAGACCGTTTATCTACTGACTTATTATAAAGCAGCGTGGGCAAAGCTTAGGAGAAGGATACAGCGAGATATCTCCTATATACGATAGTATTGGTGGCAACTGATACAATTTTGCAATAATCAGTGCCTAAATTGTTATATTTCATTAAATTTTTACAATATTCACCTTCTGTCTGAACTCAAACCTTTCTTTTCTCCTTCTGACTGTGTATCTTCCTTACACGAGTATATCTCACACTTTATACATCTCATACTTTACATGCCACCTTCATTCCCTTCAGCATTCTTGCTCGTTCAGTTCCCTTTTCACCTCAAATTCTTTTTACAGGACTTTCAATTCTATTTTGTTCTGCCCCTTCAACGCTGCCGCTCAGCTGCCACCTCGTCGGCGGCCGCCTTCGGAGATCCACTGACTGCGTGCCCGTGAGATAAACGAAACGGCGGCGGGTCAGCGCCCTGGTTCGCATCCTGCGGGATCACGAAAACGAAGTTTTTACATCCGGTCACCTCAAGCAGATCCCCGGCCGCTATCTTGGGTGCCGGCCGCTTTCGCCCCATCCACTATCTCCGTGGTCATCGCCGTTATGACGAGCAACCGTTCCCATCAACAATTCCATCACTACACACACTATCATCATCACAATCATCTTTATTACAGTTATCATCATCGTCTTGAAAACCTTAATTATCGTTATCATTGCCTCTACTAAAAATCCACTCCTTTCCAATGCAGCCCCTGTACCACTCAATTAATATGAACCTAGTGTCTCCACCTATATATGTATGTGTATACATATGTATATGTGTGTGTATGTGTATGTACATGTATGTATATATGTGTATGTGTATGTATGTGTGTATATGTGTGTATATGTGTGCCATAGCTGTATACAGGTCTGTGTATATTTATATATTGAGTGTATGATCGAAAGGAGTGTATTGTAAATTGTTTTTATATGGTAAATTGTTTTTGAATTATAAGTGTTCATAAATTGTAAAACTGTAGGGTTATGGCTACCACCTGGCAATCAGCCAATTGTATACAAATAAATATTAATATTATTATTATTATTATTATTATTATTATTATTATTATTATTATTATTATTATTATTATTATTATTATTATATCAGCATGTCATGCCACAATCCCGAAGTTACAACACCATCTTCTACTCGAAGTGTTTACCTTCATGTATGCACTTCACTCGCTACCCCATCCTCTTTGTGTCTCATCCCTCCAGCGTCCACCACAAAAATCTCACCATCCATCGGGAAAAACACTTATCTCCCGTGACAAAAATCATACACAGCACTTATGGAACCAATGAGCATAGCAGTTGTCGCGCAAGGACATGGGAAATAATTAATCAATTAACAACGGTAGCTTACCCCCTCCATATTGTACGACGGTCGCCGTACCAAAGTCGCGGGTGCCTCGGGCCTCGTTGCCCTTCGCGGCCCCGCGGCAGCGCAGGTCCGCGCTTGGGTGCATGCGGTAATGGCGGCGGCGGAGGCGGCGGGACCCGGGGCGCACTCAGGCGATTCGGCGCGCGCCTCACCGCCACCACGCCCCCGCCCCACCCGCCCCGCCACCAACTCCACCCCGGCCTCGGCAGCGCCTCTCCCACCTCCCCTGCTGCCATTGCCTCTCGCCCGTCCCCCCGACTCCACCTACGCTTCCACTGTCTGCTGCGTCACCATCCGTAGCACCAGCACCAGCAGCCACCCCGTCCCCCCTAACTCCGCCATCGCCTCTCCCACCTCCTCCTTCCCATTCCCCGTGCCATTCCCCACAGCCTCCTCCTCCTCCACTTGCACTTCTACTTCCTCCGCCTCCTGCAACACCTACCCTACCTGCCTCTACCGGTTCCTCCTCCGCTTCCACTTCACCCGCCTCGCCTCCACCTCCTGCGGCGTCATTATTTCTACCACCGCCACCAGCAACACCGTTCTCTTCGCCCCCGTCATTGCCTTTCCCATCTCGCCTTTCCCCGCCTCTACCGTCTCCTATCCCGCTTCCACTTCACTCGTCCCCGCCTCCACCTCAGCTTCCTCCGTCTACTGCGTCACCATCCCTACCACCACCACCATCAGCAACCCCGTCCCTCATGCCCCCGCCTCTCACCTCAGTTGCATTTGCCACCCTGCCATTTCCCCTCTACTGTCTCCTCCGCTTCTACTTCACAAGTCCCCGCCTCCACCTCCGCTTCCTGCGCCTGCTGCGTCACCATCACTACCCCCACTACCATCAGCAACCCAGTCCTCCTTGCCCCCACCGTCGCCTCTCCCACCTCCGCCGCGTTTGCCAACTTGTCCTTCTCCGCCTCTACCGTCTCCTCCTCCGCTTCCACTTCCTCCGCCTCCTGCTGCACCAACCCCGCCACCTACTCAGCCACCGCCCCCAGAAGCACCCTCAACGTCACCCCACCATCATCTCTCCCACCGCAGTCTTTGCCACCTTGCCCGTGCCAGTCCCCACAGTCTCCTCCACCCTTCCACTTCCACTCTCTCCTCCTCCTGCGTCACTCCCCCTGCCGCCGCCTCCGCCTCCGCCGTCGGACGCGCGCTTCGAGCCGTGATGCAACGCGTAGCCAACTCCATCACAGAGTTCTGCTTGAAAGCCGCGAGCATCAACGGTAGGAATTCGATTTTCTCTGCAACCTTCTAATCCGAAATAGTGCATCCAAAGCGGGAATGAACTGTTTGTGAATCAGATGATTAATGATATTAATAAATTCATTTTTAATTGCTATTATTTCAAGATATTTTAACGGCGAGATGAACTTAAGATTTTCTTAGTTCGCAGTATGGATACTTGAACACGCAAAACACAAGTCACCAAAGAAGAACTTGCCACGGAATAATTGTGTTTTGTTTGGACGAATACACTGTTGCTTACATATATTTCTTTTCCCTAGCATCAGTCCGCATGCGACAGCGTTGCCGGGTCAAGGCATAAGTGGCCGGCGGCGTATATTTAGACGGAATGTATTCTGCCACGGAAAAACAGTTCGGATTACGGGAAATGATGGAAAAGGAATGGGCAGGAAAGATCAAGGCCGGTCCCTGGCCCGTTGTTGAGTGAGCTGCTCCGGCATTCGTCGGGAAGTGAGCATGCAAAGCATCACGGAAACCACTGATCGGAGCAGTTACCTCATCACCCCAAAACTCACACATGCTTCACCGCAGATGCGGTCGCCACGTGAAGTACATTTTTGGTACTTTACCACGATGGAAACCGTGATTCAAGACAGCGGTCACAGCTAAAGCCTATGGCGTTGCCTTTACGTTCGCTGCAACTTCGTTTCATTTATAAGTAACGGCAATTATGTCGCGTATTTCATGAATAAGTTCAGAATTGGAAGAAATTAATCATTATTTATTTTTGTTTCCGGCCCTAAATATAACAAACAATGATTTTTCTACCGAACAACATCCAAAAATTGGATTTTCTGCAAATGTTTATCCACGAGTTTCCGATACACGAAGAAAAATTAATTTTATACAGTTTCATTCTGTGAAGAATTTACTTTTGTCATGGGACATCTTTAGTATCGGTCCAAGAAAGTCGTTCGGTAAAACTGTGAGAAGAGTAAGTAAACGAGGAGACACCGAACATTATCTTGGGCCCCTAAATTTATGGTGCTTGTAGTTGGACCCTTGTGAACATTTCGCACATTCTATATTGTTTTAAATGCAATTTGAGAACAGTCCGGGCCGGCTCGTATCTCTTGTATCACACCGGTGTAGTGCATGAATTTGAGAAAATTTTGGATGTGTTTCTTCTTAAATCAGTGAACACATTTGGATCAATCAGGATCATAATATAAGCTGTAAACTACGCAATTCTAGACTAGTTATTTACACCAAGTCGCGATCACACACAGCCTTGGAGACCATGAGGCGATGAGAAAGAGACGCGTCAGTGACACAGGGCAACTAATTCGCAATTTAATAATAAAAATTAATGTAATGTAGTAATTATTATAAAGAATTGTAATATATTTTTTCATAATAAGTTTATTTGCGGGAGCTATTGGGAAAATGTAAATAATACGCCATTCAGCAGCAGCTCATTTATGGACTGTTGTGTCGACGGCATCTTGTAAGAATGCCGCTACCCTCAAAAACATGAGAGAAGGCCCAAATAGGTCGCACTCTATGTATCACGTAATCAAATTGTATATAATGTTCTTAATTGTACCTTCCATTCAAATTCATTATGGATAGTTTAATAAATGCAATTCGGGTTCTATAAGGTCAGGAATTTGAGTTTGAAGGTCCCACAATGCACCGTTTCTGAATCATGAGCGGTGGTAACGTGAATTGTCGGTGTAAATGTATAAGTATTGTATTTGCGTTTGCTAATTACTATGGAGTATTACCAATAAAATGCCATATTTTTTCTTAAAACTGTTGAAGCAGGCTTGGAAACCCTCCAAACAATAACACAGTTCGGCCTGAGTCCTATGTCATATTATTTTATTCTATACAGTTAATATTTTAATTATTTAAATAATTTCAATTATTTTAACACCAGGTTTACTAATGAAACCAATTATAACCAATGGCAATTACGAATTTATGTCGAAAGAATGCAACGATATATGAAAGGTGATAATGATGAGTTGGGGTAGAGACAATGGCCCTCATCTTATTCCCATGCACCCTCATTCCCACGTTATAAATTTCAACTTCTTATTAAAGCCCTTATTACTTGTTGAACTTCTTATTACATGATAATTAGTTTCACGGTTGATAATTAGTGAAACGAGATATTCGAAAGCACAGTTACAGCCCATGCTTCAATTGCTGAAAATTGCAGAAACGTATGCTTTGAGATATGGTGCGAATAACAAAAATTAGAGTAGGCCATATCGTGCACTTTGCTTCAGTACAGAACGTGTAACGTCAGGAGAGTGTTTGAACCTGTAGGGTTAAAAATATTTCAACACATGCAATTTGCCTATTTTTTGCGCATATCAAGCCTTACAAGATGAACTTATTTTATAGCTATCGTATGTCTTACGGGGAAAGCATGTAACTGTGATCGTTAAATTAAATTCTTGCAAGAACTGTAACTTCTGCTAGAGCACCGACTTCAGTTCTACAGGCTGAATTAATTCTACGAAACGTGTTAAAGGAGTCGGATGAGACCAACACGCTCACTATCTGGATATGACAAAAGCGCTACCGAGATTCGCCTTTCAGAACATAGCACCACGCGCCAAGCTAAATTTCGCTACAAGGTACGGCAACTACGCCATCTCTTTACGCGATCGATTAATTGCTTCTTTTCTTTAGCCCGGCGGCGGGAATGTGAAAAATCCCGATGACCGAGGAAACGTTGAGTCTAATAGGCCCGCTAGTTATTACAGCAATTTAAAGTACTAATTAATTACACAAATATTTTATTACGAAGAAAATGGCACAAATAAATCATATATTCAATATGAAGCAAAAATTTTTTAAAATTTTTTAAAATTCTCAGACTAGTGAATAAAAAAGCAAAATTGAAAGTGAACAAAGATCAAACAAAGGAAAGAAATCGTAGTATTACTTTAATAACAGCAATATTAACAAAATATGCCAGCATGACTTAAATGAACATATTAGAAGTATATTTAAAACATTAATGTAAACAATGTTTTATTATATGTTTTATAGAAGCATTTTTTTACAATAATTGTTTTGAACATTTTGTTTTTCTTAACCTTTTCGAGAAAGTATTTTCTGGCCTACTAAAATTTAAACTAATTTAAATATCTTAGCCTTAAAATATCTACTTTATTTATGAACGTTAGACTGCAAATAAATAAATATAATACTAAAGGTTAAGGTTTAATTTTCTGATTCTCATGTTCTGCTTCTTCAATTTCTTGAGCACTGAGAAACAGATGAAGGTCGTTACCTTGGATATGTATGAATGTGTATTGAGCCCGATATTACGAAATGTAAGAATGAGTTGAAATTAAGCCTATTTTGTCGTTATGTGATATTACTACGCATATTATTCATTAATTTTGAATAATAGGAACAATGGTAGGCTGAAGCAGGCAAACGCTGGATGCTGGCAGATGTCTACGAAGGTCGGGTTTGTCGAAAAGGGGCGAGGGAGGGTGCTAAGTTCCCCCTATGTTGCTTCACCGCACAAAGAAATAAACGGTAATAATTACGAACGTTTTGCCCGAATGATTTTTCATGATGTTTTAGTACGCAAGTCCCTGCTGACGGAAATGAAAATGACCATGTCAAAGAGGGTGAGCAAATACTGACATCACCAACTGTCCGCGCGTTTTCACCTCATTTGCGAAGCCTAAACGTCGAATGCTGGAGCGCCATGGGTGAACAAGTATACAATTTGTGCAAAACTTCATCTCGTAAAACACGATAAATCCTGATGAGCGCCTACTCCATTTTGTTATATTATGACTACTACAGCAGAGTGATTTCTCTCAGACGAGAATACTCGTACTATTGGTCGAAGCGGCGAACGGCTACTTCTTTATGAATGTCGACCTACTTCTTTTTAAAAGCGGCGCGAGACTAAATTTACTTCCCTTTGCGTCACGCGTGCGTGCAGCGCCAAAGACGTCTTCTGGGCACGTGACATCCATAATAGAGTAATGACTTTATTCATCTACCAAAATAAGGCGCGCAAGTTGTATGATAGCAAAAATAGAAGTAATAATGTAACATGTTTTTATTACTTTCAAGCACAACCTACTTACTCTCAACACATTATCATTGCTCTCTCTCTCTCTCTCTCTCTCTCTCTTTCTCTCTCTCTCTCTCTCTCTCTCTCACACACACACACACACACACACAACCACATACACAACCAGAAGGGAATGACTGTATGAGGTGGTGAAGAGAGGGGTGTCAAAAATGGGGTCTGCAAAGAAGGGAATCGGCTCGCATGTAAATTACCTCCGCAATAAATGAAGATCTTGTAGAAGACGTCTTGGTGTTCACCCACGCTTTAATTTGTAACATGGCACAATCATGGTACTTCTGATTTTGTACAAACATTGTCTCACATCCTCTAAATCATGCAATAAAATGAATATACAAAAATACATTAATAAAGAGAACACTCACATACGGCTTAACAATATTTAGAAGCCATTTGTAATATGACAATCCTGTAAGAAAATTACTAATAAAATAAATTATTTCGACCACATGATGGTCAAAGATAAGACAATGGTAGAACTTAAAATATGCGATTACAAGGAGCTTTGTTTAGATGGTTCTGATAAAGTTTTGTTATAATTTGCATGGTAGTAATAGTCATGTTATCATTAGATTCTCTATAAGTTTTGTCCAATTCGGACAACAACCAGGTAACTATGACTCCCATGACGTTTATATGCCTATCCTTAACAACACATAATAGGTATTCTTCTATTTGTAATATGAATGTGATAAACACACACTATCAACAATCTCCATATGAAATACGAAGTGAGGACTCTATTAACCGAAACAATTATGATACACTATCTGAAATAAAAAGAATAATCTCGGTTAGCTCATTCATATTTTTACGGTTTACTGTCATTAGTAAAAAACGTCAGTTTGATTAGAATAAATAAAATTAATTCTTTACTTGAAAAATCAGGAGTTTTCAAATTATGACGTAGTGAAATGAGAAATAAATTTCAATAACAAAAGAAAAATAATATATTAAAGATTATGTACAAGTTACAATAAATTGCATGTGCTGTGGGATTGCTGTGTAGTTGCGTATACTGCGTGTATGGAGTGTGCTAGTGTAGAGTGTGCGTGTATGAGTGTGCGTGCGTTAGGAGTGTGCGTGTTGGAGTGTGCGTGTGGAGTGTGCGTGTTGGAGTGTGCGTGTGTGGATGTGCGTGTTGGGTGCGTGTGTGGAGTGTGCGTGTGTGGAGTGTGCGGTGTGATGTTGCGTGTGTGAGTTCGTGTGTGGAGTGTGCGTGTTGGGTGTTGTCGTGTGTGGAGTGTGCGTGTGTGGAGTGTGCGTGTGTGGAGTGTGCGTGTGTGGAGTTGTGCGTGTGTGGAGTGTTCGTGTTGTGGAGTGTGTAGCGTGTGTGGAGTGTGCGGTGGAGTGTGCGTGTGTGGAGTGTGCGTGTGTGAGTGTGCGTGTGTGGAGGTGCGGTGTGGAGTGTGCGTGTGTGGAGTGTGCGTGTGTGGAGTGTGCGTGTGTGTGGGTGTGGAGTGTGCGTGTGAGTGTGCGTGTTGGAGTGTGCGGTTGAGGTTGTGGTGCGTGTGTGAGTGTGCTTGTATGAGTGTGCATGTATGAGTGTGTACGTAAGGGGAGAGTAGGGGGCAAGGATGAGGAAGGAAATATCGTGTCACTTATTGGATTATTTATTAGAGTTCTGTTCCAGCATTCGTCTTGCATTGATCGAGTGACCACAGAAAAATACCGATCAGAGCATCCACTTGCTAGAATTCTCCTCAGCCGGAGGCTAAATTCGACCCTAGCTTAAGTAAAAAAAATTCTGCCATCGCCTAGACTCGAAACCTACCACCTTCGGTCGGAGCCGCTGCAAGCGCCAACAGTTGTAACCGTGAACCGTCATCCGGCGTGAAAGGTCGTCATCAGCTTTCCCCGCCGTGGTCGTCCTCGTCCCCACAAATACAAATCAGAAAGCAAAGCCGTTTCTGCGGCCGGCGTGGATCGGCCGGGCGACTGGCGGCCGGCGGGCGCGGCGCGCCCGCCCTCGCTGCTAGAAAGTGCTCGCGGGCGCGAGTGAAAGACGCCCGGCGGCCCGCCCCCGGCGCCGGCCGCTGAGTGGCTATTGGAGTGCGCCGGCAACGCGCGCCCCGTTCTTCGCTCGTAAGCGCAGCGCGCGCGTCTTTTGTTGCATTCAAAGCCTCCGCCCGCCCGCGCGCTTCCGGAAGCCCGCCGTGGCGCCTGCGCACTCCTTCGCGTAACTTCTCGGTGCAATCCCCTCCGCGTTTTTCAATGCGCAAGCCCAGTTGCTTCGGGCTTTTTTGTTTTGTTCTGATGTGGACGCTATTCACCGGCGAGGCACTTGTGATTTGTGGCCTGCGATATAATAACCAATGACTCATAAGAGGTAAAATTGGATTGGTTTAGAAAGTAGAGATAAGTAAGTAATTACAATCAATTTTTTACTGCGTTTGAAATGAAGACTTAATTATTGCAATATTTTTTATTTGTTAGAAATCAAAAAGGATTATGATATAATTATCAGTTAATAAAATAATAATAAATAATAATAATAATAAAATAATATAAATAAAATAATAATAATAATATGTTGAATGGTATGCAGAACTGGTTACAGTATCAAAAATAAAAGTATCTAACTAGAAAACGTATATCCCACAATAGCATAGTATCTAGTAGTCACTAATGTACAAATTTCTGAAATGATTGTCCTAGTTTTTATTTAAAAAATCTATGAAATGTTTGCACAATATAGAGAAAATTTCGTAAATAAAAGAGCACGAGCAAATTTTCAATCTTTTAAATTAGATATATTTATATTAAAAGAACGCGCCTGATTTGGGATCAAAAAGTCACTGTGCATTTTCAATAATTTTTCTGTCACCCCAAAACGTTGTAATAGGTCTTATTTGTCAGCGCATTTTTGTAAAGATAAAGGAATGTTTTTCGATTAGTATAAAATGTAAAGATACTACATTGAACAAAACGGTATTAGTGCTTATTGCGTAGTATGACAAGATCGCTGTTAGAAACGATGTAATTCGCAGTTAGTACATTAAGCTCAAAACAACCAATCTGACGAACGCATCAAAAAGCCCGAGTTGAAAATCGATTTTGAATCACCTGGCTAAGAGAACAAAAAAACAAAAACAAAAAAACAACAACAAAATTTTCTCCCTTCGCCGCCGCCGCCACAGCTCCGGTGCGAGCGAAGCTAAGTAGATTTCACGATGGCAAGGATGAATGGCACCTCGGAACGAGATAGGAAGGAACTTACACAAAATCAAGCGCGCTTTTTTTTTTTTTTTTGTTTCGCTTCAATCTACCGGCCGCGCCGCCGTCGCTGAGTAATGATATTTATGGTGCGGATCCTCCGCGCTCACGACCGCCCCTACAGCACTCCACGCCCTCACCGCCTCCGCTGCTTCTGCGCGCCGCCCCCGCCCCCTCCTCGCCCCCCTGCGCCTCCCACCGCCGCCCTCGACCCCTGCGCGACGGCAGCGCCCGTCGCAGCTGCTTCACTACACTCCGCCAATCACTTTCCTCCCACGTCACATTCGGCTGGCACTTCCGCTCTCGCACGCTGTCTTGAAGGGCAGTTGCCATCGGCGCGTCGCCTTAGTACGGCCGATAGGCACTGGCTGCGATAGTTCATTCGTTACATCATTGTGTCTGTAGTACGTTGGGCTAAAAGGGTTTAGATTTTGAGTCCCGTCGGCGGATTTTTGACGCAAGCAGAATCCAATAGAAACTGGCTGGAGGGGAACTCTAGCGTCCGGCTGTTTTAATCAGAAGTGTCTTCTGTGGCTGTTACCCCCGTCCCAGCGTTTGAGTACCAGCCGGTATATACCGTCTGCGATAATTCTCACGTACCACCATTGTACATGTACCTTCGTTTGGGAGGTTTTAGATTTCGAGACGCTCGTCGGGGGCGGATTTTCGACACTATCTTAGTGCAATCACTGGCTCGAGGAGAACTCTGGCGACCGCTGTTCTGATCGCAGTTTTCGTGGTTTCTTCGCTCCAGGCGAATGCTAATGCAGAACCGGAAGAGGACCCGTGCCGCGTGTTATATATCCTTCCTCATCCTTGTTACTCGTCCCCTTACTCATAATACCTTACACTTATTGCGCTACGCTATATTGCACACATGTCGGTAGGCAAGTTGGAAGGTTAGAGCTTGTCTCAGTCGGGATTTCCCCTCTGCGGCAAATATCAGGATGTGGAAACCCGCAAGAGGACAGTAAGTCGGCGCCGGACTTTTCGGGGTGCACCCCCCCCCCCCACCGAGATGTACCTGTACTAATGGAACTAATGACGGAAACAGTTGACACTCCTGTAACAAATTTTCACTCACTACCTATATACTAATACACACATTTTGTGGCGTCGTTAACACGAGGGCCAGAACCGTTAGGTCGTGAAAGTACGCTGCGGGGGAGGAAGGGGTTGAGCCTGAACTTCCGGGAGTTTGCGCTCTCGCGGTTCACTCAGGTGAGCCGCAGAGCCAAAATAACCATGGGCTGTAAACTCCGAGGATGCTAGCCAGCGAGCCTCGCTTACGGAAGCAGGCGAGCCAACCTGAGAATCCTGTGTGTGGGCGTAAACCAAGCTGCTGGCCAGCGAGCCTCGCGGCCGCCAGCCGTCGAGCCTATCTATGGAACAGTGGTGAGGGTGTCAGCCTCAACTATTTAACGCGGCGCCATCTGCGCCGCGCTCTCATTCAGTCAGTATCGGGGAGCTTGTACGTGTATGTACGAGGAGTGTAGGAGTGTGGGCGAGATGTCCGGAAAGTAAGGGCCAAACGATCTCGCGTGCTGTAGGCACACGGTCGCCACGACCGAGTTAAACTTTGGCGTCAGGCCATGTGACGGTAATTGTCACGGGACGGAGGTCCGACAGCTCGCATCACGCGTGGCTTGTATTTTTCTGCGGAAAAGCAGGGTATTGAAAGGAAAAGATTGCCGGAGTGTTTTAATATTAGCA